>JAQQZT010000012.1:11203522-11217508 GCA_030068275.1 Clarias platycephalus
TTTATAGTTTTGAAATCCCCAGTATTGTTGTAGAATGTAGAAAAAAAATCACTAAACAAAAACAAAGAAATTTGTAACAAAAACAAAGAAATTTGTAAGTCATCCCAAACTATTGAGCGGTAGTGTACGTACACTAGAACATTCACACTACAAGCAGACTTTATTTTCCAGAACTGTGAGAGACACAATTTCACAGCAGCAGGAAGTGACAGTCTGACTCCCTGACAAGCAATTCGATTTCAATTTCAATTAAGACTATTTTCAATTCGATGCAGAAAATAAGTATGATTTAGTGAAGCAACAAATCCAAAAAATGAATAATACTAGCTTGTATTAATATTCAGACAAATCTTTAGTACATGTGGTCCAAAATGTATTCAGTTTTCTCTGCACAACTTTATGTTCAGTTTCTGTTTACTGTTCATTATATTATATTTGTAATTTTTTGTAAAAAAAAAAAAAAAGAATTGTAAAAAAAAAAAAAAAAAATTCAATTATATTTGTCATTTTTACTTTATCTTCTCAAAAATGTGTATAGAGACATTTAAAAAATCAAAGCTTTGTAAGTGGTTGCTGATTCTTCTGAAAATTATACAAAGCGAGTACAATTAGCTGGCTTGCTTTGTTAACAAATCGTCTCAAAAGTCTTGATACACATTGAAAATGACGAAAGGAAGGAAGGAAGAAAACTCAAGACTCAAAAAGGAAGCCATGTTGATGTGGGTGATAGTGAAATGATAAATTATATATAGCATAAATGATACAGTACTGTATATATCATTTCACTTCTACACTTTATAGTCAAAAAGTGCAATTGTGTAACCAGACGCTTTAAGCAGAAGTTATGAGCAATTTGGGATTTATTATCATTTAAAATTTGCAGTTTATTTTGTTGAAGTTGTCGATTTCACTGGAAAACTGTTCATAACAATCGCTCTCCTAGGCTATCCAAGGAAGAATATTCGCAGCAAACGTTATGGTTCCTATGTGGTACCACCCACAGTAATCTCATGCCATTGTCTATGATCAGAACTAAAAATCACCGGGCAGCGCACACCCACAAGCAACAAAAATAGACAAAGTAGAGATAAAAAAAAAAAATAATAATAAAATACTGGTGACTAGTCATCTACTGGTGCCAAAGTACAACGTTGGATGAAAATACTTGAGCTCTTCTCAGCTTACATCCCCCTGAGGATATAAACACTGGAGTGAGTGGCATGTAAGTGAAATGTGTTACATCAAGTACAGGCAACTAATCAATGTTCAGAGATGACACTCAAGAATACCTAAACACACACACCACGCTCATGCGCACTTGTAACCCATGACCTACAGTGCATTATTTCTGGCAGTTGTATTATGTACGGCAACTGAGTGATGGTGGAGATTACAGCAAATTACTGTAAGCACTGAGGCTTGTCTTGTGACAGAAACATGACACGAAATTAGACAAAAGGACAAAAGACATTTTTACACACTGCAGTGAATCAGGCGTGATGACGGCACCCTTTTTCTACACATCAGAGAATGAGACTGATGAACAGACAGCTTCACATTACAGAGCCTCAGGCTAATGAGGATGAAAGGCTTCAGAACCAGAATATAGAAAAGACTGACACATTTCTCTCAATGTTTTTTTTTTTCCTCCAAAATATTTTGCACAAAGAAAAGGACATAAAGAAACCTCAAATAAAGGGATTACTGATTGATTAACATTTATCTCCGAGAGCACCTTTCAGTAAGAAACTATTCCAAACAATAAGTCAGTGTTAACCAATTAAATACCCTGCTTCAGACTAAAGAGCAACGGTAAAATCTAAGCCATCAGGGCTGATAATGTTCTACAGTGTTTGGTACCATGAGTGTGCTGTTTTAGGAAAATAATCAACAGCGTTTGGTAAAATGCAGCCCACCATGAAACCGGAAAAGAAAATCTGAAATTGATCATTTGTCTGTAACCGTGTGTGTATGAGTGTTTTATTTCTGTAACATCACAGCAATATGGCAAAGATTACTAGTTTTATTTGTTAATGGATAGTACGATATGTGTTTTTAAATCTAATCAGTACACACCCAGAGGTGCTGTAGAGCCAACGTCAAGAGCTGACTTTGTGGCACTTTAGGAATGTTGAATATTTCTTAATGTATCAGAACTGATGTCACATGCAGAGATGATTTCCTCTGACAGACTACCACCAACTTCAGTTGATCCTCAAAGAAGAAGGTAAAAGGGTAGTTCTATTTGATCTTCTATTATTAGTTTTAAAGTCATATTGGGTATGAAATGAAAATAAAAATATCATATTACATATAAGAAATAATTCCTGTGCATCCAGACATTTGGGCCACTTTTTCATCTATATAACACTACAATCTTCTCGTAAACTATTTCTCTTTCCTTTCTATAGATAATTATTTCTCTTGACTCAGACTTTTGAAGGAGAAATTCCAAGGGAAAAAAAAAAAAAGTGGACTCAAGCTGTGAAAAGTGACCACCACATTCATCAGCCCACTTTATTTTCAGGCTCCAGCAAGTAAGAATAACGGAGAGAAAGAGAGGGAGGGACATAAGAAGTTCAAAACCTTGGATAAAAGGGAGACTTTCACCTTTTCTTAAAGGAACTTCAGATTAATAGAGGTCAACAATGTGGATTTTTAAAAAACGTTTACATAGACACCAGGCTATAAATTAAATGCACACGGACCCAGCATTAGGCATTTATCTCTCTTCCTCCCTCTGTGAAATATTCTCCACCACTCAACAGGATACCTGGAAACCACAAGGGCACAAAGACGGCCAATCAGCCCGCATGGGAACTGGAAGCCTGGCCTGTGATTGGTCATGTGTGTAAGCTCATTAGTATATCAGCGTGTCCTTTACAGTGGCATCTGGTCACGATGCGGTCGGGCCAATTATGTGCCAGCGCTGTTCAACACAAACAACCAGGGAGAGAGATTAGATTACTGACAATAAGGGGATAGAGAAAAGGTACAAAGATTTGACTTGTAGACAAGAAGATGCAATAATAAATTCATTAAAAAACTTCTTTTTTTTTTTTTTTAAATTCATTAATCCATGCCTACAATGTTGAAATTCAATAATATATTCGACTAACATGCACATTTTATGTTCACAAACATTCATACACACGCATTGTGAGGACCTTCCATTGACATATCTATTCATACGGCATGTACGAACACTATAACTAAACACAACCTCGATAACGAAAAGAAAACATCGTTAATCCTACATTTTAATAGGCAAAAACAGACCGGTTTTCCTCATGAGAACCCATCAAATGTCCCCATAAATACACAACAGTCAGATCTTCCTGTGTCCTTGTGGCACATGCAGACACACACACAGCTGTTGTGGTTGTGTTGAATGAAGGAACTCACACAGACGCTTTCATCCTTTGCCTTCTTTTCAGTAAACGAGCTACAGTAATAGTTTCATTATGACTGTCCATTGAAGTCATTTCCCTTTTCTCTCCTCCTTCCTTTTGTTCTTTAGATCTGGGCTTCTTACTTCCTCGCTCCCCCCCCAACCCCGTCATGTGCTATTTTTACTACTTACCTGGTCGACCCCCTGCTAGACCTCAAACACACACACAATACTGTATGTCAGCAGTAAACTTGTATTTAACTAATGCAACTTAAATCACTCAGATCATTTATCATGACCTTCAGTACTGAATATCAACATACAGCTGGATTACGATCAGAATCAAACTCACCAGACCTCTCTCTGAACCTCTGAGGGTAACCACTAAGCCGACCTTAGTAATTACTATTACATGTAAAGTGAAATACTTCAAGTTTTTTTTTTTTGTGTTAATTACAAATATTACAGCTTAAGCTTACAGTTCATGAAAATCTATATTTAAAAAAATTCCTGTAAACTACTATTTATACAGTATAAAAACACTATCTCACAGTACACACAATCATTGGGGAGACAGCTGACTTAACAGTTGCATGGATGATTATCAACACCCTCCATAAGGAGGATAAGACACACAAGGTCATTACTGAAAGGACGAGCTGTTCACAGGGTGCTGTATTGAAGCATATTCATGAAACATCTCCAGTCAGCACTACCACAAGGGACTGGAACAGAAGTCAGAACTCAAAAGGGTTTTGTGTCGGCCCTAATCCTCTTCTGTGCAGTAATAAAGAACTTTGAAAAATTGTAGAATCAAAAAGCATTAGATTATGAAGAACTATTAGCTCCAAAAAGTTTGTTAATGCTTCATACTCTTAAGATAATGCATTTTTTATAACTTGTTTTTTTTCACCTCTTCCAAACACACTGTTTCAGTGTCTATGTAAATGTGATATTTACTATTATTATTTTTTACTCTCACACTGGAGACGCAGGAGATATGTATAAAAATGACTAAAAAGTGAATTGTGAATAATTAATCCCTTTTAAAGAATAAATATAGAAATTCTCCCAAAAGACTTTGATTGGACAAAATTTCTGATCAGAAAAACTAAAATATAGCTCTGTAGGAGAGAGTAGCAGAACTGTAACTCCAGTGTCAGCTAAAATGCCCCATTACTGCGTTCTTCAGGCACTGTTAATCACAAGAGGCTCAGCGATGGTGGGGTTGGAAAGATACTAAAGAGTTATTTTTAACTGTAATAATGTGGACATGTAATGGATAATGAATTTTGCAATGGGGTCATGTCACAAGAGCAGAAGATCTTGCAAACTCTCCAAGAAAGAATGCTCCATTAATTACAGCAGGATATGTCCTGGCAGAGCAAATTAACTGGCTAAATAAAGAAACAAATAATAATCAGGCACAAGAGTGCAGCCGAGTGCCAAAGTCATCACAGCCGTGCTGATAAATATCACACAAGCAAGTGCTGTTGTGCTGGTTATCAGAATTGTAGTAAGTTCATGTTCAAAACAACTCGTACAGCAGCTAAAATATTACTTTTGAAGCAGTGCTGTGAAAGTTACAATCCAGAGAACTCACACATCAGAACTTATTGCTGCGAAGAGCAAATGTAAATACTCATTCTTTCCAAATATTAAGGTATTTGATAATATGAAGGATTTCAAGGACGTATAATCATGTCATCGGCACTCGCGTTAAAGTTAGGTACTGACATTACACAGAGCCACACACACACACACACACCGTCTCACAAACACAAGCACCAAAGTGAGATAGTACTAAAGTATTTTTTAATGGCAAGGATTGAACAGAATTGGAAGCATTCGTTTCTTAAAGACAATACAATATACACACAATACCAAGTGCATTTCTACTTACATTATTCTTAAAAATAAAACAATCAATAAAATTTTATATAGAAAAAAAAAAAATCTGTCCATAAAATGGAAAAAAAAAGACTACATGTTGTATTTTTCTCAATCCAGTGATGTAATGATGCTGTCCAGCATCTACATAAATCAATCAGTTCCCATACTTGAACAGAAATGTTCAGTAAATGCCACGTGAGGCTCTGATTCATCCAGCAGTGACCTAAAGTTAGAACCGAGGTTTGGCTTCCAGAGAGCTCTGGAAAACTCTTCCCATCCAAATGAAGAAAAAAAAAAAAAAAAAAAAAAACTTTCACTTACTGTGTGTGGATTTATTTTGACATTAATATATAGTGAGCCATTTTTCATTTACGGTGAGCTTACGAAAAAACTGCAAATTCAAAGCTTAAAAATAAATCTCTTGAAATCTGATCTGTGAGGTGTAAACGAACTTAAAACTACCACTTCCCCACCTTTTCTTCTATTGCTCCATAATTTCTACACACATACACAAGTACAAATGGCAGGCAAGTGAAATCCATGGTGAGCATGTGAGAATCAGTTCTATGGCTAAATCTTCCTTAATTGATTTGAAAAGTGCTTCTCACACAAGCTCCATGGTTTAACTAAATAACCCTCACACACGTTCTACAGTCATCCATGCAGTAGGAAATACTTGTCTAGAAAAACTCCTCATCAGGATTAAACAGAAAGTTCATCTGCTCAGGATATAAGCATGGCGTCATACACTGATGCCTTGCAGTCAACAAGCATGTGTCCAGTGTCTCAAGACCAATGGAGATGATGTTACTATACATTCAGGACAAAAATGTCTAGTAAAGAAAAAAAACAAAAAACAAGTGTATATTGTTCCAGCAAACAGTATAATTGTTGGTGAGTGTAAGAGCAGTGAGACAGCAAGAAACATTTCGCTAAAACGTTTGTCATTTCCAGCAAAAAAAGAAATATTGAACTTCGGTTATGTTTCTGAGAACTGAGAGAGACGTAACTAGAGTAATCTACTGATTCTCTTTTTGTCCTGACAGCTAAGGATTTCCACACATGCAGCAGATGAACTGTTTGTTCATCTGGCGCAGGCAAACTCAAAATCTGTCTTAAATCAAACACGGGCAGGATAACAGGCGCAGAAGTTTCTCGGCAGCGATCAAGTGTGCGGGAAATTCGGTACATATCGCTTAGACGTACGCAAAATAGAACTGAGAATGTTGACTACAGTTGATGCAGTACATTAATTATACAAAGCAGTGCGTAAACACTCTGTATAGCAAGAAACAGCAGATCTGTCAGGGAAAAATAGTCTCACTATGAGGTACCAGACCTTTAATTTAACTAACACACAACACACACACACACTCTCTCTCTCATGCCTACCTGTGTTTGGTTTCTACTCCACTTAAGGCACACTCTTTGAACAATTTGCTGGTAAGTACATTTCTAAGCTCTTAGTTGGCACTTGTACTGATGTAATGGAAAATTTTATTTAACACTCCGTATACAGTATGTTTTTGCATAGTAGCTACACTTGGCTCCAGGGAAAGGAAAAAAAACAACAACAAAAAATGAATTTCTGTGTATAGACGCAAAGTACTGAGAAATAACTAAAAGTAACAAGAAACGAAATACAAGTGCAGAAAGATGCATCATGCTATGTGTGAACAGATCTTTGGGTTGATCTGATTTTTCCCTTCAAAAAGTACAGATAAATGAAATACGTGAAGAATTGATGGAAAACCAGGGCAGTGGATGAGGGCAGTTGTGGTGGTAGCACACCCTAAGCTCCAGTCAGGGGTGGAACCAATGAGCCACTCCTCTACAGTAAAATTGGCCAATGGCGAGCCATGAAGTCTTATACAGGGCTGTGGGTCAGAGAAAGACCTGCCGTCATGTTTGGCCCCCAAACTACGTCCAACCCGCTGTCTCCTTAAGCAGGACAGTGCAGGTCACTACAGGAAGCTTCTAATGAGACCGTCGAGGGCCATCGTCCAAGAGTTCCTCCAGCGAACCTGTGTCGTCTGGAGACTCCGCCTTCTTGCTGTCGTTGTCTGTTCGGGTCTTCTTGGCTGTGATGTTGGGCTTGGCTTCTTCCTGCAGCAGCTCTTTGGCGAGAATGTTTGTCACTGCATGGCCAGCTCCTCTCCGATTTCCTGGACAAAACAGAAAGATAAATAGAAATGGTAAACAATCAGTCAAACTTCTTGAAAGGTTTAGATTTATAAGACCATCACTCTTAGCAAGACTGCATTTATAATGTAACCCCGAACGTATTTTGTCACTCTATTTAGTTGCATTTGTGTTGTAATGCACAAATGGTTATGATTTATAGAGTCATTCGGCTTTAAATAAGAAAAGCTCGACAGACATTTACTAGATAAGCTGTTTAAAGACTGTTAGAGAAGGGAGAAAAATAAAAATCATTCAGTTATTTATTGCGATTCTTTTGCGTGGCGATTCATGTATCGTTACACTGACACCCAATTAGATTAAAAAATAAAATAAAATCCATTTTAAGTTTATTTACGTTTGCATTTCAACCAAAAAACGTTGCCGTTCCTCTATAATTCTGCAGGTGGTGCGCTCTAAACTATTCACAAAGAACAGCATCTTGTGTGAAAGTAGCAAATTATTTGCTAGTTTGTTTATAAAATTGTTTATAAAATCATACTTACAGAATCGCAATAAAATTGAATCGGCTTCTACGGATTATAATAATATAGTTTCGGGAAGTCCATGGTGATTCACATCCATACGAACTATCATGATTATAAACTCAGCGATATGTACATACAGTATGAAGTAAATGCACGTTTGTATTTAGTGCTTATTAGCCACCAATTTCCTATTTTAGGTATAAGGTCCCGAGATAACAGGCTCATTGGGTGAAACTATGTGATGTATATAACTATATAATAATATGAGTGAAAATGAAAGTATGATGTTAAAAATATTTTATTGTACACTCTCTATATCATTACTGACCTGCAAATAAACTGTGTGAAACAGAATAGTTTGTATCTCTTTGTAGGTAAGTTGAATTGGCTGAATTGTAAACTTCATTAGTCACGTCATGTTTTACATTACTTACAGCGGGATAACTAAAGAAGCTATGAAAACGCTAAAAGTCAAACAGTGCTTGTTAGTTAAAACAGAATCTAGTTTAAACATGCCAAAGAACAGCAACTCATCAACATCACACTGAAAACTAGCAGGTAAAATAACCACATGCAGATGCTGGGGGAGAAGAAAACATGTTGAGACACAGAAACGTGTTTATACAGGTCACTAGTATGAATGGAAATATTGTAAAGATGAAATCCTAACAGTTTCTATTTTCTTTTTTTTTGTGTTAGAGCTCATTCAAAATCAACATGGCTGGAGGCAGATCAGGAAACTACAAGTGCTGGATTCATTAATGACGACTGCCTCGAGTGTTACTTCCTTTCTACACATACTGCACTCTATCTTAAAGCCTTAATGATCATACAGTGATTTAAACTTCGAAAACCATCTCAGTTATATTCTTTCATGACTGTATTAGACTGGGCTTAGTTACAGTACTGCAAACATGATGTCCATGGAGAGCCCAGTTCAATATGGTTTAAAATCAACTGGTCTTGTTTTTACTTCACAGAACAGGTCCGGCATGATGTTTACTACAGAATTCTGTTAATTACATGCAAGAGAGCCACACACACATACACACAACCCTATGCAAAGTAAACCATGGATGAAAATCAATGGCTGGCTGGTGTACACATACGCACACACCCAAACTGCCACTGATATCACTAGGCCACATGGTTCACTAAGCAAATAGCAGCTGTGATGAACACAGCACTGTATGAAAACGACATGCTCTCGACACACACACACACGTTACCGAGCAGGTGTCCAATATGAGCTGGGACAAAGACAGCACTGAGTCTGTTGGGGAAGCAAAATAGCAGTTACGGGATATGCGAGTGATAAAAGAACATGAAAGACAAATAAGAAAAAGGAACAAACAAAAAAGAGGGAAAAATGAGAAGAAACTTGAGAAAATTACATCTGAAGATATGAGCAGGGCTACTCGTGAAGTCATGGTGTTCTGTGTGAAAGGAGAACATGACCATCCCTGAGTCCCAGAGGCACAGCAGTCTTAGGATCAATAATGTTCAATCATTCTAGACATTTCGAATCCACATGCATTGTAGATATTTCCTCTCTGTTTTTCCTCCTTCTTCTTTTTTTCTTTTAACTGTATGGTCCCCAAACTGAACATGTTCCTAAATGCTATATTCATGAAGGTCATCACTATGACCAATCTATAGTTAACCATTTTCTATCCATTTTTTATTTCTTTTGAACTTATTTACCTACAATTATTAAAAGTGATAAACTAATATACATGTTTTAGAAAGGTTCAATAAATGAACACAAAACATAAGCTCTAAATAAACAAATATTCACAAGTCAAGATGTTTAGATTGCACGTAAAGCATGTTGATTTTACAGAAACCAATTGCTTCATATAAATTTTACATAACATGGGCACTGTGGGCTTAGTGGTAGGTTTCTCGCCTGTCATGCAGAAGGCCCAGGTTCGATTCCCAGCAAATGACCAAATCCCCATGGCAACCCATTGCTGGATGGAGCCAAAAGACCAACAACAAATTTTATATTTGTATTTTTACATTTATGAGACACTTTTTTTTTTCAGGAAAAACTACATATGAACTACAAAAATATATACATTACTTAATGGTACAATTGTGCCTCAGAATAACAGCCTTCCTCTTAAACCACAAAAAAATTTAAATAAATATTTATAGAATATAATATTTAATGATTTTGCTACTCTTATTTTTTATTATTATTATTTTTTTTATCAATCCCAAACAAAACATCTGGTATATTTACTAGCAAATGACTTGAGGTCCTTGGTCTACAGTCAAAAATTTTTACAGATCAAGACTGTAAACAGACGATAATGGATGAGAGCGACTAGAAAAGCAGGCTATATAGGTCTTCCAAAAAAAAAAAAAAAAAATGTCACTATTACGGCATGCTTTATAAACAAACACACTGCTACGCAAGTGTGTGTACAGTAACAGCAGTGACACAAGGAAATGACTTTTAGCACTGGAAATGGGAGATTAAGAGCAGTTGCAATGTTTATTTAACTCTCAGTTCCCTCGGATTATTTGTCATTTCCACTTGGTACCAAAAAAAGGGAGAGTTAGATAAACTCAATTTCCACTACAATACACAGCAATGCTTGATTAAATAAGAAATTTAAAAGATAAATTTTTTATTAATGACATTTTTATTTAAAGATACTGCTAAACAAAAACAGAGTGATAGATATTGGTTTCTGATTTTTAAATTGACTATTAAAAATGTAAAAAACTCAGGTGGCCCATCAGGTTTGGCAACCACAGTCCAGATTCCCTTAGCCATATGAAATGGTTATACCCATGTGCAGAACGTGCCGCACTGCTGGGATGAGGGACTTTAAACCTCTGTTGTGTATATATACGCCTCATAGACTTTGAAGGGTTCTGTAACTGTCTACTCTGATGCTCTATAAACATACTTAATATAACCAGTGTTCAAATTTTTTACCTTTTAACCAAGCGTGTCTAGAAAACAAATGACACGTTGGCAGTATGTGTTTTTAGCAACAAAGACAATGACTCTGACTATTCAGAAACAACCCTGGCTATGAACTGATCCTGTCAAAACCTATATCCTCTTGTCCTTGTTGCAAAATGGAACGCAATTTAAAAAACAAAAAAACAAAAACAAACACTTTTATCCAATTACTGTTAACGTTACTGCATTTTTAATAGACCACTAACAAAAGTAAACTGCATATTATGAAATGTAATCATGTTAACCTTATGATTATTTAAGAATATAACCACGTAAAACAGATGGCAGTGGAAAAGATTGAACCCTAAATCCAAAGACAATTTCATAAAAGCCTCAGAGATGTACACTGCCTGGCTAAAAAGTCAGCATTTCAAAGTGAAACTACTGGATTACGTGAGGCAAAGAAAACAACTCAAGAGATTTATCCCCATCATGCACAGTGGCCACTGGAGGCAGTGTTATGAACTGAGCTTGCTTCAGTTGGTCAGGTCTAGGCTGAGAAAGTTAAGTCGCATTAAATAAAGTCAGCTGATGACTTGAATGTACTTGAAAACCAAAAGAAATAAATATTAGTGTGTTTTACACTTTTGTTGGGCATGCACTGTAGAGACACTGGTATTAATGCCAATTAATCTATTCTATTATTATTATCATCATTATTATTATCACCATCAGTTGCCCCTTTGGTGGAGGGAATCGTATAGATTTATAATGTAGAGCCTTACTACAGTGTGTTTCCACATTAAAATAGTTACAGAAGGAAGCTAAGGATCAGTAACTATTCAATCCAGCATTAAGGTACCTTTTCCTAAAAGCTTAGTTTTATAAAATGGTTAAAATTTCCCCAAAGAAGGAGATTTTACGTAATTGGCCTGTCTAGGTTCAAGTCAATCCCCCTGGCTGCAGCTCCTCATATACTGTGGTTTAGTTGAGAAGAAGCCTAAAGTGTACAAAGGTTGTTTTTTTAGTTACTGCACAAAATCTCACATTATTTCATAGTGTTAATGTCTTAATTTTTTTAATTCTAAAATGCACACTAAAAAGACTCAAAGCCCTTCTATGAGCGTGTGTGTGAGCTTTTGCTTGGTAGAGTAGACGTGTTGGTGTGATGGCACGTGGGAGGAAAAGTATGAGGTTTTTAAATAGACATCATGGTGTAAGAAAAGCTTGTCGTGGAATCAGTGACGAGTTAAAACCAATAGGACTATATCCATGTGTATTCAAGTACACTTTATAACACTATATATTTGGAGGGTATGAGGGTTTAATCAAAACCTTCTGTTCAGTTGTGGGGGGCGATTAGCTCCCCCTAGAGGCAGCAGGGGAGATGTGTTAACTAAGCATAACAGAAAGAGTTCTGGGCTGGATGCTCACTTTGCTTATAGCTAAACATGGCAACACAGGGTGTGTAAAGAACTAAAGGGGCTAGTGAGTGGTTGTGTGTGTTTGTGGGGGTGGCTTGTTGGTGTGTTGAATTATACTGAGAGCTGATTTTAGGCTCTACTGGAATTATACATAGCTTATAAAGCATGAGAAAGACAGGAAGAAAGAGAGAGTGAAATAGAGAGAGAGAGAGAGAGAGAGAGAGATATAATGAATGAAAATATTGGTTGCTGAAAGTGCTTTGTGTAGGGGCCATATTGGTCTTTGTTCTTTGAGTGTTAGCCTTTTACAGCAGAAGCGTGTGTGTGACTTCTCCTTTGTGACGTGGTGTGTGTGTGCCCAGTCATTGGTGGTAGGCTCATGTTGGGCTCTTTGTGTGGTAGGTCGTGACCTGGCAGATGTGTGTAGCCTATACGACAGAGACGAAAATAAATGCAGGCAAGCCCACATGGGCAGAAGTGTAGCCTTTTATAAAAGTTGTGCTAGTTTGCAGACAAAACACACCCTTCTCCTGATTGGCGGCACCCACTCATTACTGAGGGATCGGCAAGTTGGTGACATTAGAACAGGAAAAAGTCTTCACTCTTACCATAAACATAAGCATTACGAAATAAACTGAGGATATAAAAATGCAGGTGCAATGAGATCACATTTCTTTGGAGTTCAAAGAGGATTTTTTCTTCTTCTATGATTAGCAGCAGTTCACTCCCTGGGACCATTGTTGGACATAGACAATATAACTACAATAACCAGAGGCATATAAAGAGTTTGGACTATATGTTATAGCCACATAAAAGATGTTACATCAAATCAATGAAAGATGCACATTATTATTTTCTTTAAAAAGAATTGCAAAGCTGACAGCTAAATGTAAACATCTTTTTGATTTATTATTATTATTTTTTTAAACAGGATCAGGTTTCCTGCTTTGTGCTCAAATTTTTATAGATAAATCTGGAAATGTGCATGGCTATATAAAGGCCTGCGGTGTGTAGTTTCATCTCTTCTTTCTCACTCTCAGTGTGATGCCGACACCAATAGACTTCACAGTGCTAACTGTACTATATTTCTCAAATAGAAATGAGCCAAGACATTTATTGAAGCCTCTGATGGAGCCGTTTTACGCAGCACGCCTAAAAGTGCTTAGCGCTGCAGATAGAGAACAAGAGTCTGAGGATAGCAGTGACCCTAAAAGGTAAAACTGGTCCACAGCCAGCACTATAAATGGTGGACAATTTCTATATATGGTATATACTGTGTAGGATCTTGACAGACTCAGGTTATACGATCTGTAGAGCATGACATGATCCATGTGTCATACTCTTGTAGTGTATGGAAATGCCGATTTTATTAAATCTGCTTTTGTAACATTATTTTCAGGAAAAAAAAAAGTTTACTGTGGCGAGACTGGTCAGTGAAACGGCAAAACTGTGCTTTTTCTTTAAACGAACAATGTTTCAGCAGCTCTAGTCCATGTTATAGTGAAAATAAAAATGTAGCATTAAAATGGCAGCAGTGGGAATGGGGCATGTGCGGCTAGCACGTCCCCCTCCAACAAAATGTCTGTGGTGTTGGCCTGCGTTTAAGCATTGTGTGTGTGTGTGTGTGTGTGTGTGTGTGTGTGTGTGTGTGTGTGTGTGTGAGAGAGAGAGAGAGAGAGAGAAAGA
>JAQQZT010000012.1:11235383-11246227 GCA_030068275.1 Clarias platycephalus
GTGTGTGTGTGTGTGTGTGTGTGTGTGTGTGTGTGTGTGTGTGTGTGTGTGTGTGTGTGTGTGTGTGTGTGTGGACGAAGTGAGACAGAAGAGCAGGGCTCTGAACTAGATCTCATTATCCGTGTGAGTGTGAATGCTCTTCTTGCTGTTGGGGATCATTGTGGTGACGCATGGACAATGTGTGTACACACGCCACAATAATCTTCCTCAGACAGTGTAACACCTAAACACACAAACAGCCTCGTTCTTTTGTCACGGCGCACACACAGACACACACTCCTCATTAGTTTCGGCAAAAAAAGGAGAACTTGCTGAAGTTTTGGTCTATTTCTTGTGGCACTTCTGACAAAACGTTAATGCACTGAAGTCCTATACAACTAACACGCACACACCTAGACACACACAGTAAATGAAAGAGGTCGAGATAGAGCACCGGTGTCCTGAGCCTGAGAATAGCTATTAAATCACAGCGCTATCGGCTCTCTCTCAGGGAGACGCACTGAGATTTACTACTGCAATTAAAGCAACCTAATTGCACGCGCTCGCACGCACGCACGCGCACTCGGAAACCGTCAATAACGGCCTCACACGCGCCTTCTAAATAATAGCCAACTAGGGTTCACACGGACAGAATGTGTGTGTGTGTGTGTGTGAGAATGAGGGAGAGAGAGAAACAAAAACTCATCTATGACTCAGACTCGATCTGTTTTTCTCTCAACACCTCACATACCCTCAGAGCGCACACACACACACACACACGCACACACAGAAAGTCTGCCTTAGAAGCGGGTACAAGCACGTCAGTATGTGGACAAAATAAACAATTTTCTAAAAACACACACACACAAAATAAACCCCTAAGCTCAAGGTTAACAGAGCTCTGCCTCAGACGGGTGGACGCGCACTCAGACGCCGACGTGCCCGCGGGTCATCGAAAGCGGAGGTGGCTTTTCTGCTCGGTACAAAGAGACCAGTGCTTGTTAGGGGGGGGACATGATGAAAAAGCGGAGTGAAGATAATGTGTGCATGTCTGTGTTTGTCCTGAGGGGAGGTCAAAGGCCGCTCTGCGCCGTCCCACTTCCGCCAGACAGACTACTGACGCTCGCTGACAGTTTAAAACCCAGAGCAATTAGAAGTGAATGTGCACTCGCCCACTGCGCGCGTACTTTATAAATAAAAGCGGGGGGGCTGCTTTGACACAGCGCCCTCTAGTGGAGGAACCAAAAAAATTAGGCGTTCAGACTCTAAGTGTGAGAGGATACTGAGACACGGAGTGTGTTTATATCTGATATCTGAATGAGTGATTAAGGTGTTCGAGTAGTTTAATGCCTCAAGTCTAATCTTGTCTCCATTTATGGTTAAATTAAAGTGAAGGGGGCGACACGGTGGCTTGGTGGTTAGCACTGTTTTTGCCTTGCACCTCCCGGGTCCGGGTTCGGTATCTGCCTCAGGGGTCTGTGTGCATGATGATGTTCTCCCCGTGCTTGGTCCCAGCAAACATGTAGGCGTTTGATGACCGTTGAAATGAAATGACGTCCCTCTGACACGCCCCGTCATGGTTGAAGAATAGTTCCAAAATGAAAGATGATCGGACGTGTTTGACGTTATGTGATTCACAACAGCCGTCGTCAACGGTCATCAATCGTCCAAATTTTTCCAACCACAGTCAACTGTAGACACGTGCAAAGGTATCTGCTGGCATTTATAAGAAATGTCCTATGTCGTATATTTGTTTTACCAATTAATGCCGTCCTACCGCGACTGGTTTTGGTCAGGGACGCTATGTCGCCGTCGGATCAGTGTCTGCTGGGGTGGGTTTCCTCTGGGTATTCCGGTTTCCTCCCACAGTTCAAAGACATGCAGATTAGGCTCATTGGTGTTCCTAAATTGTCGTGTGTGTGTGTATGTGTGGTGTGTGTTTTCATCCGTTCCCATGCCCGAATGAAATGAGAGGGTTGTGTCAGAAAGGGCAGCGGAGGTAAAACCTGTGCCAAGATTGTATGTGCAAACTGTAGGGTCTGCTGTGGCAACCCCTTGGGGGAGAGAGCGTGAGTGTGTGTGTGTTAAAACACACAGCTCCAAACAACTAAATGTGCTTTCAAATGTTGTAGAGTTCTCACAACCTTAACTCTGTTTGTCTTGAAATAAAAGATTGTTCGAATACAAGACTAGAGCAAGATGAGTCATTAAGTATATAATAACTTAAAACCTTTGCTACTTTTTTTTCTTATTAGCTATACCTACATGCTGGTGTGTCTAGAACACTGGTAATTTTTGCTATTTTTAACCGACACGAGCCGGTGTGAGCAACGTGCTCCTCGAACATGGCTCCTCATTTACAGTCCATTAGTACACTATTTCCTGCAGCGCTCCAGTTCGAAATGAGTTGGCCATTCAACCTCTCAATTATTTCGAAATCTTTTGAGCAGGCCGTGACGCAAAAGGCACACGTGAAAGTCATCTGAAAATAATTCAAAAAAGTTTACAAGAGCATTTTCATATTCTGACTGAGCCATCTGCCTGACTGGTAATGAATTATTAGGCTGTAAACACCGCCACTGAGGGGAAGATGAAAAGACAGAGGAGAGAAAGAGCAAGCAGGCAAGACAGAGAGAGGGGGAAAAAAAAAAAGAAAAGAAACAAGACAGTGAGAGAAAGACTGGAACAGAAAGAAAAAGAAAGAAAGGAGGGGGGTAAAAGGCTGGTGGAAGAGTGAGGACAGGGCAGTCAGGAGGAAAGCGGGAGGATGGTGTGCGTCTATCACAGAATCACACATGTACATTAGACCGATGCACTCAGCAGAACACACAACTCCCCCAGGACACACACATGCGCGCTTGCTCGGTTTCTGAGTAGAGCAGCCCCAATGGGATTGCACTGTTTCTGCCTGCCTGAAAGACTTACACTCAAACATGCACACTCGCAGCGATGTCTCTCCCTCGAACACGTCACCGCCACACGCAACAGACACACAATCACGGCAATTTAAAATCGCTGCAGGTAAGCGTACGCTCGTGCACCCCTCAGCTGGATCCTGGGCTAGACGGAGGACTGGATTCGGATGTCCCCGCAGGGACGTCTTTACTGTTTGTGTACCCCGAGCACAAACAGCCCTGGCGCTCACGTTCATGAAAACTCGCAAAGCGCTCGAATCGGTCTCTACAACAGCGTGTGACGATGGTGCTGTCTGCGAGGTTTATATTAATGAACGCTTTCTTATACCTAATTGTTTCCATAGTAACAAGTTCCACCGGGATTAGAACAGGTATTATACACAGTACGTGGTGTTGTAGGAAAACAGCAGGTTATTGTGATAACAGCAACTCCGCGACGGGCCACGTCCACACCGCACCACTACGATGGATTATTTTCTAATAATGGCACGACCCTAAGTGTTTTATTTGTTTGTTCCTCAGGCGTTCTCTCTGGATGCTGCTTTACACTCTTGAGTTACAAGAGGCCCGGTGTAAAGGCAAGACTTGACAAAACAAACACTTTGTCAGTCCATAAGACCTTACTGGTTTACTCTTTGCACCATAGTACGTTAAAGTCGAGATTTATAAAACGCAACTTCAGTAGACAGTCTAGGCAATACCGGGAAAAGCCACAGCAACACTATCCTGGGGTTTATGTTTGAAAGTCTATCCCATGCACGTACACAGCGCGGCACCCCCATGCTGAGTGCAATCTACAGAGGTACTTATGGTGTTGAGTGTGTGCTCTGACCCTCTTTTTCACCCCGATTACACTTTGATCCTTCGCACTCCATCACCTGTGTGGATCGATCCAATTAGCCGGAGCGGTGGAAAGTGCGCGGGGCCCCCTCAGAGCATCAGTCTACCTCACAGCAGCCCTGTCTTCCCGTCCCAGCATCCCCCAACCCCCCCTGCCTCACCCCCGTCGTACCATAAATACACCCGTTCGCACTTCTCTGTGCACACTCAACATCACGAGCGGAGACAGAAGGTCCTGCTCAGTGTGCCCCGTCACGTCCCTGCAGATTTCTATCCGTTGTTCTGCACGCTGACTTTGCGCGCAGTGTCCTAATCACCTCTGTGTGTGTGTGTGTGTGTGTGTGTGTGTGGATAGGGCGAGATAGCAGGCGGCCCGTGGCGACAGTGAGATTAGCGTGTTAGCGATTAGCACCAGCCGTGCGTGTGCCACGACTGACAAGAAGAAACACTTCACTGACCGTTTCGATCGCTGAACTTTTTCGCATGATTATTTGCAACACATTTTATTTTGCATAATAAGTCCCAGGGAAAGAAGAAGAAGAAGAAAAGGAAAAAAAGGCAATGAAAGGAAATGAAAATAAGAGTGCAAGGTCAGGAGTTTACAGAGATTAGACAACTGCATGACTCAGACTTTATGGGGGTGATGAAGGCGGGTGCTGATGTGGTGGGTCCTCGGTGGACAGATCTCAGTTCAGTGGGTCGGCACGGAGTGATTCTGATGCTTCCTGGCTCCTGCTTTTGCAGCATATGGAGGTATTGATCGAGCTTTCCTGGAGCAAACAGCAAACAAATACACCTACTGCTTTCTGCTTCAGGGCCGCCTTGAGCGGTGCGCAAACTTCAAAAGCTGTTCTCGTCGGGAAAAACGCATTTGTGTTGTAGATTACACTGGAAAGAGCATGCACGAAGAAGCATGTCGTGTGAACACGAGGATGCAACCTGACTATAAATCAGGGCTTATTAACTTGCAGGTCAGAAATGAGCAAGGAAAAAAAAAATCTCAAATATTTTGTTCTGCTTCCTACAGATGTGGTGATCAGTTCATGAGTGAAAAATGATCCTTCATGATCCCAGATCCAATCTTTCACAATGTGAGACTTGTTCAATGTGAGACACTATGTTCGGTACATCCAGGTTGGCAGCTGACTTCATTTTATTGCCAACATTGTTAAGTCTAGACCTAATAATACATTTTATTATTATTATTATTATTATATTTTTCATTTATTTATTTAGAATGATATCTTTTTATTTCAATTTTTATCGCCACTTTGTCATTTTTAGTGCTGTGAAGAACTTTGGTTCAACTTAGTTCGCTGTAAAGTGCTATAAAAATAAACGTTGATTTGATTTGATTTGATTTAGACGTGACCAACTGAAGCAAGACCAGATGGTAACACTCGCTCCAGAGTCTTGGACGGTGGCCACTATGCATGATGGGTTTCCGAACCGGGTTAATCTGAACTCATCAGACCATGTGACCTTTTTACCATTGTTCGAAACTCCAATCTTTATGCTCCTTCCATCTTCTCATTTTCGTACGCTGCTACCTCAGCAAGTGTTAACGCAAATCAATAACACTTTGGACAGTTCTTAACTCGATTCCAGTATTTTTAATTGGCTGTACTGGGCTTGTAGGTGAATCGCTGACTGTTGTGGTCAATCACAGATATTTATGTGAATCGTTTATGTGAGTGGAGCTGAGCGAATAAGAGATTAGCTACAAGGCTAGAGATATTAAATCAGAAAAGGGACTCAGATTTCTTTTTCCCACTTTATTTACCCTCAGGTCTGATTAAAAACTGGCAAATACAGCTTATTTAAAAAAACTCAAGTAAAAAAAATAATAAATGGAAAAAAAAAATTGACCTCCTGCTTCATCGGGTTCTCAGAAGTATTTCAGCGCTGGAACTTAACCAATTTTGCCAGCCAATTTTGAATCGTCTCTTTAGCAGTGGAAAAGTGTGAAATGGTTTGAAATTAAGCACGTGCAGCTCTTATGAATGTTTTGATTTGAGCTCTCAAGCTTCTGTCCCCTGGTACTTCAACTTAACCACTCAGTCAAATCGAGTCTCCGAGAGCAGACGGTCCTCTCCGCGGTTCCCCTGGACGGATCGGCTCAGGAATCCTGGCCTCTGTAGCAGCTCTGGGGGGGATTTCAGATGCGGGTGTGTGTGCGCGCGTGCATGGGGTGAGAACGAAGAGCAACAGAAGGAGTTGGGGAGAGAGAAAAAGAAAGAGAGAGAGAAAGAGCACGAGAGAAAGAGAGAGAGAGAGAGAGATGGAGTGCTGTGGGGTTCATTCCTCTTGGATGTCTTGTCATCAGCACATAACTCAAACCTGTCATAGTGTCTGCCCAGGCCAAGCCAGTAGTGTTGCCACCAGCAGTGTGTGTACTCTTTCTCTCTCTCTCTCTCTCTTACACCACACACACTCTAATACTCTGATGTTTCACGCTTATGCCGAAAGTCACCCGCTGAATTGGAGCATCTGTCATTCAAAAGCTTATAAACGGAATCATGAGCTTCCTCCGAGTTGTGTGTTATGCGTTAACGCTGTCAGCAAGATTTTAAAATAGCATCGGGATTTTACTCACTTGAAATATTTAACCAAGTACGCAGTTCTGCTACAGATAGTGAACATTAGCGGTAGCGCTACGCTGAGTCCATCTGGCACAAACCGCAGAAGTTAAAAAATAGCAGCTTGACATTGTAGGATTAGAATTCCACCATAACCTTTAACATTCCTTTATTCGGGTCAGGGTCAACGCGGATCCCGGACACGCCCTGAATCAGACGGCAGTCCTTAGGAAGACACCACACACGTCGACATGCTCATTTCACATGCCGGTCTAGTAACCGTATTTGAAAACTGTGAGGAAAGCAGAGAACCTTGACAAACCCCGAACCCCTCGGGATTGAACCCATGACGACCCGGAAACTCGGGAAGCAGCGAACGCTACCCTCTGCACCACCGCCACTGTACCACTGTACTTCAACGCTACAAATAGCTTTTTTTATTGAATCAACCCAGACTAATGCATACTTCTGGCTGACATTTAACTTTTACATTTCCAAAGCTAATCTAATCATACATAAATATCTCAAACAGCAATGCAAATGGACACACAGGGCTAAAAAAAATAAATTAATTAATTAACACAGGAGTGGGAAAAAAACTGATTTCTACTGCAGTCATGGACTGCAAGCTTGAAAAAAAAAAAACAACAAAAAAAAAACATCTAGTCGTGGTCTGGCGAAAACCTTGATGCTTAATTATGAACTTCTACTATTTACAGTATATATGTTCTTAAATAAAGAGTCCATCTGTGCATCCAATAATTCTGCTTATCCTGAGTAGGGTCACGGGGTCATGGAGCCTATCCCAGGGAACAAGGTGTGGATGGATCCATCCATCTCTACAAGGTGTGGATACCAACCCATTCAGGGCATAAGCATGCACACACACACACACCTTAGCAAACACTATGAGCGATCTGGAAGGACGAGTCATGACTTTGGACATTGGGAGGAACCTGGAGGAAACCCGTCAAGCACAAGACGAACACGCAAACTCCATGAACGCAGACCAGATGACCGTGCTCACCAGCAGGACGGAAATCAAGAATCCTTATCGTTAAACTTCTCAATGACTATCGTGTGCATTCGAATGTGAATTTGGTGCCGGATTAATGGAAAATATGAATTCACGTGATTTCTAAATCACATCCCTGGTGCAACTTTGCTCACATTCTCACCTAGACACTGACATTCAGTTTGCTTCAGAGCTAAAGTTGCGTCTAATCGAGGGCCATCCATTCCTGTCCGTCTCGAACGCGTGCGCATGTAGCTAAAAAAGAAAGCATGGCCTAAGCCTGCAGCATGAATCAGGCTTGTATTGCATCGGGAAAGGCAATGCCCACGGCTTATAACCAACACATTCTTGTTTCTGTGTTGGAGCTCTAACTTTAACTGGAGAAACATGACTAAAGCCTATTACTGCAGAGACCCACAGAGAACTCACTGCTGAGATTTAACAGCCATGCAGCTAGGTGTAAAACCAGGCTCTCATTCAATACACAACAATAACTCAAACGCTGACTTGGTAATCGGATACAACGCACGCAGCAGCGCACTGCAGAGGTGAGTGCACTGTGGTGAAAGCGTGTGTGTGCGTGTGTGTACGAGACAGCGGCTCTCGGGGTCTGTATTTGTGCTATACTAAATGTGTCAGTTCTGGTTAAGCCGGAACAGAATCGCTGAGCACTGACAGCTTTATTAAACTTTAAACCTGCATCTAACTGCTCTGAACACACACACACGCTCACACAGCTGTTTCGTCTAGAGTCATGATGTTCGTGGAATAAAGAGTGATGAAGCGGAAATTCATATGCGCTCTTAGTCGAGATGCACAGATTAGACACCCTCCAGCACCTCCACGAGTACAGATCTCTCGCGCCCTCACTTGCGCCATGGGCATGCAGAGCGCTCGTCTCCTCACTTTGATATAATTTTTTATGCATGGTTTAAGACCAGACATTTAAGACCCAAAGCCTCGGCACGTCACCTCACGCATAAAAGAATATATACTGTAATATACACTACATGGCTAAAAGTATGTGAATCCACAAACTGTATCCGGATGCCGTAGCATTACAGTTTCCCTTCGCTGGAGCCTGTTCTAGCATGAAGACATGGTGTGCCAAGGTTGGTGAAGAAGAACTCGAGTGTCCTGACCTGCACAGGGCGTCTTTTTTACAGGTAAACTGGAACGCTGACTGCACTCCAGGTCCTCCTCGGCTGACATCAGGAGCCCGATCTCAGTAACGCTCTTATAACAGCAAGAGCAGAGATCGACACAGACGCACTCCAAAATCGGAAAAAAGGAGAAAGTCTTCCCAGATAACTGGAGGACATTATTACAGAAAAGCAGGAACGAAGTTGATTCATGTTCCTGCATCAGGTCTGCGCAGGGCTACGCCAAAGGCCACGCAAGTTGAGAGCATTTATACTGTATTTGTGTGCCTCAGCCATTATGCCATCAAACCACCGAGACAAACTGTGGTGATTCTGTAACCGCTGTACTGAGTCTGTATACGTGTCCCTAGACTCTTCCACACTGTCTCTCTATATGCGTCATACAAATCATCTCACAATGTACTTTTCTCATATATATTTTGTATATTCAATGTGTGTGTATATAAATAAATAAAGTTTGTGGGGGGGGGGGGATCGATTCAGTTTTGTATCATAATTCATTACTGTTTCGATTCGTGTATAGCGACACTGACTACGAGATCGATTTAATTATTATTATTATAACTAGATAATAATAAGTTATTATTATTATTATTATTTTTTTTTTTTCATCTATACAGGTTTAAATTTGAGGTGTGAAAATTTCAGTTCCTCTACTGTCCTACAGGTGGCATCCTACATTCTAAACTATCACCAAGCAATAATGAGGTAAGAGTAAAATGTATAAAATTGATACCAACAGAATCGCAACACAAATGAAATCGGCATTTAGGTTTCGTGATAATATCATATTGGATGGTCCCTGGTGATACCGGTTCCTAATATATATTGTATACACTATAATTATATTTTATACCTACTCTGTAGTTACTGCACATATTCACTACACAGCCATGTTATACATAGTTTCCTGTACGCACACATGCATATATAGACACATACATACATTTTATATATATACAGATATAGATAGATATTTTGCACAATGCCTATATACACTAAGAGCCATTTTCAAACCGCCGCCTGCTCCATGGCAGGACCCTCCACGATCCATGGCGGATCCGTGACCTTTCCGTGCACGGAGCCTGATCCCCTGCGATGACGCAGTAAACGAAGCCCCACAATCACCCTCTTGCGCTGTTCTAATAAGCTGATTGCAATGCTGTATAGTCCTGGCAGGTGGATCAGTGACTGCTTCAGTTAACTGCAGTTCTTGCATCGTCAACATATTTTCATGACTAAATCAAGCTCGTCATCTTGGAGATATATACAGTGTCAATGTACCAGTCATTAACTATGCTTTAAAGGTTTCATGCATATAAGACACCGTACCACTGGAATTTACTGCATTGTTGTATATACATTATTTGTACTTCTGTTAGATGCTAAAATGTATTTCATTCCTGAGTACCTGTACTATGCAATGATAAAGTTCTATCCATCCATATCTATATCCATCCATCTCTATATCTATCCATCTCTATATCCATCCATCCATCCATATCTATCCATCCATATCCATCCATATCTATATCTATCCATCCATCCATATCTATATCTATCCATCCATCTCTACATCTATCCATCCATCCATCTCTACATCTATCCATCCATCCATCTCTACATCTATCCATCCATCCATCCATCTCTACATCTATCCATCCATCCATCCATCTCTACATCTATCCATCCATCCATCCATCCATCTCTACATCTATCCATCCATCCATCTCTACATCTATCCATCCATCCATCCCTACATCTATCCATCCATCCATCCATCTATCCATCTATCCATCCATCTCTACATCTATCCATCCATCTCTACATCTATCCATCCATCCATCTCTACATCCATCCATCCATCCCTACATCCATCCATCCATCCATCCATCCCTACATCCATCCATCCATCCATCTCTACATCCATCCATCTCTACATCCATCCATCTCTACATCCATCCATCTCTACATCCATCCATCCCTACATCCATCCATCTCTACATCTATCCATCTCTACATCCATCCATCCATCCATCTCTACATCCATCTCTACATCTATCCATCTATCCATCCATCCCTACATCCATCTCTACATCTATCCATCCATCCATCCATCTCTACATCCATCCATCTCTACATCCATCCATCCATCCATCTCTACATCCATCCATCCATCCATCTCTACATCCATCCATCCATCCATCTCTACATCCATCCATCCATCCATCCATCTCTACATCTATCCATCCATCCATCCATCTCTACATCTATCCATCCATCCATCCATCTCTACATCTATCCATCCATCCATCTCTACATCTATCCATCCATCCATCTCTACATCTATCCA
>JAQQZT010000012.1:11254487-11274223 GCA_030068275.1 Clarias platycephalus
AGAGAGAGAGAGAGAGAGAGAGAGAGAGAGAGAGAGAGAGAGAGAGAGAGACACAGAGAGAGAGAGAGAGAGAGAGAGAGACACAGAGAGAGAGAGAGAGAGAGAGAGAGAGACACAGAGAGAGAGAGAGACACAGAGAGAGAGAGAGACACAGAGAGAGAGAGAGAGAGACACAGAGAGAGAGAGAGAGAGAGAGAGAGAGAGACACACACAGAGAGACAGAGAGACACACAGAGAGACAGAGATAGACAGAGAGAGACAGAGACAGAGAGAGACAGAGAGAGACAGACAGAGAGAGACAGACAGAGAGTCACCTTATCTTTGACTAAATGTCTGTACTCTTATTTAATATATATTTATTTATCATTACTTGTTCTATACTATGCTGTTATTTTCTTGTGACTTATTTCTAAGCTTTTGCAATACAAATGTAAATAGTTGTCATGCCAATAAAGCACCTTTGAATCTTGAATCTAGACAGACAGACAGATAGAGAGTGAGATTGTGAACAAGTGAAAGAGAGAGGAGGGACAGGGAGAGAGATGTGCAAGACCAAAAGAAACAGCCCTCTGGATGGACAGATCGACAAAGACGGACAGACTGTCTGTGTGTGTAAGTGAAGGAAAGTGTCTGTGTTCGAGAAAGAGGGGGAGAGGGGGGGTGGGGGGGGAGGCAAGCTGTGGGCCCAGAGCGTATAATTAAGGCGGAAATACTCAGCGTCCTTGGGAAGTGAAATCACAGCTGAGACATGGGCAGAAAGAGAAAGACACTCATACTCACGACCTTTACAACAGCAGAGAATGAGAAGGAATGACTGATGAAGGAAACCCAGAACTTGGAAGAAAAGGTCAAACAGTAGCACAGAATGAATGACAAAAAAAAAGTTGAGATGACAGGGGAAAGGGAAAAAAAAAAAAAAAAAAAGGAATCAGAGAGGACCACTAAGAGCGAGCAATCAAGAGTGAGAAAGAGGTAGAGAGAGAGAGAGAGAGAGAAGGCGAGAAAGGGAGGGACGGAGGGATGGCGGAGGGGGGAGGAGGGCGGCTCTTAATCAGCAATCTGAAGGGACTCAATAATGAGAGCATCTGACAGTAAATGTCAGAGGAAGACAGGATACAATGACAGCGGGAGGAGGGAAGGGCAGACGGAGAATAAACCGATACAGCTCTGTCCGAGAAAGAAATAATAGGGGGAAAAAAAAAAAAAAAGCTTTTCTAGGTGAACTTTCTAAAGAGAAAGATGGAGTGATAATATGTAATAAAGCTTTAGGCTTCTCAGCGACTACAGGATGCTGCACAAGTACGTGTGACGCGCGACGTTACGACAGAAATCCTGTCATGTGTTCCACAAAAATGTATTTATTTTTTGTACCGAGACGAACAAGACGACAAGGGGCTGAAGGAGAAAAGGAGACAAAGTCTGCAGCAGACAGATGGCTGATAAAGACACCAGTGGATTCTAAACGACAGACACGAAAAACTACAACACGCAAACACGAGAAAACTTTAGCTGCAGTCGCGAACTCTACACAACACGGTTCTAAAGTGGTGGAGATCATGACGCTGAGTGAGGCTCAGACCGACAGATACCTACTCGTTTGTCCTTCAACCCTCAAACACACACACACACACACAGGTCACACAGAGTGTTCTCTCACTCCCTCTCTCAGCCTGGGGGATGAGTAATAGTCGAAGCGAGGGATGGTGACAGAAGGCTATAAAAGTGTAATTTGCTCGTCTTTCTTTACCACGGCAAAGCAAATTCGCGGTGCCGCGCTCGCGTCGAAACGTAGCATTAGAGGGAGAGGGAGAGGAGGGCAGGATGAACGAGAGCGACAGCCAGGTGGAGAGGGAGCAGAGGTGGAAGAGAGTGGGCGAGCGTGATTAAGGCAGGGAGCCGTCTCCTACTCCCTGCTTCGCACTGCCATTAGTTCACTCCTTTGTTCCTTTGAAGTGCAGGGGGAATAAAGTGAGTGAGAGTGAGAGAGAGAGAGAGAGAGAGAGAGAGAGTGCTAAGAATAACACTCTGCTGCACACGGCTGTGTGAACAAAGCGCTGCCAGGGCTCGAGTTGTTAGCAGGATAAAGGCACCGAGACCTGTAGCTGATCACTAATTACATCCTTCTCTCCACACCCTGGTATTACAGACCTGCTCCAAAAAAGCAGGCGGCTGAAAAGAAAAGTAAAGAGAAGCAGAAGAAAAAGAAAAGACGGAGCGCGAGCAAGGGCGTGGACGAGCGGGGCGGCGTGTTCCGACATTTCCACTGATAACCGCGCGCTGGAACGGAGAGACAGGAGCGCGCGAGAGAGCTGAACCGTTACTGCGTGCCAGGTTAAATCAGAAACGCCCCAGCATTGCTCACTAACCACACGCTCTCTCACACACACACACAGTGTGACACCACTGAGCTCTTCTACCCTCCACAGCTCTCAGTCCTACATCCCTCTCGCTCTGGCCCGATCCACGTTTTTCGCAACGATGCTAAGTTCTATTGAAACGTCCCGTTCGGTCATGTGACCTGACAAACTGGACACACAACAGCAGCTGTTATTGTTACAACACATGAACTGGGTGTCACTATACAACAACACAACAGTTGATCTCACAGATTAGAGGAGCCTTACAGGATTCTCAGTCCAGGTCTCGGTCTCTAATCAACAAGCCAGCGGTATAAAAGGACAAAAAAATTTTTTTTTAAGTTCCAGAGACAATACGAGGACGAAAACTTGAGAGGAATCAGAGGAACCATTCCTCTTCTGGGAGAGACCAGAGAGTGGGATTTGGATCATTACAGTAGGCTTAGTGACTAAGGTTCAGTGATTAAGAGTAGGGGTTACTGATCAGAAAGTTGCGAGTTCAAATCCCACCGTCAGGCCGTAAACAAAGCCTTTGATCCTCCCGGCGTCAGGTACTGGATATCGCGTGTCAGCATGAGCTCAGGGCCTGGGTTTCCTAACAAAGCTGGGATGCGTGAAGAAAATAAGGTCAGTGTATAGGACGAGGGTGAGTCAAAAATGATTCGCACTCTGGCTGCAGAATTAATTAAAATTAATTAAAAAATATAAATAAATTTTATGAAACAAAAAAAAAACATGGGGCTGAATGCACCTGTGTCTTCGTTTCTTCATCAGAAGTGACTTTTCGCCCTCATAGGGCTGATTTTAGGAGACCGAACAGGTCAAAGTCTGATGGAGTGAGATCAGGACTATAGGGAGGATGCTTTAAAACCTCGGGGAGAGAAAAAAAAAAAAAAAAAAAGTTTTCACTGTCTCGACACTGTGAGCAGAAGTGTGCGGACGCGCATCGTCATGCAAGATCACAGCGCCCTTGGATAACGGTCGTCCGAGTCTAATCCGAAGTTTAGGCGTCAGCTCTTCAATAAACGTCTCACTGTAACGAGCACTGTTCCTACTGATGGTTGACACTTGGACTTTTTCCTCAGTCGGCGAATGAGAATGTTTCTGTTCCATACTCTGCCGTTTACTCTCAGGCTCGAAGTGAAGAAGAATCCACGTCTTATCACCAGTAACGATTCTCATTAGAGCATCTGGCCAAATTTTTGTCTTTGCAGATATCCATGCACTTCTGTTTATAAGACGTATAAAGTGCATCCAACATGAGTTTTAATATAATCATAATAAAGAGTTTTGACTGACCCTCGCATATACAGTACTGTGTATACTGTATACGTAATCATAAAGGCCATGTTTGAGTTTGCCAAGAGAGAAAAGGAAAATTTTTAATATGCAAGCATGGAGAATGGTCAAAAAGATGATTAGATTAGATTAAACTGTGTCATTGTGCAAATGTATAAATGTGCTTGTATTTGAAGGAAGGGTTACATTATGTAGGGGCCAGGCCCGACACAGTGCACCTAAACCGTTGGATTACACTGCTTAATAATCATTTCCTCATACAAATCTTTAATTTCAAAAGGCCATTTTTAAGCTGCGCAGTTAACGAGACTGATTATTCCTCGACACACTTTGGCACCTGCTTGCACCCTTCAACGCAGCATCGATTTTTCTTATTATTAGGTCACGGATATAATTAAACTGAAGTTCTGGTGCAACAGGCTGCACGATCCGTCCTATTCACCTGAACACCAGGGCTTTGTTACGCTACAACGATCAGTGACGGAGCGAGAGATTTTTAAGAGACAAATGAAAAGGAAGGATGATTGACGGGCGGAAATTAAGAACGAAAAAGCTGAAACACATAAGACAAATTTAAAGATAAAGAAGTGGAGCGGGAGAGCGAAGCCGCAGTCACTCAGCTGTCAGCGCTAAAGCGTTTCTACATTAGCGCACGGTTGAGAACACGTGTTTCGCTCATCCGCTCTAAAAATCTGCCTACATTATTCATACTCATCTACTGCACTCTCTCCTGAACGCAGGTGGAAAATGAGGGGTTTAAATGAAGCGGAGATCTTCACCCGTGACAAGGCGGCTCACTCCGGCACTCACAGAGAGAGAGAGCGTATTTGTAGCCGGGTTGTGGGATGATAATGGAACTCGCGATATCATGATAATTAATGGGACCGCATGGTCGATAATTTTGCGTAACACCGAACAGCATCCTGTGTGACTGAGGCACTGTTTGCTGGGTCACGGTTTGTGTACAGGACCAGAGTTGGGTCATTACTTTTCCTGATAACGCAGTAATGTAACGCGCATGTAATGTAATTACAGTTACCAATGTCAATAACATTACATGCGTTACAAATTTAGTGTTTTATTATTAAAATGTATTAAAATGCATTTAAAAATCACTTTTGTGCGGCAGCATCAGTTAACGAGCATGCGCTTTAATCGATCATCGGAGAGCTTTGTAGTTTTACATTTGATGTAACGGGTTCGCTCTTTTTGCGTGGGCGCCACCACAGACGCGAGCCGAGGTCTTACAGGAAAAGATTTTATTTAGACAAAAATGGGGGAGAAGGGTTAAAAGAGCTGAGTTTTTTTTTTTTTTTTTTTTAACGTGGAGAACCATTAACATTGTTTATCGCCAGCTGGCCCGACCTGGCGGCCCCGCCCCATTCGCGAGCCGCAGAGGCTAAAGTTGAGGCTCACGTGAGAGATGTTTTCAAATTAACGTAATTAGTAATCTGATTACTTTTTACATGTAATAATCAGATTAATTTTAAAGTATTAATTAGTAATTTGTAGTAGATTACTTTTTTGAGCAACTTCCCCAACACTGTACAGGACATTACAGAAATAGAGGACTTTACAGAAATAGAAATACAGAAATAGAGGACTCCATAATAACTTCTCCCCTGTAACTTCACCCCCTAACATAAACACCTCCCCTTTTATATTGAACTTTTAGCCACTCAACACACACTATGATTGTAGATCAATCCCTGCTGTCCCTCATCACCCAAACGAGGATGAGATCCCTGTCGAGTCTGGTTCCTCTCAAGGTTTCGTCCTATTTCCATCTCGGGGAGGTTTTTCTTGTCACTCGGCTTGCTCACCAGGGACTCTCTGATTCATACACATTTTCTCACAATTCATTTCTTTAGATTCTGTAAAAGCTGCTTTGCGACAATGGCCATTGTTAAAATCACTATCTAAACAACACTGGAGATTTGAATTGAACTGAAATACACTACCGGGTCATGTCTTCCCTGTTAGTTGGCAAAAATCACCAATTACCAAGAAGACTGACCAAGTGCACATTCGCGTTTCAGAATTAGCATCTAACGTCAAACAGTACGTTTTATTTCCACTGACTGTAATTCCAATGCGAGGCAGCCAGTGATGAGCAATATGATATCAATAAAAACTATTATGTTTCATGTCAGCTCCTATTAGTCTGCTGTTACCTGTAGTCGTGCCGCATCCATCGAGCACGTTAATGAAACACATGCATCAAACCCTTCACCTCAGCCACCAGACACATACTCGGAGCGAGCGGGAGAGAGAGAGAAAATGAGGACTGCGAGAACAAAGACCGTGAGTGGGCGTTTTAAAAAAAAAGAAAAAAAAAAAAAAAGAGAGAGAAGATGAAGATGGACTGACAGAGACAGATGCATGCTGAGGACACAAAGACACAGAAGAGAGAGAGAGAGAGGGAGATGAAGCATGAAAAAATGAAACAGATGAAGAAATAAAAAGAGCAGAAACAAAGACAAAAAAAGCCGGTTATGAATATGGTGGAAACGGAACAGATAAAGTGAAGGGAGAACCGTGAAAGCGAAGGACGAGGAACTGAAAGGGTTGCGAGTGTTTCGGCACCAGCGGACAGATTAGTGCTAGAGGCAAAACGACCCTAGGCAATGAGTGCCCTCGATACCCACATGCAGCAAAAGGAGAGACCGAGAGAGAGAGAGAGAGAGAGAGAAGGGGGGAGTGACTATTCTGACAGACGGCGGCTCAGCGTGTCTGCCTTCGAACCAGTTCCGCTCACATGAACATGTGACTGAGTCTGTATCCAGCCTGAAACTTTTACAATCAGGACGCTTTTTTCAACACTGCTACCCGGCCTACAGCTCGGAGACGAGGCAGTACTGTAGCAGAGTTAATCAGCTGAGCGTGGTGCTTATGGAGTTATTTCGACTGTCCAAAGTAATCGTAAATGCAACAACGCGATTGTAATTTTACGCCTCACAAATCCATAATCAAATTCGTAAATCCGCTGGTGATCCGATATCAGTCCACAGCCGGGCATCCTGTACGCCGGTGTTTATGGTGCAAGTACTAATCACAATTTACACACTTACAAACTTTCATGCTGTTTCAGAACTGCTTTGCTACTTGACATCACGTTTTTTTTTTTTTTTTTGGCTTGTAAATTATGATGCCGATTCTCAATCATCAGCCTAAGGATGTTAGGTTGCGGTATCAACTTTTACCTAGGGAACGACCGGCACGTTTACTGTAATAATCGATATCATAAGATGATAATATTAATGTCTGGTTAAAGAATTACTTACGGCGATGTGTTCAGGTTCTCGGCTGATTGATTCCTACGCTGCTTGTGGGTGAAAATGTGCTGATTTTAATAAACCTAGTCTATGTACACTAGGTCTATGTCTAAACCTAGTCTATGTACTAAAGCAAGAGCAAGACAGTGAGCGCATTCATTTGACTCAAGGAGGATTTATTATGTAGTACATTATTTGTTTTGCAGAACTGCACAACTGGATTCATTTTTTACTGCTCGTCTCTTGGGTTTCTTCGTTTTATTCATTTACATCAGTTTCAACATTCTCTCTCGTTTTATAGCAGCACTTTCTTTGTTTTTAATGGCTGTGTGAAGGCTGCAGGTTAATATTCATACTAGCACAAAAGGAGCCAAACTATCAAATTATGAAGTAAAACCTTTTTTTCTTGATAAAAGTTAGCTTTCAAAATAATTGCTAAAAACAAATGCTATAAATTAATATTTGGTGTCGCATTCATGATTACTTTGGACAGGGATTTAACTCCATACAAACAATAATACTACTAACCTAAGTCAGAAACACTTTTAAACATTTTGAAGTGTGTGTGTTTGACTTTTAAGTCAGCTACGTCTACAGAAACATGTTGAAAGACTCTTCGCAATTTAATTTTAGAACAAGGTACAAAACATTACCTTTAGATAATTCTTTGGCAAATTCGATTTTTTTTTTTCTTTAATTAAATATGTATCATCTGTTAATGCCTACACTAGAATTTCTTCAAAGAGTTGTACTTTAAAAAAATAAAGGATTGCTAAAGCAACAAGCATCCTAACCACGGCTATTCTTATTCACCCGAGTCGACTTGTAAAAGGCTTAAAAAAGTACAACACACGACCGTATGCAGTAATGAAGCGACATGAAAGCTGACATCACTTTTACTCGGTCTCTTATAATAAAACTTCATTCTATCCTTCCGAATTCTCTGCCATAATAATCAATGGTATGATATAATTAAGATATCAGCACCTACAAGTCCGCTACAAATAGCGCCACAATCTGTCTACACACGACAGATAAGAGATCTGCATGTTGTTGATGGACTTTCGGCTGCTCCAGGCAAGGGGGTCGCCACAGTGGACACAAGCTTGGCACAGGTTTTACGCCGGATGCCCTCCCTGACGCAGACCCTCCCATTTTATCCGGGCTTGGGACCGGCACTGCATCCAGTGGCTGGGGTTTGGACATTGGCTGGGAATCGAACCCGGGCCTTCCGCATGAAACCTTCCACATGAGCCACCAATGCCACCAGCTTAGAGATTACCATGTCAACTTTGAAAACAGAATCCAGCATATTTTTGTACTTTATGATATAACGCAAAGAAAAGTCTGCAAATTTTTTAAACAATGCTAATAAGTCTATACAGTTACACCCACAAATTTCTTCCTACTCATGACCTGCATGGTCAATTTATCCCCCTGATTTTCTCCCTAATCTAGTCATAGCCAATTCCCTCCTGTCACTATTAGATCACTCTCTCTCATGAAGTACCAACAAGGAATTCAGATGCGATAACAGTCGACCAAACCTTTTCCAAATGCTTCTCACACAACGTTGGCAAACAGTGTAACACACTCAGGGGTAAGCTCTATCCATCCTTTCCACTTGCACTGAGCCCACAGATACTCATGACTGGCCAGTGTCGCTATGATTGATGCTAGACTCCCAGATGCGACTCAAACTCAGGCAGCAGGGCGAACACGTTTGCCTTGCACACCTCGTGAGCCTTTTTTTTGTTTGTTTGTTTTCGGAGGGTTATGATTACTCTTGTACCATCCTGACCCAAACATCCTGGTGCTCTCAATATGATTTCCCACGATCATGGATGGTACCAGTTCTGTGGGTAAAGGGGCCTTAAAGAGAAATCACCACTTGTTATTTCTATCCTGATCGAAGTGGTCTCTAAATCAACCCGAACCCACGTCCACAGGAAACAAGGTCTGAATGAACAGTATAAACATGATGTATGACTGACAGATTGTGCTTCACAGTCGCCAAACTGCTGTAATTTCATTTTGTTCGACGACACTGCATGTAGAAACTTCTACGCACTCGGCGTAATTTTTCAAGTTATCCGGGCGCCTGAGGACAAGTATATATTTAGAACTATTCCTGATCAGGCGTATGCAGAAAGCCCTAGTGGTATACAAGTGTAATAACGAGTAAACTGATTACCGGGAGCTCCCATTCCACTTCACTTCAACTTAATAATTGACAGTAGTTATTGACTGTGGCGCTCACAACACAATGCAGACGTGTGGGACAGATGAAATGTAAAGTACAAATCATATAAAAGGGACCTGAAGGCATTTTAGGGATCAATTTAGTTGATGTCTGTGTGGATGTGAAAGTTTTGCACAAGTGTTGCGCAGGAAACACTTTATGACTAATGAGTGACTCAGGATGAGAGACGACAGTGGCTAGTCCATCAGCAAAACCATTTTAATGCGCATTTTTAGATCATCCATCTGAAACCGGAGAAGGCTCAGGAATTTCTCAACCAAACGGTGCAGCGTATCAGAGTGCAAGCCGATACACTTGAAGAATACAAAAGTGGAAAACGACAAAAAACGCTCACCATGTATACTGATTTGGGAGTGCTCCAAGATGTGTACGGCTGGGCATTAATGTCAAGGATTTCCACTCTGAACAGTGAACATATGCACATGTACGGGGCTCTGACAAAAGTATTTACACCCTTTCCTGATGTTTTTTTTTGATGGAGATCAACAAACGCATTTTAATATGACAAAGATAAATAAAAGTAAATAAAAATGCTAATCCAAATGTGAAAAAGTAAACTCAAGCACACTTGGGTTTTTCAGCACGACAATGATCTGAAACACACCAAGCAAGGCCACCTCTGAATGTCTAAATAAATTAATTAAAAGGTTTCAGAGTGGCCTAGTCAAAGTCCGAACTTAAATCCTTAAACAGGCCGTTCGTGCTCAAAAACCCTCCAATGTGACTGAATTGAGACAATTCTTCAAAGAAGAGTGGACCAAAATCCCTCCTCACCGATGTGAAAGACTTGCATTGGTGACAAACCAGTCATTTGGGTTAGGGGGCACTTACTTTTTTTCACAAAAAAAGTTTGGACAGCTGTTTTTTTCCCCTTAATAACTAAAACATCCGTTTAAAAACTTACATTTGTATACACTCGGGTTTGTCTTTGTGCGATGTTAAAATTAGTTTGAGGATCTGACTCGTTTAAGTGTGTGAGAAATATGGAAAAGTAAATAAATAAATAAATCATGAAAAGGCGAATACTTTTTCACAGTACTGTACATGTTTTCTTTCTATCGCGTACTTGGGGTTTTTACAGACAGAATTAAATCATGAATGAACAGAATTGTGGACAGATGTGTTAGACCGCACAACTCTCCAGCGTCATTTCAACACGAAGCGCGGTTAAGACTATTCATACCTTCATTTTAGTTCCAGAGACGTACAGAATTCACGTCTAGGAGCGGGTTCTGGGGGCTCGGAGCGGCTGAATGTCTTAAAATGTGGCCTGTATTCATAACATCTGACTTATTTAAAAGCCAGACTTGGCAAAAGGGGGAAAAAAAAAAAAAAAAGCACAAACTTATAAGAATTTAAAGTTTCCAGCTAAGTAGTGAAAGTCTGATAACGACAGGCAAGATAGAAGAGCTTAGGATTCATGGTGTGAAGTAAGGGGAGGAGGAGTGTGGCAGGGCCTGCGAGCTGAGGATAAATGTTTAATTACACATTAATAAAAACCGTATCATTAGACGCCGCTCCTGTCTGCTCGTCTGAAACATAGGCGCCGCGCGCGCGCACGCACACACTTGTGTAAAGATATCCACACATGCAGACAGACACAAAAGCACATGGCATGCTGCACTAATTCAAAAAGACAAACCCATTAATGTGCAGCACCAAAAATAAAGCCGTCACAAAGGCATCCAGTGCGGCGGCGGCTTTGAGTCCGTGACCGGCAGCTGCAGCTAGCGGGAGAGTGATGGACACAAACAGAGAGACAGAGAGAGATAATGAAAGAGAGACAGAGAGAGATAATGAAAGAAAGAGAGAGAGAGAGACATATCAATTGTGGGAGGGGAAAAAAAAAAAAACGAGGAAGGAAAGTGAACGTTGCACGGCAGAGAGAGAGAGATAGCCGAGTAGATCTAATTCTGTGTGGATGTGAAAGGTTTGGAGCCTGAGGGCTGGATATAATGAGACTCACTGAGCGAGTGTACGATTCCTCATACATGGCCTTTACACACCAGCCTGGAAAATTCTCTCCTCCACACACACACATAGATAGAGAATTAAACTGCCATCAATTGGCAGATGACTATCACTGTAAGTCAGGCTCGGACCTTACCTGGAGCTTACATACTCGCCTTGCACGATAATCCTAACCACAAACACGCACACAGTCAGACACGTTTAGTGTTTTTTTTTTTTTCTTTTCCCCCTCCTCTACCTTAGGCGCGGACCGGAGTTCAGGAATCCGGTAACCCTTTAAAAAGAACCGGTCCACGTTTAAAGGCCAAAGCCAAATCAGATAATCAATCATACAGTATGTGGGAGCGTAATATCGAGGACATTAAAATATACGACCGGGGAGAGTTTTAGCATTTAGTGTTTGAAAACACGTTCGATCCAAATCCAGGCACAAATCCTTTAAGCTTCTATACACATTCCAGGGACGTTGTCCTAGATCGTGATTACGTACAAGATAAAAGATTGCTTTGAGCTGTTTATTCTCAGAGTGTCGCTGCACAAATCGGGCTGTGCTAGAAATAGAGAGAGTTTAAATAATGCTGTTCAATTAATAGTTTCTGTAAACGACTGAAAGGACCAGGAAGGGCTAATACTCAACATCCAGCGTTAATTTAATCTGAGAGAACTGTCTGCATGAGCAAAACAAAAACAATAAAAAGAGATGGCTGCTACGAGGATTAGTCCGATCAGATTATCCTAATTCTAATTAAGGCAGATTAGAAGGATTACGCGGCCCAAACACGGACGCGGAGAGACTCGTTCTGCGTCTCTGGTGTGTGCTAATATTTATGGTCATACGAGTTAGTTTGGCGGATGCTCACTCTAGAGGGGAAAACCTGCGGCGCTGAAGTGCATCATAGCCAAGCACCGCATCATAGCAAGGATCACGAGGCGCGATATCTCCTCGAGTCTCGGCGGTGCTTGGACAAGACGACTAGAGCGATGAGGGATCTCCAGTGGCCGGAGCTGTTTCCTGGCTCAATGAGTTATACGCCGAAAAGAGCTTCAGTGTGAGTGTGTGCGCGTGTTGATCCAGGTCATTAAAGCTCATCTCAAGCTTATTGACAGGATGGAAGATTTACAGTCCGTATGGAGTGTTTAGTCGAAGGTTTCACAAAATAAAATGTAGATGCTGTAAATCAGAAACCCACACACTTCAGGGCTTTCGTTCCCCTGCTGAACAATTTGTTAAGAGAAGTTTGGGCGAACGTTTAATGCCTTCGTTGATCGATAGCATCTGGGATGAAGGGAAAAACAGTAAAATTTCACTTACTTGCATGTACTATAAAAAAAATAATAATAATAACTTTAATTTAAAAAAACATTCAAACCATCATCTTCCTCTATAAGCATGTGTGCTGATCATAACTGAACCTGCGTTTTTTTTTTTTGTTTGTTTTTAAAATCCACACAACCTTTCTTCTACTCCATTTCACTACTCTCTCCACGTCTCCTCCTTGGCTTTACTGTCTATTCCCCACAGCCGGCAAGCGAGGGATGTCAGACTGATGGACAGATGCATTAACATGCTTTATTCACTAGCCGTCTCTCTCTCGCTCTCTCCCTCCATACATACACATCACTGAAGACTTGTTCATATTCAGCTCTGATTGACATGCACTATTCAACATGTCTTATATACACTCGGTGTGTGTGTATTGTGTGTGAGACACAAGTGTTCCATGACACCTGTATGCACATAGTGGCTGAATCCTAAACCTATAAAAGTTAAAACCTATAAACTTTTATAAAACTAAAAGTTTGCATCCTCCGCAGGTAGGAGAATTCTCCGTCTACTTACATCTCCTCATGCAATTAAATTAAAAAATGAAAAAAAAAAAAAAAAATGAGAATGAAAAGAACACCATTTTTAAGTTTTGCTATGACCTTCTCTGCCTTTTCCAAATGAGGTTTGGAGAGACAATGTGTACCATCTGGCTGAGTCGCAACAGATGTGTCCAGAAAACAAGGATTTGCTAAAAATATGGTAGTGTTAGAAGAGAGATGTCAGTAAGATTTTAGTGGAGGATGAATATTACCAGCGCAAAGACCTTAAAGCTGCTCTCGGGACGGTGGAAGAGACTGGAGGATGTTATTAAACCAAATAACCAACAGAAACTTTATTACACAAAGTTTGCAGCGTACATACAGAATGACAGTTGTAAACTTAGCAACTGTAAAAACTTGTGTTTTCTCGAACGTTTTCACTTTCCATCAGGTAGTTTTCACTTTCCTAAGCCTGAAGACTTAGGAATGGCTCAGAGCTCGTTTGATGGAGAAGCTCTTAATCCTAGGTGTGATCTACTGGAGGATTTTTTTTTCTGTCCTATCCTCCTCTCAGTTTGGTCCTGTCATTTCTGAGCCACACTAATAATTAGTGACTGGAATCGCCAGGGGCGAATTTTATAAATTTCCCAATTAATTGAATTTAAAAATTAATGTCAGCAAAAAAAAAAAAAAAAAAAAATCGCCACAGGAAAGAATTGAGATACATCACTGAATATTTTTTTTATTCCTCCTAATTACCCCTCTCCGCTCACATAACCGCTACCATCCAGAAAGATGAGGGCAAACCCATACTTAAGCCAGATTCCACATTCAGGACTTTTACTACAAATACCCACAGTTTTGAAATTGTGTCTGACAAAGGCACAGAAATCCTTAATTGAACTGTTCATTAACTCATGGATGGTACTGATTTTAACATGCATGGCTTATCACAGTTATCAACAAAAAAGCTAGAGAGGGGGGGAAAAAAAAAAAAAAAAAAAAAAAGCAATAAATTCACAGTTACTAGTGATCCCATCCTAGCATTTAAAACTCCTTGCTGTTACATGACACAACATAGCCATGACCAGAGGTAGGTTTACAGCATACACTTGGACCTACCATAGAACTATAAAGTAGTTATGGATGATTAGGCGTCATTATGGCACGCCCTGTTAAGCTACAACGATCTTGAGATATGACTAATCCTACCCAAAAATCACGATCAAGTGGAAACTGGGCTACAGTCTCAACAACATAAAGCCAACCTCTGCAACTTTCCAAACTCTTGTTCAGGTGGTGCGGTAGGGAACGCATTATCTACTCTCTTCTGCACACATGAGCGGTGATTGACAATGTGCCGTCCCTCACTACCAGACAGTATAGCCGGTTTTTGCTCCCTTGACACCAGGGCATGAATGACTGTTGCACTGTCAAGATTTGAAGCTTATCTGTTATACCACTCTGGAGCCTCATAACATGTGATTATGTAATCCCATGCCTGTGTTATCATTGAGCAACATTCTCTGAACTGAGCATGTGCGTTTCAGGCACTAGGTTCATCTCTTAACTCCTTTAATTTTTGTTACTTTCCTGTGGCACAAACATTCGATCATTAATAAGCAATGCTTTTTAGAGGTCGCTAAGCAGGAGCATTGTCAACAAATTAAAAGCTAATCATGTACATACATAAACATCTCTATAAAACATTAATGAGTTGTGTCCATTTGTCTTTAAATGCTTTCTTCGCTCGTGATATCGATAAGCCACCTTGTCTCCATAGCAACCCTTTTTCACCATCATGAAATAAAAACAAGAAATTATCTACCAAGCTCTGGGAATCGTGGCACTCTACACGCATCTTCCATGATGTGCCGCAGAGCGTTCGAGTTCAGAGCGCGGCACACCACTGTTTTCGAGAAAGATCTGGTCTCTGGGTTTGAAAGTGGTTTCCAACAAATGTAACTCGTCCAAGGGGGAGAAAAATCTCATAAAAACAAGCTTTCGTTGTAATAATAAAGAAACATCTGTGAATCGGCTGTAAATCCCAACACCTTGGAGATCACTGATTACAGGCAATAATCGATTAATTTCCTGCGCATTTAAAGCGAACGCTTATTATTAAAAATAGCAGAAGAATTCTTAAGACACTTAAGGATTTAAGAAAATACTAAAGGAACAGATCTCTTTGACTTTAAAAGGTACCAACTTGATTTAGTTCAGTGGGACTGCAGAAGCCTTATACCAGTCTCAGCTGAACTTGAACACGTTTTCTGGGTGATAAATTTCATAATCGGTGTAATGTTCTTATACTGTATATGGACCTCAAGTTGACTTGAAGGAGAAAAAAAACAAACAAACAAAAAAACTACCTATTTAGCATTGTACTGTGCGTTTAAACCAAATAATCAGTCACGGATTGGTTTACTCAAACTGATGCTCGATTATGGGATGGTTATTGTCTCCCATCACTACTAGAGACGTTCCCAAAGGAGGACAAACGTCTGCACTCTATTACCATGCCGCTTGATGAATGGCAATCCAGATGAAAATTATAACACGATTAATAATTTGCTTAATAATCTTTCAAAAGGAAGATCAATCATCGTGCACGTTTTAAAATGTAATTACTCCCCCCCCCAATAAGAATATTTGGTCTGCATCCGAGTTCGTGTCACTGTGAGAAAACGCTTCATATTAGCCATTTTAAAACATTCATGTGGTGAAAGGGGAATGATGAGAGCGGAATGATGAAAGGCATCAGTTAACCTGACAGGGTATAAGTGAGAAACTCATATCTCCGGCTCTCTCCTTGCGTAGTCATGGTGCTTCAGCTCTCTCTGTAGACTATGTGGGAAGGAAAATATGACTACTGAGAGATAAAGGAATGAACTGTCTTGCTGGTTTTTCTATTGCATTCTCCCTTTATTTCGCTCCGTCGCTCAGAGTCCGCGTGCAGGTGGAAGTCAAGCCCCAAATGCGCAGGAACATTCGCAATCAGGCTGCTGCCACGGCAACGCACGACACACGCGCACGCACACCGACGAGCACTGAGCCGTGCACTTACATTAACTGGCAGGCTCTCTCCTGTGCTCAATCTCTCCATCACTTCATCACCACCTCCTGTGATCTCTCGACCTCTTCATCAGTATAGTACTCATTTGTCACTTTAAAACCATCGGGGCTTTTTTCATTTTCGAATCACCACCAGTTGGTTAGCAGGTGGTGGCGCGAGGACAACACTGCTGTCATTACTCTCTCTCAGGTAATGATGTAAAAGCAATAGGACAATGATGACTAGGGCTGGATGATAAAGTGGTCCAGTATTGTAACAGTATTGTGATAAATCACACATTTCATTTTTTAAATTACTCGTTTTTTATTAGTTACAACATGACTGGAAGCAGCTAAAATGTTTGTACTTAATCTTTAAAACTGTATTATCATTTTCTTGATTTTTGTTTCAGTTTATTTAGTTTTATATACGTTTATGAACAGAAAGCTTTTTAATTATAGTAAAAAGCTTTTTTAATGTAAAACTATTGCAAACCTATAGATTGTAAGAGTATGTGAAATGTCAGTGACTTTTCCAGACTTTCCAGGACTGCTCATTAATATCTATTAAATGTTTTTTTAAATCTGGAAAGCACACAACATGCTGGTAATACCCATTTGCATTGGGAATCATGAGGGATCATGATATGACATTATCGCGATACCTAGATGCTGATTTATTTTATAAATAAATATTTTATAAATACATTGCTAAAAGCCTGCCTTTACATTAGTGATGGGAAGTTTGAATCATTTTAGTGACTCGGTTCTTTGAATCTTTTAGCTCATTTTGTTCAGAAATATGCTACATTTTCAATAAACAGACCCCCAACACGTCCACATACACAAATTTATAGAGTTCCGTTAACGAAAGTATTACAATGCAGCTAAGGACATACTATAATAAACAGAATGAGCAGCTCACTCTCTCATCTTCTGGTCCGAATCTATTGCACTGCATGGTGTCTATGGGAGTCACGTGACAAAAGAATGAACGATTTGGACCAAATGACTCAAAGGTAACTTACTCATTTCTGTTTCCTGTACATAACCTACAGAGGTGTTACGATGCTTTTGCGACCAGTAGAAAATGAACAAACCACTCTCCGAGACTACTCGTTCTTCTGAGTCACGTTAAAGACTCGTTTAAAAAGAACGAATCGTTCATGAACGACCCATCACTACTTCACATGCATATGAACTTGAGTAACACCCGATTCTTAATCAGAGCCTTGCTTTGTGCACTGGTGCACAGTCATGTTGGAACTGCTGTGGGGTTATTTTTCAGAAGTTGGGCTCAGCCCCTTACTTCCAGTGAAAGAAACTTTGAATGGTTCAGCATAATAAGACATTTTGGAAAATTTCATGCTCCCAACTTTGTGGGAACAGTTTGGAAACGGCCGCTTCCAGTTCCAATATGACTGCTGCACCAGTGCACAAAACAAGGTCCATAAAGACGTGGATGAGCGAGTTTGCAAAGATCCTGACCTCAACCCGATAGAACACCTTTGGGAACATCGGTGTCTGACCTCACAAATGCGCTTCTGGAAGAATGGTCAAAAATCCCCATAAACATTGTCCGAAACACTGTGGAAAGCCTTTCCAGAAGAGTTGAGGCTGTTATAGCTGCAAAGGGGGCGGAACCAACATCATAAACCCACAAGCACACAATCAAACACTACAGGCAAACGGTAAATGTCAATCTGCCTAGTCCAGATGTCTTTGGCCTGTTGGAGGACGCCCACCAAGCCCAGGAGAAACATGCAAACTCTATGCACACACACAGGAGGCGAGATTCGACCGCGGACCCGGAGTTTCTACGTAGGTGACGGTGCTAAGCACTAAGCCGCAGCCCAGACATGCTGGTAAAACACACGCTTCAATTCCATACAGGACCTACTAACAGAGATGTCAGCATGCTTAGAGCTAGCAGGTTAGCTCCCTCAATTCAGCTGTGCTTTGCCTGACAAAAGAACTCATCTCATGCCAATGCTCTGAGAGAAATATGAAAGCAAATGCAGCTTTATTTACAGTTCCCTTAGGCAAAATCCAATAATTCTGCTTCTCCTGGGACTTGTCTTTAGTTCTCTGGTTGCACGCTTGTAAATACACATCACATTTTCTGCTCGTATCGCAGGGACAACTCCTTTGGTGTCCACTCCCACGCCAGCTGAATGGAGTGAATTATCTTCAAGAAAAGAAGAAGAAGAAGAAAAAAAAAAAGTTGTGTTTTACAACATGCCAGTGGTGTAAGTGGCACAGGACTGTGTGACAGAAGGAGATAGTGTAAATCTAACTCGGGGGGGGGGAAAAAAAAAGAAAATGCAGAGGCTGAGATGTAGAAGCCTGCTAGGAACTTGACAACATCGAATGCTAGTTTTTATGCAGGAAAGATGGGAAGGAATATAATCATTACGAATTTAAGATTTGTTTCATCATATTATTTTGTTGTTCCTACTGGGATTGAAAAACAGCAACCCTGTTACGATGCTATTGCAGACGTTGAGTCTAAAAAAAATATATATATATTTAAATGAAAATCAGTATCAAATCAAAGCATTAAAAAAAAAAAAAAAAAAAAAAAAAGCTATTCAATTACTTTACCTGAAACCAGTTTGTTATTGTGTGTTTTGGTAGGCAGAGTAGCTAGTTAGGGGGTCGGGCTTTTCCCATGTCTGAAGTCATATCAAATACTCCTTCTACCACCTCAGTCGAGGTTTCTCACCTTTCATCAAGCCGGAAGGGAAGAGTGAGAAAATTCAGTTCTCTAGAAAGCGGACAAGACAGGCAGTAATAAACTTTCTACAGCAGGCGAATCAAACACCAGCGAGACCACGGTGTCAGGGGGGAGACGGCGGGGAAGAGCGGGCTGGAGCAAAGAGACACGCAGCATCTATAATTGAGGAGATCTAGAGTTAGGGTTTTAGAAATAAATGTAAAAAGTCTGGTTGGAAAAAGGCGGTGGATATATCTCTCTCTCCCTCATCTCTCTCTTTCCCTCTCAGATGCACTGCTCCTGTATTTTTAATTCAACCTCAGTTTAAAAATTTATTGCTTGTGCACAGGAAGGAAGGCGCTGTATACGAGTAGCTAAGAAATGGACAAAATGAACAAATGTTTTCAGGGGATACAGCAAATATGAGACTAAGTGGAGTACCAGGCTTTAATCTGAGTTGTGTGTGTGTGTGTGTGTGTGTGTGTGTGTGTGAGGGAGAACTGTACTGGAATTATGATCAGCTAAAGAGCAAAATGAGCCAATTCTGACCGACGAGTCCATTAATAACCACATCACCATGAGGTCTTCCCTTCAAGCGGGATAAACTGCTGTTGTTTTCAGAGCACCGCTGTTCCTCAGCTCCTCCAGCGAGAAAGATGATGTTTGAGAGATATCCAGCTAACTAGCGAGCTCTGATTTCTTCCGCAGTCGAACTGTCGCGCGGTGTGGTAGACGCACCGTCCTGCTGCGTGATACACACTGCCTGATCTATTGTTTTGCGCGTGGATCAGTTTTCATCCGTCCTCCGCCACGCTGTGCAGAACGGATTCGGCTATTTTTAGTTAGGTTTTACAATCTTGTGTTGCTGCTACAGTCTGGTTGGCGATTCACACAGGATCAGAGCGTGTCTCCTGACTTCTGAACCGATAGCAGAAATGTAGTCTGGAAGGCCTTAAATGTAGGGGGGGGGGGGGGGGGGGGGTAATGTAATGTCG
>JAQQZT010000012.1:11278992-11310697 GCA_030068275.1 Clarias platycephalus
GGGGGGGTTCACACAGGTTATCCCAGGGAATTAAGGGCATAAGGAAGGGTACAATGCGGGGCACAAACTACAAGTAGACCTGAACATTCGAGTTTCGACTTTCAGCAGGTACGAATGGACTGCGGTTCTACTTCAGGTTCATTCACGGAAGTACAGTAGCTCACGTGTACTGTATAAAAAGTTGACAATGCTCTAGATACCAATATTTACAATTATATACATTACTTTCAGAGTTTAAGAGATTGTGTAAAATGCCTAAAGTCCAGTATATTGTGTGTGCGCGTGTGTGGGGGTCCGAGAAAAATGAGTCTGCCTCATCGGTTTCAAGGAATCAAGGAAGGCTCTTGGAGCACGATGGTGAATAATCTTAATTCTGAAAAATCTTCAAATTAGAACAGAGTCCACAGTCCAATACGATGGAAAACAGCTCGGAGACAAAGTGACAACAACACTGAGATTAAGTACTCCTTAGGAACATAATGGCAGTGTGCGGAAATGGGACATATTTAGTCTAGTGGATTGGTATGCTTTACGTATGCGCCCAAGACTCACTTGTTCGGAGTTAAGAACAAATCGGACTTACGAACATGCTCCTGGAATGGAACTGGTTATTAAGTCGGGGACGACCTGTACACTGCAAGTCTTTGAGTAGCAGAAGGAAATCAGCATATCCAGAGGAAACCCAACAATCACCAATCACAGGGAGGACATGTACAAAGAGCAGAGGTGAGATTAGAACCCCCAACCATGGAGTCCACAACACATGCACAAAAATAGCACACACAAAGATTTCCCAGAAAACATTAACATTATAACAGAACATTGTGTCTTCTAGCACACATGCCTATAGGGAAAGAAGGTAAGAAAACTCAGTTCTGCATCATGTCACGGAAGGCTAAGCTGAATAATGTCATCATTAACTCCAATCCTACGCTGTTTACACGTCCATGTTGATTCTTATAGGAATAAACTACTTAATTAACAAAACAATAGAGGCAGAAAATTAGGAACTTAGAGGAGACAATACTGGTGTTGATAAACTGCAAGGAATACACTCGCAGAACTGCGTGACTATTGATCTGCATTGAGAACAGCAGGGACACTTGCAGTCAGACAAACACTGATGCCTCGATGATGGAAATGCCAATGTATAATATCAGCACAGGAGCAAATTCGACATCCCTAAAAAACACAGAAACTGCATATTTTTCACTGCAGCACAAAGTGACCAGCTCCTGCTGTGTGTAGACATGTGTCTCGCTTGATCAAGCACACATGCTTTACAAATAGCTCCAGCTCGGCATGCTGAGGAGACACACACAGCCAGTATATACTGCTAACAGTAAACCCACATCATGATCAACTAATTATTGCTAGAGATGTCTCTCTACAGTGATTTCTGTATATAAAAATATGTTATTAGCATGCACAACGATTTTAGTGTTTAAGTTTTAAGACAGACTTTACTTCGAGAACCCCGCAAGACAGATGAAGCCAGATACTGGATGTTTTTAACCTGCGGCTTGTGGTGCATCACTCGGAACAAAGTGTTCACAGACTCGCATGCTCGGCCAATTCTGCTCTGATAGACATGGAATAGAGTAGCACCATCCTTTTCCACCCAGATACCACAGCCAGGTCTCTCTCTCTGTCTCTCGGACTGCCTGGTTTTAGCAGCATCATCATTCAAAAGATTCAAAATCTAATTAAGCTCCAACATCCTAGGCTGGTAGCTGCAGTGTGACAGGACAGAGCTACCAGAAACCTGAAGAATAACAAAAAAAGCAGTAAAAAGAGGATGGATTCCCCCAAAATATTGATTCCCAATAACAATCCCGGCCCGAGGTGGCTCGGGGGCACACTGCAGTCAGTCCTGTGAACATTCAGCCGGTGGAACTCCCGAGCCTTGAAAATCATTGGATAACTTGTCACCAACTTGCAGAAGAGACGCATCCATCTGTGAGAACGGTACACGCAATCACATTTACCAACACCTCTTGAGCATTACAGGAACTCGGCTGGGAGTTACAGTCCTGACGTCGCTCCAAGCCATTTCCACACGTTCGGGCCATTAAAGGAGTTCCTGGGAGGCCAGCGTTTTAGACGTGAATCAGACGGATCACGGCTCCGGCGAACTGAGAAAACGTTCTACCTTGATGGTGTCCAAGCACTAGTGAAACCCTGTAATAAGTGCATTAGTGTAGCAGGGGATTATATAGAGAAATAACGGGAGTGTTTACTCTCGTAACTGTGTTCTGTTATTCTGCCCAATCAAAAGTTCTGGTTTGACTTGAACGCCCCTCGTGTTTTAATCACCTCCTTCAGCTTTCAATGAAAAACCGGTAGAAACTAAGCTCATCACACGGTTTGGGATGATTGACAGAAATATCAGGAAGCCGTGATGGATTCCAGTTATCACAATGACTATAAAAGAAATAAAAAACCCTTAAATTTACTATGTTGCATCTCATAATACATGTTTCCTTTTAGGCAATTTTGTATCCTACACGATAAGCCTTAATAACCTGCTGTTTGACATCTTTCTCTGATGTAGCTTAGCCTCCCTTGTCTGTCTCACTCGATACAGAAAGCTTCAAACGTTCTAAAAACAAGATTAAATTGAAGTAAAAACAATGTGCTGTTTATCTCGGGAATATCTCAGAAACCTCGGCAGCTGTTAAACACACAGCACAGGCAGTCTAGTTCATATTATTTTATTTAAAGTTTCTTCAAGAACTGAGCTTGTCAGCCTTTCTGGTAACGTAATGACATAATATGAACACGACACGCCCCCTTCTTGCCCCTCTCAAAGCCACAGGAGATAGTTAGGGGATATGATAGTACGACGACAGAACACACACACGCCTACCCCACACACTCGCCGTTACGCTGTGCTCGAGTTTTTGTTTTTTTCCTTTGAGCGTGAAAAAAGTGACACCGTACCGAAACATCAAAGAAAGGGAAAACTAATTGCTGTCAACCTGGAAGGATTTGTGTTTTGTTATTTGGCACTGAACTTCAATCATTGTGAAACGGATTTGCTTCGGAATTTAAAAACAGAGAAAGGAAAAATAATTGAATAAATTTATTCAACGCATTTATTGAGCTGTCACCGCAGACTGTCGTGCGGACCCGGGTCCGTCGCGAGTGCCTGCAAGAGCAGCATTAACTCTGTCTGAATGTTCTTGGAACGCCAAATTAAAGTTTGTGTGTGTCCATATACTGTATATATGTGTCAAGCAAATCCCTCAGCTTTGTGCAAGTGTACATAATTTAGTCATTAAAAGGAAAATTTAATTTTGAGCAGATATTTAGAAATGTGGATACTTTAATTTTTGTTCCTTCGCTGTTCGCATGATTTAATTTGCCATTACATGTTTTTAATTATACTCGCTTTCAATTTTTCTGAACCATAATATACTGGCATACTTTTGATTTAGTATCTGCAATTATGAACACATATTATATTACATTATATTTTATTACACTATATTAAACTATATTATGCTTCATTATATTACGTTACATTATACTGTTGTATAAGGTATCACCATACTTAAACGATTTTAATTACCCAAAACCTGGACACTAGAGACATCAGTATACTGGAGACTTGTCCCCAAAAACTTGCTGCTGTGACCCTACATCCTGCCCCGTGTTCTCAGATTGTTCAGACTGAGCATCCTTTCAACACACCGATCTCCTTTTACAGTCCGATTTGTCTCAAGGTTGTGGGTTTTTCCCTGCCAGACTCATCACTGGATTGCTTGTTAATAAACAAGACCTAAAGGACTTATATATCGTTAAAGCTGTTTGTTGACCATGTCTGTACTTAAGAGGTACTTCATCACATAAAAAAAAAAAAAATGCATGTGCCAAATGCTGTAAATATAATTACAGGACATAGCTAAAGAACACAGCTATAGTTTTATGTGGTATCAAGGTAAGACTGAAGGTTAAATCATACTCGAAAAAGCAGGGAGGGGGGAAAAAAGGTGTTACGTTTCAGTGGCTCCTGGGCAGAAATGAGTCAGATGAGGCAGAAACATGTTAAGTGCAGGAGCAGCCATGTGGCACATAATGCAACTCACCACCATATTTCATTCAGCCTGTGTCTCTCCGAGTCTCTCAGGAACAGAATGGAATAAGAAATTAGACAGCAACAGATGGCAAAGAGGTGACAGACAACAGCTAAAGCCCTAGACACAACTGTATGTATGTATGCGTGTGTGTGCGCGCGTGTGTGTGTGTGTGTGTGAGTGAGAGAGAGAGAGGAAACGTGATGAGTGATTTAGTGAGAGTCCCTGTGGTACTGGTCACTGCAGTAATGAAGTACACTGTTAGATGCATCACAGAAGGAAAGAGAGAGTGTGTGTGCGTGTGTGTATAAGCAGAGGTGAGGGGTTGGGCAATGCCGGCTGGCTGAGCGAGCTCCGCAGAGAGCTGTGAGCCTCAGAGGAGAGCTGAAACGCAGGCTGGCGAAAGAAGCGAGAGCATTAAAGAATCATCTTCATAATGAGATGCAGCAGCATCAAACACACGTACACACAGCTTTCTATCTCTGTACTTTGTGTTCATATCCTCCCCATCTCGTTCTCTCGCTATGCATCATGCTGGCTAATTGGGCTATGGTAGGTGCAGACTTCAAACAGTAACTGATTCACTAACGGCCTAACAGTCTAACTGCATCAAAACGGAAACTAGCAACGTGAGGCAAAGAAACCAGTCTACACATTTCAAAACAGCACATAAACTCCAGTCTGGTGGAGAAGCTCAGGTCTGGACTGGAGGGGGGGGGGGGCGGGGGACCACCACGACAAGGCACTGAATTTAAAGCTGAAATGCCGCAAAGACAGTGGTTGTGTGTGTGTGTGTGTGTGTGTGTGTGTGTGTGTGCGCGCCACCTTATTAGATACACCTTGCTAGTACTGGGTTGGATCCTTTCTGCCTTCAGAACTGCCTCCATTTTTTTGTCACTCCATTTTTTCGTAGCATAGATTCAGCAAGATTCTGGTCTATATTGACATGATGGCATCACGCAGTTGCTGCAGATGTGTCGACTGCACATCCATGATGCGAATCTCCTGCTCCACCACGTCCCAAATGTGCTGTATTGGATTTCGATCTGGTGACTGTGAAGGCCGTTTGAGTACATTGATCTCTCAGGTAGGCCGTGACATTTGAACAATGCTCAAAATGGTGGTACCAAAAGTGTCCCAAAGTGTACCAAGCAAATATCCTCAACACGATTACGCCACCACCACCAGCCTGAACCACTGATACAAGGCAGGACGCTGTTCAGACCAAATTCTGACCCTACAATCTGTATGTTGCTCTTCAGCATACCTCAGATGCTATTTGAGATATCAGTGTCTTTCTATCCGCATGAACCAGTCTGTCCATTCACCTCTGGCGTCAACTAGGCATTTTCACACAGACACCTGCCTCTACTGGACAGTTCTCATTTTCACACCACTCTCTGTTTAAAAAAAAAAAAAAAAAACACTAGTGATGGTTGTGTGTGAAAATCTCAGTAGATATCACAACCACACCACTTACAAAGTCCTTTCTTCCCCAATCTGATGCTAGGTGTGAGCTTCGGCAGACTGACTCCATGAATACGTTGAGAAAACTGGGGAAGCCAGATGAGGATAGTGCAGAAATTATGAGAAATTCTTCCACACAAGTAACAATCATGATTGAACCAGACACCCTGAAATGTGTCTATGAGGCTGCACACTGCACCCCAACACTTTAGCTATGTCCTGTAATTATCCCCATCCATCGTGTCTCATCTTCCTCAACACCTGACTGAGAGGAATCCTTTAGATCCGTTGGCCCGACACCTTCGGCAACAAGCAGCTGGGGCAGTGAAGGAACCAGATGCCTTTGCATAAGAGGAGATTCTCAAGAGACAATGGAGGTGGACTCGCCACACTTATCGTAAGGCAGTGTCAAACACCAACCAGGCTAGCTCTCATGTGGAGGCCATAAGGCAAGAGGGACAGAGGTCCTGGAGAAAGGCACAGGACAAGAGTTAATCTCAGGACACTTGCTGCCAGCTTATGCCTCACAGGGTCCAATCCTCTGGACACCAGCCGATAGCGAGGACCTTGACAGCAGTACCTTTTTTTTTTTTTTTAAAGTATGTCAGCAAATGATATTAATTTGCTTTACTAATGTGTGAACTCCAGAACTGCTTGGCATGTAGAAGGACTCGTGTTATTGCCGAGGTGACAAAAATTAAATTTTACATTTACAGGAAGTGAATTCTTATTCTATCTTCCAAAAATTCACACGTCTATAAAAAAAAATGACATCCATTTGCGTCCATTAATGTAAAGATACATATTTTATTTGCCAGCTTTGGCAACACAGTTTCAGTCATTTCACAAGTTCAAATTAAATCGAAGGGAAAAGGTAATGAGCTCATTTTCCCTTGTGAAGCTGTTAAAATTATTTTCTGAGTTTCGAACACTGTTCTCCTTTTCCATTTATAAAATATAATAAAGTGCTGCAAGTCCATTTCAAATTTCGTCACTACTGTTACAGAACACGGATGCGAGATGTGCTGCAAAACTCAAGTAAGCAATACGGAGTGCCTTGAGAGATGTACTGCAAGCTAGCACAGCAAATTACCTTTCCGGACATTAAACTAAAGATGGAGAAAACACAAGCTGACCTGATTGAAAGGTAGTTCTACTTCATTCTCTTATCAAAGTTGTTAACCTTGACTCCGCTGTGCCATGAGAGGGGTGTGTAATTTGTGTAGTGCTTTAAAGTGATATCTGTGTGGTAGCATCAGAACAATTTTCCCAGAGCTCTCACATAAAACATACGGAAGTAAATGACAAAAAGATTTCCAAGGCTTTTTGTGTTGTTCATTTTCAGTACACAAGTGAAACTGCTGAGTTTCCAAAATGGTGTTACAGGCCTGCCATATCTTTGGCTCGTCCTCAACTGTCTGAGTTAAACCCATCCCATTTCGTCTCCATTTCATGAACAGATTGTTTCGGGGAGGTTTTCTTGCCGGTTAAACATGTTTCACTTAAACAAGTCCAGTATGTTCGACTACAGGCTGTATATATACCATCATTAAGCATTAAGCTTAATGAGCTCGTCGGATACATCTCATAAACATATACAAACTCCTTAATCACTGGTTTATACAATCTCTTTCTCTTCTTTTAGTCACTAGACAGACCGAGAGAAGACGGAGAAACAAAACTCTGCATGCAGAGACAGTACACCATTACAGACCAAAGCGCTGAGAAAATGTGAATTTTCAAAAGGTCATGTCTTAATGAAATTCACAGTTTTAGTAACGGAGACCAACACTTCATTCAAATCAGCAGGGCTTTCTCGGTGTTGAACCCCATGTGTTACTACAATATTACCTGCCACCTGCCATCTCCAAGCCTGTCGTTGCATTAGCTGTCTGTGTATACACCGATAGTCCTCTTCCAAAAGACGAGCTTTTGATGCCAGGAATCCAATTTCAAAACTACGTAGTTGTCGGGGAGCATTTCATCTATTGTCTACACCGCTTTCCTGTGTAGGGTCACTGCAGACATAGAGCCTGTCCCAGAGACTTAAGGGCACAAAGCAGGGGACATTAAGTGGGGTACCAACCCAATGCTGGCCACAAGCGTCCACATGGACACACAATCCATAGACTGTAACGTACTTTCTATCTACATTGCATAGACGTACGTTAGAGGTACAGAGAGGACATGCACACAGACTAGAGGCAAGATTTTAACCTCCGACCGTGCAGGTGACCGAGGCGACAGTGCTCGCCACTAAGACACCTTTTCACCCCGTACCATACTAATACAAACACATACAATAAAAATTAAACGCAGAGTGGTGCACATACAGCGTTCAGTTTCCCAGTCCGATTATTAGTTGTGCTTCGGTGTCAACCAACACTCGTGTAGGAATTACTGCTTTAATCCCAAGTTTTTGCTGCGGTCTTCAAATGTGCGACCATGATTTGAAAAAATTTATAAATAAAAAAATAATAACCAAACTTTTTTTTTTTCAGGATCAGGATTTTATGATGTATTCCAAACGTTTTCTTAAGAAAGCAAGTTTTCATTTGAAAGCTGCTTTCAACATGTTGCAAGTTGCCCTGTCACTGTCTGTGTGCTTTAATATGAATTTTCAACACTTCTCCCTGATGCCTCGCTGATGATTTGGACACGTATCCTCTTTTACTGATTTGAAGATGCTTTCAGGCATTTGGTTATCTCTCAAATAAGTGTTATTTAAATTAGAATATCCCATGCTAACAAGTACTAAACGATATGACTCAGTAATTTTAATCCCTTTGGTTTGATAGAGGGCAGAAAGAGAGAGAGGGACAGAAACGGACAATCAAATTGCTACAGGGCAGTCCGTGACATCAGCAATAAGCCCTTTGACCTCACTGGTGACATCATCAACCTGCAGCCCTGCCATCAGCATGAGGAGAGAAAGAAAGAAGGACAAAGGGACAAGGAGAAGTGAAAGGTCGACTCTGGCTGGCGGTGGTGTCCTTTCGCTTGGCTGGTTAGGAAGGGGTGACCGAAGGAGAGCAAGAGCGAGGTCACAAAAGCCTGACAGGAAAGAACAGCAAAATGCAAAGTACTGCTAACACACACACACAGTTTTTACAGGCAGGATTGGACAGATGGAGAATATGAAAAGGGCAGCATCCATTTACAGACAGATATCAGAAAAGGTTATCCTGCATCAAGCCAGACAGTTGAATGAATGCACACACATACACATGGCTTAGATGGTCCAAGACAGCTGACAGATATGACATTTCAAGTCTTCAAACTTTTCATACCCCCCAAAAAAAAAAAAAAGCTACAGCCATGTCGGTGTGTGAGCATATAGTTGGCACACACTCCCTCGTTAAGTTGGAGGTTATTGCATACCGAATCAGGCACATAAATATGGAGGAGACGAGTACATGGAAGTCTGACAGCTGAGAAAGAGACACAGAAAGAGAGAGAGAGAGAGAGAGAGAGAGAGAGAGAGAGAGAACAGGAATACCAAGGAGAGAGAGAGAGAGAGGTGATAGAGGTGACGATGTATGCAGGGGGAAGAGGGCTCAGACTGCAGAATCTCTCACACACACATCCCACAGGGACATATGTGGCAGCAGTTTGACACTGCGAAGACTTGCACAGAGGACAAAGACACACACACACACCTCAAAAGGTCATGCTCATACTAAATTCAGTATGAGAGGACTTTTGCATATAAAGTCCTAAGAAGCACGATGGCCATTCTACAGAGATAAGCACCACAAACACACACACAAACAACTAGAGACACAATCCCTCCCATCTCTGCATAGCAATAAGCTTTCTCTCTGAGCCATCTCAGCATTCATCTATTCTTCACTATATAACCCCTGCTCTCCTGAATATATCCTCTATTTCACCATCCATCGCTCTGTTACTGAATATATCATCATCCACCCCTCCACTCCTGATTATCTACCTCGACATCCATTCACCTGCCTCAGCATCTGTTCTATCCCTCCACCCATGAATCCATCCACCTGTCAGCATCCATCCACTCAAGCAATCACATAATCCCTCACTCAAACCCTGAATCATCTCCCTTTCAGCCTCTATTCATTACATCATCTATCCCTCTCCTTCACCTATCTCAGCATCCGATCCCTCCATCCCTGAACCCATCCACCTCTCTCCGTTCATCTCCGCGCGTTACGGACAATAAGCTCTGTTTAACGGAGTTTGAGCAACTTTTAAGCAGTGCCTGTATTGCATGTGCTAAATAGGGAAGCCCTACATCCCTCTCTATCCATCCATCAATTTCAGCTTTCTGGCACACATCCATCAATTTCTGTAACCATCCACCCGCTTCAACATCCATCCGTCTCTGGAGACTTTCATCTATCCTGCTCAGTATTCATCCAGCCATCAGAGAGAAACATTACTCTTAGTGCAGCGAGTGCTTGAACACACACACACACTCACAAATAGAAAGAGAGAGACGGAGAGAGAGAGGGAGCTTACCTTTTGTGGCTGTGTAGGTGGATCAAAACACGTGGGAGAGAGAAAGAAAAGAAAAAAAAACATATGAATATGATGCTGTTGGTCTGAGGTTTATTCATTCATAAAGAAAGCATGTTTCATCCATGTTAGCATGAACACAGTCACACACTGCAGCTCACACTCACCCTTGATCTGGGAGGCGAATGTCACCGTGAGTCTGGAGAAAAGCTCGTTACTCTCAAAGCGGTCCTCTTTCGCCTTCACCCAGAAGCTGCTCTCTGACATATCCTCAGGTCCAATCTGTAACACACAAGAGAAGCACTTAGTTCATCCATCCATCCATCCATCCACCCAAGCAAAACATGTCATACCTTACCCTACCATCTACCCAAGCTATCCATTCTTCCATCCTTCTGCACAACAACTCATTTATCTAACCATCCATCCATCCATTCATTTAACCACCCAAGCAAGCCATCCATGGAAACCATCCTTCCATCCATCTACCCATCCAAGTAAGCAAGCCAGCCATACAGTATATCTACCTACCATCCATCCACCTAAGCAAACCATACAACTACCCACTAAAGCCATCCATCCATTTAACCAAACAAGCCATCCATCCATCCACAAGTAAGCCATCCATCCATCCATCCACCCAAGCCATCAATCATTCCACCTAAATCGAAGAACCCATTCCTTTATTTATCCACACACACGTTTCCTCTAATCATCAATCCATCCATCCACCCATGCACCACCTCTTCAACACATTCTTCCATTGACCAAAATCATCTGTACCATCCATTCACCTAAATCCATTTATTGATCATCCATCGCAACATTGAAACCTCATTCTGATCATCTATCTACCCACCCGGCCTAACTACATCTATCCATCTACCTACCTAAAACTATCTGGTCCTCCGTCCACCTAAAATATCCATTCACACCCTACACAACCGCTCAAACCATCAAATCCATTCAAACACTCATGTCGATTCCTTAAAGTAAGACGGGTAACCTTAAACAATATGTGAGATGACCGCTAACACTAAAACGCCCGTCTTATGAGCCTGCCTTATATGAAGCAGAAAGATCAAAGCGTATGCGTCATATAGTGTCGAATCCTCACGTAGGTTTCCAACATGCATCATATATAAATAGCATCCTATTACTGTGATGCTGGAATAGCAGCGCCTGAGTTCACTAACAATTTACTGCAAACACACATAATATATTACAACAAACAAGATCAGTGCTGTTGTGGTTGCTCTAAAATCCTTTCTTACTCCAGAAATAATAACTACCCTGCCAGCTGCAGCGATTCCCAATTAGGGGTTTAATGGATTATCACGAGTGAATGCTTTATCACCAGCGACATGCTATTTTAGCTCGAATGAGTTTCCCCTTTCAGAAAGACACAGCGCCCCTGAAACTTGGTCCACGCTACATGAACACAACTTTAAGTCAATTAATCTCTGTTGGCGGCACGGTGAACAGGCAGAGCCGCTGACGGCCTCTGAGGAGCGTGTGTGTGCTGTTGCACAGGCCCCTTTTCAACAGCGACAATACACAGCCTCATGCTAACAACCTCCAGCGTGTTAAAAAAAATAAATAAGAAAGCATGAGATGTCAGAAATGAGTAGGGAAGGATTGAAGAATGGGAGAAAAGATGATGGAAGGTAGAAATGCGAGAAGAAAAAGAGGCAGGGGAATGAAACTCATTAAACACCCCATCGCTCTCATTCTTTATCCCATCTTTTTTATTCTCCACCATTTCCGTCTAACTTTCGCTCATCGTAATTCTTTCTTCACCCGTTTCTTCTCTCCCATTAATCAGCCCCAATACATACATTTTCTCCTTTATCAGTACATAATTTTTAGCTGAAACTTGGACTGAATAAAAAGAAATTTGTTCAATAAAACACATTACACTATTACATAGTGTAATGTAAGAAAGGGTACAGCTTTAAAAAAAAAAAAAAAAAAGAGAAAAAAAAAAAGAAAAAACAATGAAAGAGAGAGAAAGGAGGTAGAATTCTTTGATCCTTATTTCGCATTACTTTGCATGCTGATGACCGAAAGTGAGCAGTAGCGTTTGTGAATGTACGTACACGTGTGTTTTAGGGGGTGTATGATAGTGAAAAACAGTGGATATATGAGAGAGAGAGAGAGAGAGAGAGAGAGAGAGAATGATGGAGAGAGCAAAAGGGAAAAAAAATGTTAATTTAAATTACAAAAGAATGATGTCCTTTCTAGCAGCAATTTAATTATCTTTCACAGCCACAGTTAAAAGAAGCAGGCTTATTAAAAAGCAATTTCAATGACATCCTCGTCAAAGCGCTCTCGCCACGAGAAGAAAGCAAGAGAGTAAGCGCGAGTGAGAGAGACACACTCATGAACTCAACGGCAGCCATTAAAGAGTAGCTTTAGGCTAATAGAGGAGACGGAACCGTTTTGATGTTTTAAGTCCTGTTGTGGGGGTGCGAGGGAAAACGAGAGAGAAAATGAAGTGAGGGAGGGGAAGAAACAGAAGAACTAATAGGCACACAAGTAATCCATATGCAAGGTAAAATGCTATTAGTCTACCTGTACTTTGGTAACACACACACACACACACAAGCGCATCTCTCGAGGCCCTGACACGGCAAGCTGACGTTATAGAACAAGCTCCCACAAATCAGCTAAGCCCACCGTGTAAGTAGAAGCTCCGGTGTGAGGCCCAGTCTGATGTTCTGGTTGCCTGGAAACCTTACTTTTCAAATCAGGTCCAATCAATTACATTTACCACAGATGGACCGTAGCAAATAAAAAAAGGTTCTAGTGACTTCTCAAGGTAATAAAAGCAAACACTGCGCACCTGAGCTCGATCTGGGGTCTAAGTGATTATATGCGCATGAGGAATTTCAGTTTGGCTTTTAATAAACTAGCAAAAAAAAAAAAACGTATCATCATTTTATTAATGTGGGTTAAAGTTTAGATCGATGACCCAAAAAAGTTTAATCGAATCCTGAATGAAACCTCTAATACACTTGTGTAAGCACTAAATAGGTGGCAGGATGGCTTAGTGGTTAGCACCCCTATCATGAGGAGTTCGAATCTTGCCTCCACTCCACTGTGTGTGTGTGTGTGTGTGTGTGTGTGTGTGTGTGTGTGTGTGTGTGTGTGTGTGTGTGTGTGTGTGTGTGTGGAGTTCACATGTTCTCCCTGTGCTTAGAGGGTTCATCCACTCTCCTCCCACAGTTTTAGATTGTGGAAATCATTCTACGAGTAAAAAAAAATAGGAATAAGAAGCTTGATGAATCCAATAAACAGCCAAATATTTGAGTAGTCGGGTTGTCTTTACGTCATAAACCCGTACTGAGGGAGAGCCTGTGCAATTTATTTCTCTGAGAGAAACTTCCAGAAGAAGAGTTTAATGTCCTGCTTGGTTTTTTTCTAGACTGACCAGCCAAATCTGAGACTTCATGCCAGCTTCATACTGTCGGCACTGACCAGGACTGATCACTGAATCAGCTGAGCGTATAAGAGATCTAACCCTGTACTGCATCAACACCACCATGCACTCCTCAAACTCACCTTACTCCAGTTAGCTCTCTTAAGCTGCACCTCTGGTTTGTACTCTTTCTTGGGCTTCAGGCCAAACGGTAGTTGTGGTACGGGAGCAGCCCAGACTCCAAACCCTCCGGGTGGTGGAGGTGGCATGCCAGGCATTGGAGGAGGTGGGGGCATTCCTAGAAATCCTGGAGGTGGAGGTGGGGGCATCCCGGGACCACCGGGTAACGGAGGCGGTGGAGGGGGCATCATACCCGACTGCCCAGGTAGAGGCGGAGGCGGTGGGGGCATCGGCATGCCTGGCAAGGGAGGGGGTGGAGGTGGAGGGGGCATGCCTGCAGGCAGAGGTGGTGGAGGGGGCATGCCATCGGATCCAGGGAGAGGTGGAGGTGGTGGTGGCAGGGGCATTGATGGCTGGCCAGGCAGAGGTGGCGGTGGAGGAGGAGGCGGGTGGGGCAATGAGGCTGGCATGGGTACAGGAACCGGCACCGTGACGACCTTCTTCTTGGCTTCATCGAGATCCTTAGACAGTTTTTCAATCTGAGAGAGAGATAGAGAGAGAAAGAGAGAGAGAGAGAGAGATGACCTTTCTCATTAGGTTTACACAGTTTTTGTGTTGCTTGATTAATCAAACAATTATCAGATAAACACTCAGGTAAAGGTCAAGTTTTAATATGCATTAAATCACAAACTCCCCACTGTTTGTATTTAATGTTATAAATAGATATACAATTAATTCGACTGAGAAGCATTTCTTATAACTAACAAATATACAAATATGTAGTGTAAGTAAATATTGGCATGGATGATATCATGAGAAGGAGGAACTAATTTAAAAAAGTGAAATGACAAGTCAAGTAAAACTAGACTGTTCCTCAACACAATAACAGGTAGAAAAAAAAAAAGACAACAATTGTGTCATTAAGTACAGATCTAAATCCAACAACAAATGCAAGGAAGTAAGGTGGAAGCTTCAGTATCATCTCCCTCATACTGTATGTATCAGACATCCGTCATCTGCACTTAGCCAGTCTTTTTGCCACCGATTTTCCCCGACCAATTTTACATCTAACTGTAATGCCACAGCCCCAGAGGCAAAACCAAAAAGAGAAAATAGTTCACGTTCTTCGAAGTTCCACATTGTTCCAAATATAGTACAAGGTCAAAACGGAGTTGAGGCAAATCATTAAGTGATATGGATTACACAGTCGTACTGTTGTCAGGCGAAGTTCTTTCAAAGAAGCAGAGTTTACCCAAGCCCCAGGGACAAATAATGAGGTTAGACAAGGAGAGGGTGGGGGGGAGAAAAGCAGAGGCAGCAGATGTAGAAAGGTCAGCGCTGAAATTGAAGAGAGATGAGCAGGGTATAAATCCATGTCTAATTAAAAGGATCATTTAATTATCCAGAACTCGACACAGCTCATTAAAAATGACCAGTCTGCTAATTTCGCATCAGTGAAACAAGAAGTCTGATGGAAAAGGGGAAGAAGTGCAGGACCGGTAGAGTCAGACGTTTCTTGACATTTCTCCGGGCGTGCCAGTATTTCAAATGCAACAAATCCACTGATGCTGCAGAACCCGAAGTTATTCAGAAAGAGTGCGTGTCGATGTGTGTGTGTGCGCGGAGGGTGTGTGTGATGCGACAATGACAACGTTTCTGACGGTTGTTTATCTGCTCCACATTAAAAGCGGGTTGAGGTGACAGGCTGTGTTTAGCTCAGCAAGTTTCCCTCTCGCTCTGTCTGGCTCCTTCACATTCGTCTGTATTTTGTCTATACTCCACCGCCTTTCTCTTCTTATCCTCTCCAACTTTGCTACTTTTGCTGACTACTGTTTTTTTTTTTTCCCCTATCCCCATCACATATAATTATTCCTTTCACACGTACACACATTCCTGCGTGGTGTGTACTGTCTGTGGGCTCCCCCCGTCAACAAGCAGGTTTCCATGGAGACTCCAGGACTTTTGAAGAAGTAAGAGAAGTTCAGGAACAAAGTTCTAGAATGTTACAAACTGAAAAACTTACACACTTCATGATTTAGTGCCTGGTGTGCATTTCCACTCTGCTGCAGGAATCGTCATCATTATTGTGTCAAATAAGTAAGGGATAAAAGATTTGAGACCATGATGTTATGGGGAAAATAATAAAAATAGGGAGGTTTAATGGCCTGATACAAAGCAGACTAACTGTCATCACTCTGAAGGAGATTACTTTCCAAAAACATCCCGGAGTAGTTTATTCCTCTAACATTCCTCTGACATTTATTACAATTTATGATTTATTAAAAATGACACGGCTGGCTGTTTTTTTTTTTTTTGTGTTTTTTTTTTTTAATAGTTGATGCTGGAGACTCCTTAGTGTCTCCTTTCAGAAACCTTCACCATATTAACAATAATGCAATCATCTTTGTTGAATAACAAAGCTTTTTAATCTGCTTATTATTAGGTTTGGATTACACAGAGTGTCTGGCCCCATAAGCATCTCGTTACTACAGGAGCAAAAACACTTTAGATCAGCATAAATATAAACCTGTGATGTAAAATACTACTGGCACTACAGACAGAGCTGTTATTAGAGGAGCTTAATCAACACCTTCTTTGAGACACACTTCTACTCTTGTGTCTCCCCTCACCCTGCAGGGCTGCCAGATTCATCCTGATCGTTCTTCAGGTTTGTGGAGCTTTCTGCACTGTGACTCACTGCTGAGCTGGATAGCTTCACGTGGATTCCCTAAAGATTTGCACTTCCGTACATTAGTCTAAGGCCAAGTCTTACTTTTTTTTTTTAGTAGATAATTTCAATAGTATCCTGTGGATTTGTACCCAATAACCTCGGAGACTTTGATGCCCGTATTAAACAAGCCATAACATTAAAACCACTCACGGGTGAAGAGAATAATGTCGATGTGCTCAATGCAGGTAAAATAAACAAGTGTAAGAATCTAACTGACTTAGACAGTGTCCAAATGGTGATGGCTAGATGACGAGGTCAGAGAATCTCCACCTCAGCAGGGGTTGTGGGTGGGATTCCCAGTGGGCAGTGCTTAGTACCTACAACAGTGGTCCAAGGAGGGACAACCTGTGAACTGGCAACAGGGTCATTCATGGATGCTCAAGGTATCATAGTATACTGCACGAGGATGCAATATGGGAGGAAGTCAAGCTGGCATGCTTTCAAAGGTGATGGGTTTACAGAGTCCTTGTATTTGTGTGGATATTACTTTGACCACGCCATCCACATAAACATTGCTGCAGACCAAGTGCACCCCTTTATGGCCACATTATACCCTAGTATAACTGTTTAAGGATGGTTTAAGGAACCAAAGTTCCTTCAAAGGGTTGACTTGGCCTTCAAATTCGCCAAACTTCAAAGAAGTATCCTAAAACTAGCCTGTTAGAGGTCTTACAGCACTGCTAAAGTCTTAGTGCCAGGTACAACAGCACACCTTGAGAGGCTTTGTAGAGTCCACACCCTGAATGGGGGGGGGGACTACATACTATTAGGCAGGCGGTAAAGTAGACATAAATTTTAACTAAATAGGACGAATCTTCTTTGTCTTTCGGCTGTTCCCTTTCAGGGGTCGCCACAGCGAATCATCTGCCTCCATCTAACCCTATCCTCTGCATCCTCTTCAATCACCCCAACTAACTTCATGTCCTTTCTCAGTGCATCCATAAATCGCCTCTTTGGTCTTCCTTTAGACCTCCTGCCAGGCAGTTCCAACCTCAGCATCCTTCTACCGATATGCTCACAATCTCTCCTCTGAACATTGAATAGGAGAATCAGTATTTAAAAAAGTCTCCAGCACTATAGTATAACAAATGTTTGCAAACCATGACATCATTCTAGTGTTTGAAATCTAACTTCTGCTGTTTAAATAAGCTGCCTGGGACACAAAGCTTAATTTTACGTCTCACATTTATTTCTTCCCATGCATAATCATATAATAAAACTAATAGAAGCATAAAAGTTTTGGCTTTTGTGGTGGGGAAAAAAATGAAAACATTCTCAGAAACATTCTAAATTGCTCTTCATATTACTGCGGTTAAAAAACATGCTTCAGCAATTGTTCGACTTTTCAGTACATTCAATTTGTGGTCGGCTGATTACTCTGGAGCAGGAACTAAAAAGGTTTCTAAAAGTACAGCCAAGAAACTAAAATAGGTGCTGGTTAATGGTTCCCCTTTTTCAATGCCCACTTCATTATTTCACAATTCACTTTATTTCCAGCACTCAGGTTTGGAGCTCAGGTAGAAACAGGTCTAATTTTCCTTTAAAAAGTTTCTGTGTTGCAGAAATAGTTTATTATTATTATATGTCACAGGAGCTTCACTCATCGATTACTTTAACACTTGGTTTCTCTTCCCGTCAATTGTTTCAGTTGTTTTCACTTGTATAACTTAATCACAAAAGTGCTTCATATATTCTTCTCACATACAAGTCGGACGTTGCTAAGGCAATAAATCCTTCCTGTACATGCCCTTTCCTAGGATGCACCCTGTCTTCTTTAGGAACAAAAATCAATACATACAAGTCCCATAACTGTACCAGGCATTTTATTTTTTATTAAGCCAGCACCGGCTCGGAAACAGCACTTCTGAGATCTCTACTGCTGCGGTCTATTTTAGTTAGTGTTGCCATGGTTCAAGGCTGTGATGTTTCTGGAGGTGAAATCTTTGCTATAGTTATGATCTCAGCCAATCCGTCAGACCTTGAAAATATCTGTGCACAACCTTCAAAAACGTACACTATAAAGAAAAATGATCAATGCACCATATTTGTAATTCAATTTACTGTTTAGGGGGCTTTTGTTTTCCTATTAACTGCTACTATGAAGTGCAACTTTTCACTACGATTAAATTTAGACATTAAATTACTGACACCAATTAAATTGAGCAAAATCACTTTAAGAACCTTTGCAGACAATTATTGTTATTCTCCAAAGTAAAGCATAAAACTGAATCAAAACCAAAATCTTAAATTGAATCAGAACTTGCATTTAATAAAAAAAAAATAATAATAAGCTAGTACGTACAGACTTCTTGAAGTTAATAGAATATATTATTTACAAATACATTATATTATTTAGCAAAACAAAATTCTCATTTTTTCCTTTTCTTTACTTTTATATTATTAAAGTTATATTATTATTATTTACAAAAATATATAAATGAATCCTGATCCTATATAAATACTTTCCTGCCTAATCCTGATGTCATAAATCAGCCTGAAGCTTCTGCATTTGTGCCTCAACACCTGCTGGTGTTGATGCTGTTGTCAAGCCTAAAGATTTGCACAGTTCATGTCCAAATCCCACGCTAGCCTCGTGGCATCTCAGCAGTAGATTACAATGAATTTGCACCTAATAACTCATGCGATTGTGAAAACTATGACACTCATACTTGTTTTTGAGTAAACACCTAAGTGATTCATTATCCTCTCACAGTCTGTCGTCATCCAGAAGAGGCCGGGCTTTGTAACACCCGCCAGCGTAATAACAGCCCACAAAAGTAATAAACAACCGAATGTAATACAAATCTGCAGCTTTTAATGTGAAAATCTCAAACAGGCAAATGTTAATACTTTTGTGGAACAATTATTACATTAAAAGCAGAAGATTAAGCTGTAAATTTGTATCATGTTTGTGGGCCTTTGTTATATTAGCGAGTGTTTCAGGTTTCTCTCAACCTTTCTTCATTCTGTTGTTTCAGAGAGTTTTTCTTTGCCAAGGCTTCGTGGTAATGGAGTGTATTGTTACTAGACAAATGAATTCCAACTGATTTATCTTTCTCCTTATCGCTACAGTAATGAATTATGCATAGAACAGTAAAATGAGACAGAAAATATATAAAAATATAAGGTTTTTGTGCTCAGCGTGCACGGTCAGCTGTGTGGACCTAGAAAGGGTCAATTTTCTGGTAATTAAACAGAGCTGCTTTCATGCCTGTGGATTAGTTTCTGTTTTTACCTCGGATCAAAGCGTCGACTTTGTCTTGAACGACTTTAAAGAATGACTCGTTATTCGGCTCTTTATTACAGACCGTGTTAGGAATATTGACGTTCTCATATTCAGAAACTGAGCACTGGAACAGAACCTTTGACACAATAACAGCATGTTGTGGCTGATAGTGGTGCGGTTCAGCGTACAGTGATGTGATGCGAGACGTGATTCAGTACCTTGTTTTTGAGTTGGCTGATTTCTCCAGACAGCCCGTGGTTCTCTTTCTCTTTATCCGCTTTCTCATTTCTGAGAGTTTCTTTTTCAGAACTGAGCTCTTGAACTTTTAGCTCATAGTCGCCCTCCATCTTCTTAAACTCCACCTGTAGCTCATGGCGCGCAGTCAACTCGGCATCCAGCTACAAAACAAAAACACACACACACACACACACAATCCCAGTCAGTTTAGGTCAGATTACAGTACTAGTTCACCATCCAGGCAGATCTTAAACCATATGGCTGTGTGCATGCTAGAATACACCAGGCTCGACAAAACGTGTTGAAAAGTGCTGAATCTGGACTGCAGTCACAGGGAACATGAAGTGCCTCCTGAAATCCGCAGCACCTGCGACAGCCGTGGGTCAGCGGCAACTTGCAGCATGAACACGTAGCTTGTCAAACGCATCATCTGTCTGCCATCGCAGCCCATGAAATATGAAACTGAGCAGACAACACAATGTGTGAAGCACTGAAGCTTCCAGGCCTTTTTTGCCTCCTGTCAGAGCATTTTACCAATCTCTCCTGCTGTAGCCCACCACTGTGGAGGCTGAGCGGATTTGATAAATTGCTTCTTTCGCCTCAGAGATGCTAACTAATAGGGAGAAAAAAAATATATTTTTGGCCAAATTATCCAATTAAAAAAAAAAAAAAAAGTTTTAAATTTGGATGGTGAATTATTTTCTTAGGTCATTTTCCAACCTGACTCTCGCCATGTTCCATCAATTGAGTGATCTACTGTATTTCCCGTTGATATGGCGAAGTGTTTACTCACACCCAGTCAGGGGAAGAAAAAATAAATAAATAAATAACCTGATGGACAGGATGACCATTAGAGAGAATAAATACAGCTGTCCATCACTCCTCTGATAAGAACCATGTGGAACGTACTGATAAACCTACAGAGACTTCTAATACTAAAACTTCATTCAAAGCACATGGTGGAGGAGATGTATTAATGTGAGACTAATCTGCTGCCTCGGGACTTGGACAACTTGCAATTACCGCGGCAATGAATTCTGATTGGAATCAGGAACTCCTTGAACATACTGTCAGTGTATATGTATGAAAGAGCCTTGAATGGGTGGAGGAGTCTCGTAAAATGTCAGCATGAATGAAACGTACTGTAGGTCAGCTGATATTCTTTTGAACAGCCTGGTCAATATTCTGCCCTCGGAGATGGTAAAGAGTTATCAGTTAGAATTGAGGAATAAAAAATATTTAATAACAAGAAATGATAACAATAAAAAAAAACTAGGCTGTGTGGATCAGCAGCTGCACAAAGCCTAGGGGCTAAAGTCCTCAGGATAGATGCATCCATAAAAAATAAAAAAAATAAGAGCTCCCTTTCCTGCAATGACCTTGGCATCAACCGCCTGCTCAGTAAAAATGTAAGTGCTGCACTAAGACTGTCTATCCACTATTATGACAAGTTTTTACTGAGTCCTGAGTGTGCGGTGAGATATTTCAGGTGTAATTACGGCTACACCTGAACCATTTAAAATCTAGTCTACCTAAAGAGGGGTCGTTTATGCGTTGCTCGCTGCAATTTTTAGCCCTATAGTATTTCTTCTATACATAGAAGCTTTCTTTGATGCAAGGTTAAAGCAGTGCTCCATCGTCAATAAAAAAAACTTTCAAAATGCAGTTTGGTGAACATATTTTATTAAAGAAAACTAATTTTCAGCACCACTCCAGACTGCTGGCTGTATGCTAGTCCTCCTCTCTCACCACTGACAGCATTGTTCCAAACATGTTTTGCTGAATGCTTTAGAGGACTGAATGCAATGGTAAGAGTGAAGATCAGAGTAAAAAGTGAGCCAGTTCTGGCTATGTCACATTCAGCAGTGGAGTGCATTGTGCATTGAAGCGTCAATGGGAAATGGAGTCTGCACTGAATTTGACTGACTTTTAAACACAGTGGCAAAGCATAAACTCGAGTCTGCGAGGAACGCCCAAGGTAGCGCTCCTATCGGAAAAGCGTCACTTTTCTGTCCGCGAGAAAGGAAAATATCTGAAGGCAGGGCTTAGACTGGATTCCCAAACAAAATAAAATGTCTGAAAAGAGTAAAGTGCTGTAAGCATTGGAAGGTCTAAAATCTTTAAACATGTTTAGCTCTTCGAGTAAATCAGGGGTTGTCAAATGGAGAAGACTTGCCTGGCAAAGTGGATCGCAATGAGCACATGGAGAAAAAAAATAATAAAAAAACAGAACTGGCCAAGATATGGAAACCCATCTCAGTTTCTTGATCCTCTGCGCATGGATTTATGTAAATTAGCTCACTGAGAAAGAAGGGGGGGGGGGGGGGGGGGTTTAATTTTATTTGTTTATCTGGTCTGATTATTGAATTGAAGATGGAAACACGTTGTGTATGGATGACTGGATAAAGAAGTTGCTGTATGTAGATTTGTTTTTTTGATATTGATATACACTAAATTGCCAAAAATATTCACTCATCCATCCAAATGATTGAATTCAGGTGTTCGCATCATTTCCATGGTTACAGGTGTGTAAAATCAAGCATCGAGGCACTTCTACAAATATCTGTGAAAGAATGCGTCGCTCTCAGGAGCTCTGTGAATGCCAGCGTGGTACCGTGATGAGATGCCACCTGTGCAATTAGTCCATTCGTGAAATTTCCTCGTTACTGAAAACTCCACAGTCAACTGTTAGTGGTGTTATAACAAAGTGTAAGCGGTTGGGAACGACAGCAACTCAGCCATGAAGTGGAAGGGCACGCAAAATCACCGAGTGGGGTCAGCGGATGCAGAGATGCGTAGTGCACAGAGGACACCGACTTTCTGCAGAGTCAACAGCTACAGACCACCAAACTTCATATAACCTTCAGATCAGCTCAGGAACAGTGCGTAGAGCGCTTCACGGAATGGGTTTCCATGGCTGAGTAGCGGCATCCAAGCCTTACATCTCCAAGTGCAATGCAAAGCATCATATGCAGTGGTGTAAAGCATGCTGCCACTGGACTCTAGAGCAGTGGAGACGTGTTCTCTGAAGCGTCGAGTCACGCTTCTGTCTGGCAATCCGATGGACAGGTCTGGGTTTGGCGGTTACCAGGACAACGTTACTTGTCTGACTGCATGGTGTAAAGTTTGGTGTAGGGAGGATTATGGCGTGGGGTTCCAGTAAAAGGAACTCTTAATGCTTCAGCATACCAAGACATTTTGGTCAATTTAATGCTTCTAAATTTTGTGGGAAGAGTTTGGGGACGGTCCCTCCCTGTTCCAACACTACTGCACATCAGTGCACAAAGCAAAATCCATAAAGACACGAGTTTGACGTGGAAGAACTTGACTGAGTCCTGACCTCAACCTGATATAACATCATTGGGAGGAATTACAGCGGAGACTGTGAGACAGGCCTTCTTGTCCAACATCAGGTTCTGACCTAACAAATGCGCTTCTCTAAAATCATCATAAACACTGGCCCAAATTTCAACTCTTCAAAGAAGAGCTAAAGCTGAAAAGGATGGGCCGCCATTATATTAAACCCTATAGATTAAGAATCGGATGTTACTCAAGTTCATACGCATGTGAAGGCAGACGAGCGAATATTTATGGCTCTTCAAGCTGTTCTATTTATAACCATGAACTCATCTTTCACATTATCTGCTCATTCAGATCTGTATGAACTATATATATTATCTGGGGCATATGTATGGAGCACTGGTAGTAAACGATCAGAAGGTTGGTGGTTCAAGCCCCAGCTTCAGGTTGCCGCTGTTAGGGTTAAGAGCCTTGCTCAAGGGCCCGTCTGATCGAGTGGCGCGGGTTTCACGACTGACCCTGCGCTCTGATCCCAGCTTCGTAACAAGCTGCAATATGCAAGGAAAAGAATTTCACTGAGCAGTAAAACATATGAGAAGAATAAAAGTTAACTTAATATCTGGGTCTTCAGACATTTAAACTAAACAGCCACCAGTAACACACACTCTGTGTTACTTCTCTTTCTAAAATGCTCCCTTACTGTGTCCACTGATCTCTTATCATCTCGGGTTGATGTGGTAGAAGTCTCTATGCAATTACCATGTCTGACTTGCGTGCTCAGACCCCCAGTCCAAATCTTCGGCACTCCAAATGACAGAGCCGAGCGAAGGCATAAAAAAGGAATGAGCTCGTCCTGTGATGTGTGTGTGTGCCCTGTGCACTGTGACTGACTCCAGCGGCGCACGTGAAGAGAATTTTAGAACATTTTATTATGCATTCTGAGGAGGAAGACATTCCTGAGATCATGTTTCAGCAGCCTCCAGAATCGTCTGTGACCTCTGCTCGGTAACGTCATCAAGCGGAGGTCACCGAGAAGAAGCGTGCTGATTAAATCCCTCTTCCTTTGACAAGGTTTCAGTGCTGCTTCAAGGAACCAGCAAATTGGTGGCGAGGACCGTTTTGAGAACTTTATCTGACGTCATCTAGACGTGGCGCCAAGATGTCACTGTAAAGGAGCTTTTTATTTTGCTTTTAGCTCTTCGCGCCGAACCTTTGTTCAAAGCGTCAAAGCAAGACGCAACTATTTATCTTCATTGTGCGTGCACCAAACAACGTCGTGTTTTCAGCACGACAAGCGACATTTACGCTGAGATTTTCATCTGATTTTATTCAATTATATGCAAATTAGATATGATGCAAAGTAAAGCAATATACCAAACAACAGGCACGACTAGATCCTATGGCGCACATGATCTGACATTTCTTCTGGTTCCCACTCATAGCTTTGTTTACTGTCTGGCTCACAAATATGAAACAATAACCATGGTTTCATTTTGTGATTAAATGTGCACAGAGACATTGTGAATAGAAAATAATGCCTGGAAGAAAGAGGCAGAGATTTCTGCTGCCTCTGGTCAGAGGGGAATAAGCTAGTAGTGTTAGTTAGCTTTGCTTGTTATGCAACATGTAATGGCATTTAAGTAACCTTAAACAATGATTTGTACGAGTTGTACAGTGAGCTGTTGACTATACATTTTGCCTAATATTATCTCAACTGAACTAAAAGAAAAATGGAGACATCAGAGATTTCTTTTGTATTCTGTTAAGTATCACAATTTGTGTGTGGGGCAAATTCACATCTTCAAATCAGGTGGTCTTTCCTGTTTACTTCATTCGACATTGTAAAACGATCCTGACATCCATAAAATGTAATCCTCCTCTTTGATCCTCCTCAGTTGATATTAAGAGTTTAGTGCCTTCATAACGGCTCTAATCAGAGTTGCTTTCCTGTGAAGGTCTTCATGAGAGTGAAGGCCAGTGTCATCATGGTGCTTGATGGGTTTTTGCAATATGCTCTTGACAAAACAGTCAAGTATTTTTTTTAATTAACGTCAATATATTTTGACAATGCACTTAATACTGAATGTTGTTGTTGTTACTTAATTACCTAATGACGCATGTTATTTCATGGATTCAGTTTTGTACTAACATGTTGAAAATAAATCCGAACTTAGCAGTAACGATTTAGGAGACATCTTAAAAACAACGGAAAACACTTCGTGCCTAATTAATTCACTGCAACGTTCTTCTTTTTACCATGGTGATTTTGATTTCTTCTTTTTTTCCTTCATGTCTTAGAACAGTAATAACGTTGTCAGGGAATTATCTAAACCACTGAACCACTATATTCCTGAAGCCCCGATATCAACGGCTCTGCTTTCCAGAAAACTAGTATCTTCGTGCTGGAACCGCACCGAAATTCCCCAACCCTAGACTCATCTATTTGATTAAGGAAAAAGTCAGTCGTCCGAGCTTGGAAAAATGGTTATTACTGATCCCAAAAAATGTGGGGGGGGAAAAAAAAAAAAAAAAAAAAAAAAAACAAAGAGAGGACCTGTACATTTTGGTCCAGCTCATTGCAGAGTTGCTGCGAGTTTTTGTATTTTATATCACCACCACCACCACCACCACCCTCCTCCTCTCTCTCTCTCTCTCTCTCTCATTCACTCTCACACACAGGGACAGAAAGGCATCAACAATTTCTGGGGACACTGACAAGAATGTGTTTGCAAGCCAGACATGTAATTATATGGCATCAGTGGAAACTGAAGGGTCTCTCACACATTCACACTCCTACACACACACACACATGTGCTGTTAATGAGGGTCTGTTTCTCTCCTCGCCTCCTTTGCTACGCAGCTATTACTCTAAATTAGACAGGGAGGAACAAGGAAGAGAGGCAGAGAAAGAGTAAACACTTGTGTGACAGCCTCCTGATAGGGGTCATCCTCCACACACACTCACAAATTGGACAGAGGGCATCTCCTTATGCCCTGATTTCGGGCACTGACGGGAAAATTGCAGTATATGAGATTGCTCTCGAACACACGCACGCGTGCACACATACACACAGGGATAATTGTGAAGTGTGTGTGTGTGTATGTGTGCGCGAGAGAGAGACAGAGAGCATGAGTCTTGCTGGGAGGGATTAGGAGAAAGCCTGTCAAAGAGGAGGAAGAGGAAATCTCCTGTCTGCTCCCATCTCCTCTCACAAATTACACATCTGCCAGCTGACAGACTTTGTGTGTGTGTGTGTGTGTGTGTGTGTGTATGTGTGTGTGTGTGTGTGTGTGTGCGCGCATCACTGGGAAATGTGAAAGTGTCGAGAAAGTTAGATTTATATATGAAACCTAGAATGGTAGAAAAATGGGTGTTTGACCAGGGAAAGGAGGGAGGGCTGTGTCTGAGCGAGAACGTGCAGGTGTGTGTCCGGGTTTACCTTCTTCTCCAGGTCCGTGGCCTTGGCCTCACTGATCTCTACTTTTGTCTGATCCACCATGTTATCTAGAGAAAATAAAAGAGAGAGAAAGTGAGTGAGAGAGAGAGAAGTGTGTGTGTGTGTGTGTGTGTGTGTGTGTGTGTGTCACATTTATCTGGCTGTGAGGATAAAGTGCCCTTCACTGTGATGAGTCTGTGTCTCCTCTGATTCGTGCTCTGATTACTGAGCAACCTAATTAAAACCCCATCCTTGGTTCTCTTTCACACACACACAAACACACACACACTTCTCTTTCATGGTGAAAACTCAACCTACATTCAACCCCAACCATGTATGAAGAACCAAAACAAGAAATCATAAAGTAATCCTAAAGGAATTTTTCCAGAGTAAACAAGATCCAGAACGTTTGCAGTGCGCGTGCAAGTGTGTGTGTGAGTGTGTGATTACCCAAGACAAGAACTGACACTTTTCCCTGAACTGAGAAAAGAAGGAGAAATCTGTTTACTCAAAACTTACATGATGAAATATTTTGAATAGTTCTTCCTTTCAAGGATGGAGCTACGCAGTACAAACATCAGCTTCTACCTGATGAATGCCACGACAACTTGAGAAGAACCGAAGGTTAAATGGGTTTTTAACGCACAGCTCGAGTGATGAAGAAAACTACACGGCTATATAACCGTGGTAGGACATTCATCCGTGTTCGTCTCATCATAACACCATAATCGTGCTGTTAAAAAAAATAATAAATAAAAAAATATATTACATAAGCCCTGTTTAGAGGGGATTATTTTTGCATGGAGAAGGTGGCTAATGCATTCATTACGGGAGAATATCCCAATTTTTTTTTTTTTTTACCGCTTGTGCAAATATCTGGAGAGATTAGGCTGTATTTTTTTTTTCCTTCTATACCATGACCAGGAGAAAAGAAAAACAAAATATATACACTATTTCTGGTCAGAATGTACTGCATGTATTTGGTTCCACCGTATCATGCGGGGAAAAGCATTTTCACACTTTCGAGTGTAAAGAGACTCCAGGAAGTGCTCTTTTCTGCTGTCTCCCACAAAACAAATAAAACTAAATATTGCACTACCAAGAAAGCAAAAAAAAAAAAAAAAAAAAGATAAAGGCTGACATTTTAAAGGACCTGTTAGAGCAGCAACACTTCTACACTACAAAAACAAAGGCATATTAACAAGTGAAAATATCTTGAATCTAGTCAAGTTTTTCAAATAGAGTTCTAGTTATTAAAGAATGAGGCTATTTTTAAAACATTACTTTTTTATGAGTAAATTGCTTGTTAAATTGACAGATAATTTTGCTTGTTTATAGAATTAAATGATCAAAAACAAGACATTTGCGCTTTAAAAAAAATATGTTTAAAAATAAACTAAATATTCATACATTTGTTTTCAACAATCTTTTGCTTTTTAAAAAAATTGTAGATAAATTTGACTAGATTCAAGACATTGTTACTTGCTGACATTTCTCTGCAGTACAGGTGTTTTTGGTTTGTTATTGAATAGACTACATGAACAAACGCTGATGAACACCTCACCATCACTACCGTATCTGTCTGATGATCTTCACATTAAATCTCTCGGGTGTTTTATTAACCTACACTCTTCTGCGAAGGCTTTCCATGAGATGTTGGAGCAGAGCTATGAGTATGGGTTAAATCATCTATACGAGCATCACTGAGATCTGAAACTGATGATGTTTGAGGAGGTCTGGAGTGCAGTTCGTGTTCCAGTTCATCCCAAAGAAGTTGAGTTCAGGACACTCGAGTTCTTCTACACCAATTTTGGTCATGGAGTTTCCTTAGTGCACAGGAGTACCGTCATGTGGGAAGAGTGATGGTTCTCTTAGTTACAATGAAGATGAAATTGTAATGCCACAACATAGAAAGACATCCATGGAAAACTAATTGGTAGCCTGTGTACGTCGGTTTAACTGCAGTATGGTTTAACATGCTCTTTACTGCACAAAAACCTTCAACCTGAAATAAGTGTCATGTGACCTACAAGTGATCAAGTGCAACTTAAGCAAATAGTCTGTAATAAAATGAGTTGTATGAAGTACACATGGCACTTTTAGTGTGATCAATATGCATAGTTCATAAAGAGACACTGATTTATCCTATGACATCACATGACCATCTACACTATATCGCCAAAAGTATTCACTCCCCTGCCTACACATCCATATTTACATGAGTAACATCCCATTCTTAATCCATAGGGGGTTGAATATGATGTACCCTTTTCAGCTGTAACAGCTTCACCTCATCTGGAAAGGCTTTCCACAAGGTTTAGGAGTGCGTTTATGAGAATCTTTGACCATTCCTCGAGAAGAGCATTTGTGAGGTCAGACAGTGGTGATTGAGGGAAAAGGCCTGGGTCGCAGTCTCCGCTATAATTCCTGCTTTCTGCGCTGGTACACGGTCATGTTGGAACTGGTGTGGGGTTGTTTTTCAGGAGTCGGCTCACCTTACTTCCAGTGAAAGGAACTCATAACGCTTCAGCATGCCAATAAAGAGCCAATAAATTGTTTGGACAATTTCATGCTCCCAACTTCGTGGGAACAGTTTGGAGACGGACCCTTTTCAGTTCCAACATGACAGCAGATTTTATATTGCCAAAAAAGTATTTGCTCACCTACCTATTACTTAACATGCTTGTGTTTTCCATGAAATCTGATCAGCATTATAATTAAACAGTTAAGTTTTAGACTTTTATTATTAGTGCATAGAGCGTTATTCATATTTTGTTCCTCCTCAATCAAATAATTACTTGTTTTTATTGTAATCAAACTTGCAGAAAAGATGTTACAGGTCTCACACTGAGATTTGTACTTCTTGCCCTCGTAGATCATGTTCTGTGATAAACCAATCGAAATTACTGAAAAAAAAGGGGGGGGGGGGAATCTGAAAGAGCCTGGAGATGAGATAGAGCTTTGGCTTGACCTGTAAGTTAAAGGCCAAGAAGAATAGCTCATGGGCAAATATGATAATACGGGAGCACAGGTGGCAATGAGCGCCTGAGGCGGACACAATGTGTGGGAGATGCCCGTTTGCCATTTCATATGCGCACGCGCGCGCACACACACTCTCACACACATGTGAAGCAAAAACAAAGTAAGAATCAGAACAAAGGATGGCAAAACAGAAGGAAGAAAAGGAACATGATAGAAAATCAACCAAGCCTAGCAAAAAATAAATAAATAAAAATCTAGGAACTGTCTGTTTAAAGATAAAGATAGAAGCTAGGCGACAAAGTAGGACACAAAAGGACCATATGGACAGTACCATTTCTTTTTTTTAAATATATATATATATATACTTTTAAGACTGATACAAAATAGAACGAGAGACCAACAGAAGAAAAAGAAAAAAGGCGAAGCAAAACCTATAAACCCAGCCGTGTTTAGGGTTCAAAGGAAATCTTTAAATAACGCAGGCAGGGCGGAATTAGGCTGTTCTCCTTTAGCTGGAAGACGAGAGAGAGAGAGAGAGAGAGAGAAGGGGGGGGGGGGAGAAAAAGTGCAGCGCATTTATGAAAGAGTTTAAAATATCCCTGCAGGATACAACCCTAGAGATCAGCACAAGAACGAGAGCGCACACACACCACAGATAATATCACACACACACACACACCTTATTCGTCTTTTATAGAGCACTCTCAGACGGGCAGGTTTGTATACTAACTGCTGTATGCTGCTGAAAAACTTGAGAACATCGCAGGACGGCTGGCGCGAGGAGAGATACGGATGAAGTAATCTGGATAGTAACATCTAGATTGTGGCGACTGATTCAAACGATAAATAAGACCAAGAAGACTGAATACACCGAGTTACAGTATAAAATCTGGTTTGATATTTGTACACCGATACTGAAATTATGTCAAAATCCGTATATGCTGTTTAGATTTATTTATTCATTATCATTGTATTTGTTTACTTCAGCCGTTGTGGAAATGAGTTAATGCTTGACGCTGAAGCTCGATTGGTGCTTAATCACACCTGATTCTCCAGGAACAAACCTTCAGATCGGAGGAGTAGAGGATGAGAACATCATGCATCTTAGCTGTCTATTAAACGCGGGGATGTAATAAACAGCTTGGCATGATGTATGAAAATGATAAGTGAAAGATTCTTCAGACGCAGTGCTCTATAGATGTGGCTTCTGTATTCAACTGTATATTTTGTTTGTTTGTTTGTCTTTTTACTGACTTGAAGTGAACATATGGCCTGTAAATCCCCAAAACGTCATTTCAGGGTCTAGATACTGCCACTTTAAACGGTGCTCTGGTTAATTTCGCTCCCTAAAGTCGCTGAGCTGAATTATAAGAGTCATAATAAAACATGCACAACATGTTACACCGATCAAATAAAGCTGTGTGTAGAATTACGCTCGGCCGTGGGAAACGTCATCATACTTGTGCTGTGATGTACGCATTTCAGGGTGAGTAGAGTGTGTGTGTGTGTGAATCTCACACGCCTCTACTGGCTAATCATTAAGGAGGAGGATTGAGGAGTGCCTTCTGTTCATGTGGAAACACAAATCATATAGAATGAGATCCTTGCTCTTAAACCATTTCTAGCTGGGATTTAAATTGAGAGGATTTATAAAACATACGGGCTAATCAGAGCGGCTTGAGTTCTCGGTTCTGCCACAGCATCACGGCTTTGCAACTCTCATCCCCTTAGCTTGGAGAGTGTGTGTGTGTGTGTGTGTGTGTGTGAGTGGCTTTGGATAAATGAAACAATCAGTCTGAAAGTAAGGGCAAATTTTCATAAATAAGGAAAAAAGCCCATATTGTTCTCCCCTTGTGCCCTCTTAACCTTGAGTGCTCTGCAATGCCACCTTGTGGATAGAGATGAGAATGTTCATTACCGATGAGTCCTTCCACGTCCAGTTGTAGGTTCCGGCACTTGAAATCTGGATCGCAGCCGTTCCTGTGGAGCACGATCTGCGCAATGCACTCGTCCATCAACTTGTAGTACTGCGGCCTGTGACAACACAAAGACAGCGAGAGAGATAAGGAGAGAGAGAGAGATAAAGGAGAGAGAGAGAGAGAGAGAGAGAGACACACACAGAGAGAGAGAGAGAGAGACAGAGAGAGAGAGAGAGAGACACAGAGAGAGAGAGAGAGACACAGAGAGAGAGAGAGACACAGAGAGAGAGAGAGA
>JAQQZT010000012.1:11310797-11322063 GCA_030068275.1 Clarias platycephalus
AGAGAGAGAGAGAGAGAGAGACACAGAGAGAGAGAGAGAGAGAGAGAGAGAGACACAGAGAGAGAGAGAGAGAGAGAGAGAGAGAGAGAGAGAGAGCGAGACAGAGAGACACAGAGAGAGAGACACAGAGAGAGAGAGAGACACAGAGAGAGAGAGAGAGAGAGAGAGAGAAAGGGCAAATCGTTTACAGCAGAACAGCAGCAGCAACCTTGAGCGGTTCGGATCGCAGCCCTGAGACAATCTGCAGAGGCCGTTATTAACGGCAGACCTTAATGAGCGATTTAATCAATGAAGAGACAGAAAGCATTCGGGCTGTGACCTTGAGCTTGCTAAAAGGGTTTGAGCGCGCACTGATCGAACACCGAGTTCATACGCGCATAACGAGTTTACAGCGCACAGCACACTGTCCTGTCTGGATGTTCAGTTAACACACACACAGATGATGAGTTCAAGTCATTTTCCCCAGTCTATAGGTCTGCGTGTGTGTGTGTGGGTGTGTGTGCGGATATACCTGTCCTGATGGTCAGATATTTGATGTGCTTGCAGACACACTCCATTTGTAAGAAGTCTGGCATTGTGACCTGGTGTGAAAGTAATTCAATACTTTCATTTTACGCCAAGCTGTTTCTCTCTCGACTTTATTTGGTATCAGTCTTTCTACTTGTTTTTTCTGTCCATGTCCCCCCCCCCACATACAGCCTGCACACCCCCCACCTCTTCACCGGCGGAGACTTATTTCTTCGGTGGAGCGAGAGAGACATCTAGTGTCTGCTTTTCGTTCTGGATTTCTCATCGTCAAAGGAAAAATTTTCAATATCTGGTATTGCATATTTGGAAAAAAAAAAAAAAAAATCCTCTCTTCCACTTTTTTCCCCCCCTTTCCAGCACACCAATTTTATTTCTCTTTCATTACAACCACTTTCTTATAACCTTACAACTCCTGCTATTTCACGTCCTTTTCATTTCGAACATCGATCCTTCAAAATTGTCTTGTGTTACGGCACTGCATTGTGTGCGAAACAGAAACCGAGAGAGAGAGAGAAAGTATAAAAACCTTCTGGGTGACAAGAATGAATGAAAGGCGTCCAAGAGAGGGGAAAGAAACCATAACGGAGATACAGACATAAAATTTTTTTTTTTTTTAAAGATTCAAAGGTCAAAATAGTTGAACAGCACGTGTGTGCACGAGGGCACATGTTCACTTTAATTTTTGGGGGGGGAAGTGTGAAGAATCGTCTCTATTGTTTAACTCTTTCATCACTCATTTGCCATAAACCTTTAGAGAGACACACACACACACACAACCTCCCAGACAGACATAGACACTTCAATTTCCTGCCTGTCAGATCACATCAAGCTGACGAGGAAAAAGCAACAAGTCTGACAACCCTGAACCGTTTACCCTCGCTCACCATCTCTCCCTCTCTTCTCGACTACCGAATCCTCTCACTAAAATCATCATCGTCGTCGTTTTAGCTTTATTTCTCTTTGTGCCCAGTCATTTTTACAGCAGTGTGTGTGTGTGTGTGCGCGCGAGCGAGAGTGTGTGAGTGAGTATGTCTGGGTATGCAGCCACAAAAGATGGCCATGAAACATAACATTGACCCTGTAATGCACTCTGGAAATAGACGTATATAAATACATTTCATCCGAGTTCAGTCTGCGTGTGTCAATCAGCTAGTTAATTGTGTTAATAGGGCCGAGTTACCATTAGAGGTGAATTTATAAACAGACGCCGATGACAACCGTGTAAGCCATCAATCAAAAGCTTAGTCTCGCACGGTTCTCCTCTCCTCGCTCGCCGGATCGATTCTATTTCTCTGCTCGCCTCGCGTCTCCTCGCTCAGATGTGCTCGCAATTACACAATCGACAGCCATTCCGCTCCGACACCTATTCAACGTTGCACTGTGTGGAAAGTATAGACGTGTATAATTAAAGCCTACATTTTTTCCTCTCGCGTATCTCCAGCCGCTTAATTTGCACTTTGTGTTCCTTCGTTGTTCCGTGAGTGCACGCTGAAAGCAGATTCGCTCTCTGAAAAGGTGATCGCTTTCTCCTTTTCTGCAAGCGCAGAGATTAAAACGCGCAAACGATTACAAGATTGTTAAGAACCTGACTCGCGCTGTGACCAAACAGGTTTAGTGTGTCTCAGTTTGATCCGAATGAAAGGGAGGGAGGGGATAAATAAATGAAGTCTGGTGTGTACTGTGTACAAATTCAGGCGAAAAAAAAGTTAGTTTTTGGGTTTCATCAAACTGCACGATGATGCACGTGGATGTTTTCTGGCAGAAATTCTCAGATCGAGTCGGAGTTTAAACCATTATACAGATCCATGTTCCCCCTGCACAAATCAGGCCTGGTTTATACGCCACATGGCCAGTATGTGATGTATATCGACAGCCGAGCAAAACCACAGGCGAATATAATACGGTGTTGTTTCAGCCTTGGCTGTCATTATTAACGTCCACTTATGTGGGAAAGCTTTAAATTAGATCTTGGAGCGAGCTTGTTTGGATTTGCCCTTTCAGCCACAAAAGCATTAATTGAGGTCTTTGGTGCAGTTTATCCCCGAAGGTGATTCACGCGGGGTTTAACTTCTGTCGAGGCTCTTGGCTAGCCATGTCTTCATGGAGCTCGTTTTGTGCACAGAGGCAACGTCATGCTGGAGCAACTTTAAGTTCCAGTGAAGTGAAACTGTATTTCAACAGCATGTAGAGAGATGCTCTAAACAACCCTGTGCGTCCAAGAATAACATATTGGTGTGATATGGTGGGATTAAGCGTTGAGTCAGTAATTACAAATTTAGCATAGAAGCTCTTAGTTTAGAAAACAGCGAAGAAACCCGCAGATGAACCCATCGACACGTGAATCTGAAATGAGTGACAGCTCAGCTCACTGCTTCACCGTGTCACAGTGACTTTATTTCACTCACTTTTAAAGAGAAACTCTGCTGTGAATTACTGGTTTAAAGCGTCTGTGTATGTCCAACTGACAAACGTACAGTTCTGTGCAAAAGTCTAAAGTCACCCCTCATTTCTTCACAGTGTGCTTCCAAAGAGTCAAACTTTATTGTATTTTTTATGTAGTCTTGGGGAATATATCTCCAGGCTTCCTGGAGGACTTTTTTCCGTCTCTCATTTTCAGTCCAGTCCTTGTACGTGCTCAGCTTAAGAGGAATATTTTTTTTGTGTTTAAAAAGCCAACACAGTGACATATGAATCATTCAATCGTAAAACCATAAAACTTAAGGTATGAACCAGTGGGAAATGGGTGGAAATGGTGACGGACGATCAGGCCGGTGATTAGTACACTGGCGATGCTGAATGAATGCCGAGTGGTTGGAGAAGACGAGAGGGGAAATGAGGTCGCTGCTGAGGTTGTTACATAAACAACCAATTTTTAAATTGGTATGAATATTTAGGCACTTTGTAGGCTGTCACAGTAAAACATCTGTCTCCATTTTTTTTATTCAATCTAATCATTTAATATATTATGAAGAAATTAGTTGTGGCTCAAGCCTTTTGCACAGTACTGTAACAAGTGTAACATCTGTCCATTATACTCAGTAGAAATGTCAACCATTTTTAATAAAAGCACATGAAAATGTCATATTGAAGGAAAAAGAAAAAAAAAGGGTGACAATTTTATATTTAATCTTGTGCCAATCAGAAAGGACATTACACAATCAATGCAACTCTTAAAAGCATTGTTAAAATCGCACTGTTATGTTCCTTACTGTTCACTGTGTTTACCAACCACTTCTGCTGCATAATAACACAGATGACTGAAACCATCTCAAAAACGATTCAGTGAGAATTGAATTGGTTTATAATTGATCGTGCAATCTAACTGCTTTTTTTTTTTTCTACAGCACTTTTCTAAGCAAACTTATCCCTATATTACACGGGGAATATATTACATTATTTACCCGTGCTTTTTATGGCTGTTTCACTGAAGACTTTTATATGAAGGCTTTATTCTTATGTGAGTATCAGCATAAAAAGTTCTGACATTTTTGCAGATACCGGCTTGCTTAGGTAGAAATCAATAATTACACCTGATTTTAATGGTTAAAAAAAAAAAATCTTAAAGGTAAACCACAGAAAAAAAAGGCAGAGCATTTACACAGGTAATATGAACCTTTAGTGAGGTGGCAGCATCAATACTTTTTTATATCAAGTTGTTTGGGTAGATGAAGTAGCAGAGAAGTACAGCTAAACATATTTCAGATGGTTGACCAGCTTGTTTAAGTTGGACAGATCTGTTTTTGATCAGGTTTCTTAATGAAATAATCAGATGTTCTACTTCCTGGAGATATCACAGAACGCATCCTTGAGTCCAGTGTCAACACACAATGGGCTTTCAGACAGCAATATTCTCTCAAACTTGAGGGAATTTTTTTTTTTTTTTTTTAAATGAGGCATCAACGCAAGATGCACCAAAGGTTCTTAACATCCCAATCTGCACTTATTCATCAGGTGAGATGAACAATGAAGCCCACTAGGATCTTAAATTGGAGGTGCATAGGATTAACATGAAATTAGCATTTAATTAGAATAAGTAATGCCCATAAATACCATATAAAGGCAGGTGAATGTAGTGTCGTGTGCAAATCCATAAATAAAGTTAGAGGAAAATCTATACCGGTAGTGAAACCGAAGTACTTAATAAACATCAAGTAAACATGTGACCATGAGCATGAGAACAGAAGTCACAGGTAGATCATAAACACGGCAAAGAACGCACAGTTAAAGAAATATAATAGTACAGTACTGGATTAGGTATTATAAAAAAAGTAGCATATTACAGTATTATAAAGTTGAAGGTTTTCAATGCAGTTGAACCAGACAATTGTTCATGCAAATTCAAAACGGCTCAGCGGTCATTCACCCGTCTCATCGAATCTGTTTGAAATCTAAAATAAAAAATGCTCTCTGTGTAAGCCCTGGAAGCCCAAAGAATCCGACAGTAGTCTGTAAGTCATTCAGAGGCAGGATCGTGCAAGCATCAGAGGGTTTTTAATAGTCTTAATTGGGCTCTTAGTATCTGTAGCCCATGAAATAAATCGAAATAATCCCTCTAAAAACATATAATATTTTCTGTGCAACAGACAAACAAATGGCAGACAGAGAAAATGGGACTTTATCTTCGATTCTTTTCTTGGTAAGAGTTTTTTTAAGAAGTTTCCCTTACCTGAGAGAATAGTGTATAGTATTAGAAAAATGTGGTAATGATCACAACAAGAGAAAATGTATGTGTTTATATCTCTTTTTGCAGGAGGCACAAATGTTTTGGGAGAAGTGAAATAATTTTACCTAAAAGACTTTAGATTCCTATAAACTGAAACACAATAACAGATAATAAAGCACCCGATAATAAGGGAGTTTTTTTTTTTCTTAAATATATTAATCTTTTTTTTAATAAATTTTTTAAAAGATTTATTTAAAAAAAAGAAATTTTACATTTATTTCATGGTTTATTGATGGGTTGTTTCGCCACAATGCCGTGCGCACATCAAGCTGAACTGAAAGCAAATGCAGAATGAGATTTGGTCATGGCGACTGTACGCCTGCAATAACCTCACACCTTTAGCCTTCTTTCTGTTTACATTCCCTTCAGTCTCTACAGCTCCTTCTCACATTGCTCACAGAGCTCTCAAGGTCACCTGAGCGGAAATTACAAGGTAAGGAAGGCATCAGAGGTCGTACCTAATCAGGTAGTCGTTGCGCACGAGCAGCAGATGCTGCATGAGGGACAGGAAGTAGCCTTCAGCTTTTGAATCCTTCACAGTGTTCAGGAGCACCTGGAACACCTCCAACACGTCAGTGAACAACAGGCTGTTAAGGAAGACGCCAATACAGGACACACAAACACAGCAGAGGTACGGACACAGAGTACGAACATCAGGATTATAAAGCACGTTTCACTTTCCTGAGCTGTTCAAAGCTAATGAATGTGCTCGGCTATGAACGGAATGTCCTCGACATGAATCACTTCATCGTTACATGAATGAGTTTTGGGGTTATTAAAGAAAAAAAAAAAGAAAAAAAAGTACAGATAGAATCAGCCGCCACTGTTTGGTTTTTTTTTCCCCGCACACCATCTGGTGGATGAAATTCAGAATGCTACAGTCACTGAAAATAATCGACTTCTCAGGTCATGTATAAATATATCAGTGAATTCAAAATAGATAAGTAGTAACAAAGGACGAGTTAATGTTTTAATCAACACATGAGAGAAATAAACAACGCAAAATGCTAATTAAAATTCTTGCTGGCTTTTTTTTGTTTTGTTTTGTTTTGGAACCCTTGAGACACCTGGTGGTTAAAACAGGAGCTACACATGAAGACCTTCCTGTGTGATACTTTTCTCTCTCTGCAGAGCATGCATGGGGAAAATATCTGATTAGTTTTGTGTGGCGATTCATAAAATGTCACCACATTGACTCAAAAAATTTATTTTATTTATTTTTTTGTTTTTTTTACATTTGTACAAAAGTTGCACAGGTTGCACAATCGGCCCGTGACGAGAATTGGCTAATTTTCAGCCTGATCGGTCATAACCAGGGAATGTGATCGACCTCAGATACAACCAGATCTGTGCCGAGCTCACAAGCTTCCTAGTGCTGCAACAGAAATGCAATTTTATGGCATGACAATCAAAAATCCTCCTGATTCTGTGAAAGCACTACTCTCAAAACACAAAAGTTACACCAGTCTCAAAGCACCTAATTAGACGTGTGACTCTGTAGTCTTTGTATGCATTTAAGGCGGTAAAATGTGGCAGTTTGTTTATAATCCTACACTCTAAACTAGTACTGCACTGGCATCCTACAGACTACACAACACGGAGGCGGCGGTTTTGTTTAACTTAAATGTTGATCTCTTTTATTTGAAGTTTGTATTGTTTAAATGCTGCGCTTGTTTTTTAAATGAAAAATGAAAATGTTATAAGGAATGAGCTGCATTTAATTACTCATGTTCATTTCAATTGTCAAGTTGTTGATTTAAAAAAAAAAAAAAAAAAAGGTTCAATACATTGAAATCAGAAATATATACAGTATGTATATTTTGAACTAGGGCAGGTCTGGATAAAACACCAGGATAGAAATAACCCTAGCTGAGCCACTAATGCTCACTATTGCCGCCTGTCGAGACCTCGATCAAGGCTCTTAACCCTATCTATACTCCCTGTCGTATCGAGTGCTCCCTGCTGAGTGGAAAAATAAATCAATTTTAAAAAAGATGCAAACTGAACCCTAAGGTACTGACTGGTCCTGGTGGAAAAGCACATTTCCAGTATCCTGATGTCCAAAAAAACCAACAAAAACATGGCCTGAATTTCTAGCTCATGGACGTCCATTAGGAAGGATATTCCATCTCGACGCGCACATCTTCAAGACGGGAGCGCAGGTCTTCTGAGTCCTCCTCAGCCTGCTCATCAAAGACCTGCATCTGCACACGGAGCTCTTCATTTTCTATGTTCCTCACCTCCTGCTCAACAATCACACACACATACATTATGATCACCAGCGGTATCTAAAGGAAATGTCTGCATACTTTTATATCCTGCATATTAAAGACATATTACATGAAACCCACTGAATTTATCTATATGTATTAAGTATACAGCTAGCCAAGACTAAGACTAATGCTGATTAGATTATTATGAACAGGAGGTTCAGTTATGCTTATACTGGCTAACATTCAGATGTAACCCAAGACTGTTATCCTACTGTGCGTATATTTATGCCTATGCATACTGTAAATCCCGGCCTTTCCAAAGAGAGTTAAGATCTAGGAGAGCTACCAAACCCTTTTACTACTTACTTGGGCTCGTTAACAAACATTGAATACAGATTGCTTTAATACACTTTAAACAGGGCAGTCATTTATCTTCACATTCACACAGCACATGGGACTCAGTCCTGCTAGAACAAGTGGACTTTGTGAATTAAACTCACAGCGAGCAGATCCCTCAGGCCCAGTCTCATGAGCTCGGAGCGTATGTGGATTCTGAAGTCGAGTTCCTCTCCTCTGCTGATCAGAGCATTGATGAGCTGCATGCAGCCTCCCTGAGCACATGCATCACACACACACACACATAGACAAGTGAGACAGGTACAGATAACTCACAAAGGCTCTCACAGCAGCATTTAGTTTTTTTATTTTTTGTTCTTGATTCTCCGAGTTCCAACAGAGAGAGAAATATGTAGACGATGTAATTCTCTGACTTCATTACACTCGATTTGTACTTCCTCGCTCATTAAACCTTGCGTATTACCTTGAGAGCAATATTGGACCTGCGCATGCCGGACAGCAGGGGCTGGAACCTCTCGACCTCCCTCTCCTCAGCCAGCGCAGTTATAGACTCCAGCACACGCTCATGACTGCAATACAAATCACAAACACACACTTTACACTTTAAAAAGGGACTAATCAGGATTCCTTTCACGGTTACATCATTCCGACTCGACATTACTTAGCAATTCAGACTAAATTTCAGTTCGATTTCAGTGGCGGGTTAGTGAGGTAAGATTTTTGGAGACGGTGCAGTATAATCAAAATCACTCCCCTCTCTATCCTTCTCTCTAACTCGCTTATTTTCTATAATGCTCTTCTTTTACAGGGTCACGGGAGCCATTGAGCCGATCTCAGGGCACTCGGGCCACATACTGTACTGGACAGAGTGCCAATCCATCACAGGCCACAAGCACGCGCGTACTAGTCATCCACTTTAGGCGATTTGTCCAGTTCGCCTACTCTGCATGTCCTTTTGACTTCCCACTAATCACAGGGACAACATGCAATCTCCATGCACATGCTAACAAAGGTGGAGGAGCGAGAACACAGCGCTGGACACAACAACAAGCAAAATTATAAAGCGGATTTTGCAGCTGTCCTTTGACTGACTCGATCTTAAAAAAAATAAGATGTGTCCGAGTGGCGCAGTGGCAAAGTCATCACCCTCACCAGCTGCGGAGAGAGCTGATTGGCCGCGCTCTCTCTCTCAGAGGGGAGGAATGAGAGGTCACACAGGGGTCTGTGAGCTGACGCATGCAGACGGAGCGGATAGTGCCGTCATCCGAGTGTGTTACGCCGCCCACAACGGTGCGTGAGCGAGCAGTTTGAAAAGATGCGGCTGGCAGGCGTCACGTGGTTCGAAGGAAACACGTGATAGTCTTCAGACCCTCCCTGACAGGTAGTAGTGGCCTTGATGGGTGAACCCACCAATGACGAGTGGGGAATTGGATACGACTAAATTAGGGGGCGAAAAATCTTTTTTAATCGGCTGAATATTCAACAAAACGAGATACGAGGCTAAATATCGTGCCCTTTAAACAGCGAGTCCTAAATGCATCATTTGGCACTTCCACCTGAACTGGAGTAAAAGTAGCATTTTAATATTGGCTGATATTAAAATTGTAATTAAATATATAACGTATTTTAACATTTTTAGGTAAATGTGGTCTTTAAGAAAAAACTAAAATTAAACGCCACTCCAGCTTCTATGGCGATACTCATGTTCGAGAGTCAGTTTCTATTATTTAATAGTAAAACTAGATAAAAATATTCTTTTAAAGAACTAAATTTACTTGTTTAAACCATTTTTAAAAGAGTCATTTTATTAGTGTAAAGGCACTTAAGATGCGTGATATAACATTGTTATACTTTGATTAACAGTGTTGCTTGAAAGAACACATACTGTACTGTAGCTAGACGGATGTTAAAATTCTTAGATTTCTTTAAAAAAAAAAGTAAATAAATCATAACTACGATATGGTAGTAAATTATCCAGCATCAAAACAACTCGTACTGTAATTTGTGTGTGTTTTGGCCTTTACTCCCCCACACATCCATCAATAAACACCAGTGTTACCCATCTGTGTCTATCAGTATCAGCTCAGAGGTGGAGAGATGAGCACAGACCCGCACAGACACTTACAGGTTCTCGGGGTGCTCGAGGATGCAGATGGCTGACAGCAGTTTGACGGCGTCCACCATCATATGAGGGACAACAGGATTAATGGCTCGAACCAGGAGAGGAATACCGTCGGGTGACGTCAACATGCCTTTCAAACCGTACTGAAACACAACACTCATTTATATTTAATCACGTCTATGTAACAGTTCAATAACATCCAAGCTGAGTCTCGCTCATTAATATAATTCAGGAAATCGTGCCATTGTATTGACATATAGATTAAAGGTGATCAAAATACAGCAGTTATGGCCCATATAGACCAGATAGAGAAGATAAAGATCCGTGCTACTTCTGTTTATGACACCAGCATGTGTTTCTAATAGGATTGATAAATCCACAGAGATAAGCTGCTGAAAAAGCAGTAGGAAAGATTTAGTTAATTTGCAACTTGAAATTTGCCAGCCAGTAGTACTGATTTCTGATCAGTACCTGGGCAGTGAGCACACACACACACACACGTGTAATCCACCTGCCAAGCACTGACTGCATCCTCTCACCTTGTTGTTCATGAAGGCTTTGAGGCAGCGGATGATCTCATGTTGGCATTTTACTCCAACGCCAGAGGTCCTGAGAGAGAGAGAGAGAGAGAGAGAGAGAGAGAGAGAGAGAGAGATCAATGAATATCAGCAACAGCATGATATCAGTGACAGATCAAGTGCAGAGAATAAACCACAGATAAAACAGCTGTAGAGCTTTCACTGATTTGTATTTAACTGTCGTCTCATACACTACAACGGCTTAAAGCAGGCTTCGATCTCGCCAGAGTTCTAATGACTAATCTGTGTTAAAAGTTTGGGATCATTTTCGAACTCCATGGTCGTTCCAGATTTTTATTTCTTTCTATATTTGTAAAACAATCCTGAAGCCGTCGAAAATGTGTTACAATCTCTTCTGAACAGTTGATATTGAGATGTACATCTGCTACTTGTGCTCTGTAAATCCTTCATAACGTCTCTAATCTGAGGTGCTGTTTGTTAATTGGTGCTTTGTGAGGCTGGTGACTCTAAATGAACTTCTCTGCAGTAGAGGTAGGTTTTAGTCTTGCTTTCCTGGGAAGGTCTTCATGAGAGACGGTTTAATCTTGGTGCTTGATGCGTTTTGCAAGTGCACTTGAAACTATACTGTTCTTGCAAGAACAGTTCCAGAATTGCTGACCTTTGTAGGATTACAAATTTATAAAATGTTTAATCTAGCTTCCAACGTTATAGTATATAAACTGAAAGAGTTATGTACATTGGGTTTTACATTTTAAGGTAAAGTTGGTGACATTCTAAGAAGATC
>JAQQZT010000012.1:11439807-11452145 GCA_030068275.1 Clarias platycephalus
CACACACACACACACACACACACACACACACACACACACACACACACACACACACACACACACACACACACCTCACATTTGTCTTACTATCCTTGTGATGACTCTCCATTGAGAGCTAATTAAGTACAGTAACTTAAAAAAAAAGCTTTTTTTCTCATTTAGTTTTCTAAATACAAGCTGCGATAGGTTTCTCGTAGCCATACAGTATGTCCCCACACGGGCAAAACACTCAGATGTTCATTCCCTTCTGGAGACATTGAGTCCTCACTGAGATATAAAAACCCACTGACACCTAAATTGCCTTTATAAAAGGTTGTTAGGTTTGTCTAGGAAACCCACTGAGGCAATCAGCATTCGAAGAAGCACTTGAGACATGGAAATATGCACAAAGTATGTGTCTACATTTCGTAATTTACAAGTGTTCAAGTCAAACTGGGACTTTTGGTTATGCAGAGGAATAATCTAAGACCACAGCTATGAGATTAAAAACACCCCTTATTTCTCTATACTGTATAATCCCCTGCTACACTAATGTGTTCATCCCATCAAGATAGGATGTTTTTTGTCGGTACACCAGAGCCATGATCAGACTGCCTGTCTGCTTCAAGTTTGAAACGCTGGCCTCCCAGGAACTCCTCTAACGGTCCAAACATGTGGAAACAGCTTGGAGCGAGGTCAGGACTGTACTGGAAATGCAGCGATAACTCTCAGCTGAGTTCTTATAACGTGCAAGACGGGTTTGTGAATAAGTGTGTGTACAGATGCATCTCTTCCTGAAGTTTCTGACAAGTTATCTGTCAATTGTCAAGGCGCAGACATTCCACTAGCTGAATGTTCAGGAGGCTCCGAGTCAGCTTGGATGGGATTGTCATTCACAAATGTACAGCCTTCTTTAAAATATTTGCACCATGAGTCTCGTCACTGTACTGTGCTGGAACGGCTTTTACACCGTCATTCACGTGAAATGTCACCACCATCACAAGTCCCGGTTTGACTTGAACGGCCCTCTTATACACTCCCGATGACAGATTTTCCGCCTATATTTCCGTGAGATCAATGATCGTAGAACTCTTGATGTGTTCGTGCCTTTGCAACCGAAGACAATCGACAACAAATCGTGCCGGTGTCAGGGAGTCTTGATTAAAACCTAGGAGGATGCTTTACAGCTAAAAATACGGTAGTGTTGATGGCAAAACATAAGCAGATCATGCTAACAGCGAGAAGGAAATATCCCTGTTGCCTCGAAGTGACTGTTTGATTGTTTTTGTTTCTGCAATTTTGTTTTCTGCATGAGCCAGTTCATGCTGATTGATTATTTCAATTCCGGGTCTACGGTTAGAGATTCATCGCTTAATCTGACCTTGAGAACACGATTGCACGGCTAAGATTTTATTGGGATCATGTAATGTGCTGCGACGAGTAATCATCCTAAAGATCGCTGACATCGGAGAGTGTAAACCCGACTTTAGTCACACTACTCCTGTAATAACGCTCTATCAGGTTTGGGAATCCCTTTCCGCAGCTGGTATTATTTGAGTATGGTGCGAAATGTTTCCTTTTAAATCTTTATTATTGCTCAGATAGCATGTATTAAATTGTCCTTACTAGATTATTAAAATGCGAACCTGCACTAAGGAGAGGCATGTTGTTGATCTCTGTTCTACTCACCTTCCCTTTCTCTCCGGTTTGAACACGGTATTTAATACTTTCTGTAGGAATAATTCGAGACACAGTGAGAGCAGAAGAGGAACGCTGATTGCTAGACCCAGAAGAAATTAACATATACAGTACAATCATGTACAGTTAAGCTCTAAATATGGGGCCTCAGTCTTTATACTGAAGATGGGATATGTCAGACGTCTTTAGGATAATATAGCTGAATTGTTTATTTTTAGACTAATACAGGCCTAGTTGGTTTTTAAATGGGAGAACACAGTGCCAGCTTCTCAAATCCCTGAGTAACGTTTAAAATAATCTTTATTTTTCCACTTGAAATGAGTTTCTACTGTGGCTCTTTGTCTGTTAGTCTTCAGAGAGTCTCTCTTTCTTTCTCTCTAAAATGATGAAATATGCATAAATATTAAACAAAGATTAGTTGTCCTTCAGAGCAGTAACCACTTCATTCACTTGATTTAATGATTAATATCAGGAAGTTTAAATAAATCCATCCATCCATCCACCACAGTCGCCTTGCACCTTCAAGGTCTGGGTTCGAGTCCTGCCTCAGGGTCTATGTGTATGGAGTTTGCATGTTCTTCCGGTGCTTGGTGGGGTTCCTCCGGGTGCTCCGGTTTCCTCCCGCAGTCCAAAGACATGCAGATTAGGTTAATTGACATTTCCGAATTGCCTGCATGAATGCATGCGTGAATGTTGACCAGAGGTCCTACCACAGTTGTAAAAAAAGGGAATAAATACAATTGGCCTCCATGGTCCCTAGTTGGACTACAGAGGTTCCTGGATGGATGGATGGATGGATGGATGGATGGGATCTATCAATCTATCAATCTAGGTAAATTATTATGGAGACTTCTGATGACCCTTTCACTTTTCACTTCATATTATCAACGTAAAGACAATTAGAGATGCACCAGATGCATTTTCTTGGATCTACCGGTCTATTTTTTTCTTTTTTTTTTTTTACAGCCTGGCCTGCCAATGCAGATTTTCTTTCTTTTTCAAGAACTACAGTTCATGGCATAAACATATATATGTTGTATTACATGTGATAAAACAATGAGCTTCAAAAATGACATTTTGTCCAAAACTGCCTAAGGGTACAGGAATTTCTCCATGTTACAGGTGTGAGCAATTTTTGTACTATAGATAAATAAATCCAACTGAAAAAGAAAACTCAAGGAGGGCAAAGGCTATCATGTGCTTCTTCAGAGGCACAGGCTTTTTAAACTTTTTTTTTTTTTAAATAAAGTAAATAAATTGGCTACGAATGGCTAGTGCTGCTATGGTTGAGGTGAGAGAGAACACAGCCTACCTGCTTTCCAGAATACTGGTTACAGATCTCAATACCTAATGGGATTGAAACTTGCAAATCTCTAAAAGAACAAACAAACAAAAAAACCTGTCGATTACAGTTACTGGTGCGTCTTTAAAGACAAACTATTTCTGGAGCCTTTCCCTAGAGAAAGTATTATATCTGAACTTTGATGTAGCCTGTCTGTCTCTCTGGATGCATGTTCACCTGTCTGTCAATCTGTCTATCCATTCATCAGTACCTCTCGATAGCTGCGGCTGCACCTCCATCTACTTCAGATGAAACTCCTCAATATCTCATGCTCTGCCGCCTGACATGAGAACATTTACTTTCATCATATTGCATGTAAGGTTGGTCAGTTATATCCTGTAGACACATAATGAGCGGAAACACACAGACACTTCCCACACGATGAACTTCTATTTCATGCTCCCAATTATTTCTGTATGAAGCTACTTAGACAGTAAGTCAGACAGCTGAAGGTGTCATCTGCTCATGTCACTGAATATAGATCTTCTTCTCAAGTCTAATAACAGAAGGGCCGAGGAGAAAGTGTGTGTGTGTGTGTGTTTGTCATCTGGCAGCAGTCACCTGGTAAAACTAAGCAATTACTGTAGGTTTAAATGCATTTAGACTACACCACACAGCAGTAACTTTCCAAAGGCCTGCTGTCAAACAAAGAAAAAAGAAAACTGCTGAAATATTCAAACACACTGAAAGTCCTGCCTGTGGGCATCTGTTTGAATGCGGAGGTAAAATGGAAATCATTCAACCCTGATCTTTGGTCAAACTGCTGGTAAGAATTGTGCTGGCGTAGTTAATTAATGTTCCTGCCGCGCGCTGTCCCACTGGATCCTCTATATATGTTTAAAAGGTTATTTTTAGATTTGCAGCATTGAATGTTTAAAACACAAGCAGCAGAAAAGAAATAGGAAAAGGCATAAGGAAATGTAAATAGATCCATTCAGATCAGGAAAATATGGTGTATAAAATGTATCCTATTATTATATATATATATGGGGGCAGTGGTGACTCAGTGTGTTAAGGCTCTGAGTTACAGATTGGAAGATCGGCGGTTCGGGTCCCGGCTCCGCCACGTTGCTGCTGTTGGGGCCTTGAGCAAGGCCCTTAACCCTGTCTGCTCCAGGGGCACCATGAAATGGCTGGGAAATGGCCTACTAACAAGAAGCTGGGATATGCGAGGAATAAAGAATTTCAGTAATGTATGTGTGTTGAATAAAGGCTGAACTTAACTTATGGTCGACTGCTCAGGTACCTTCGGTCAATATGTTCTTGAGTCAGGTGACCACTGGTAAAATTTACTTATGATTTACATAAAAAATCTGAGGTGTTTTGGCGAACTTTCTTGAGGGTACCCATTGACTATGTCTTTCTAAACTTGGTTTATAATTTTTATTAATTTTTGTCTTTGCTCTTAAGCATTTATAGCCATTTGAATGTGTAACAAAATTGTGCTACCTGTACCACTGTTGGTTTGCTGAAAAATTTCATTAAAAAAATAAATAAATAGAAAATATGGCATATATGCAATAAAATCCTCAGAGATTCTTTATAAGCTAATGCAGGTATAACTGTGCTCAACAAAATGCTCTACAGAATGATTTAGTTTTGAGATTTTAGCTTGCCAGGGGCCCATAACATAATACAGGGGGCCGAATACTTTTGCAAGCCACTGTATATGAGTAATAAAATGAGGATTACTGTAAACAGACATGTTGTTATTTACAGAAATCATATGTTCATGGAAACATTCTGTAAGGAGTGGTTTAATATTTGTGGAAGGAATCTCCGGTGTCGAAGATTTGGGAACTCAACAAACATTAATAAGTAATTAATTGATAGATGTATGGATGGATAGATATAAAAATGAATCAAGGGCACTGAGCGAGCCAAACAGTTTATAGAGGGAAAAAAAAACATACTTTATATTTAGTATGCAAAATATACAGTACTGAAATGAAAAGACAAACAGCAAACCGCTGTGGTAGAAAAGAATTAAAAAGGTGCGTCGCATCTGTTTCTAAAAAAAGCCCCCCCTGCTGTGTTGTGTTTCCTTACTTCATGAATAGTGCGGTTAATTGATTGTTACGCTGTCAGCCTAGAACGCTATTTAAAAATTGATTTCAGTGACAAACAATAGTGAACCTCTCTCTTCTGCTGACATTCCTGCTCGCTGCTGTCGTTTTCTTCATATCTCACCCTATACATCTTTGTCTGCCTCAATATGTTCGTCATTCTCTCTCCTTTTTTGACTACACCGCTGTCTTCCCGGACATGTTACCTTTTTCTCGACACTCCTACCAAACTCATTATCGTTCTTTTTTAAAGTCAAAATTCTCCCTCCTTCGGTATTATCTTCTATCTTTCGCAGTGACGCTCTCTCAATACATCCTTATTTCATCAGCCCTCACTTCTTCTATTCTCCTTTCTACTTATTTTTTCAATAGAAAACATAAGATGCTAAATCATACACACACACACACACACACACACACACACACACACACACACACACACACACGTGCATACATGCTCTTTTCTATTCACTCAGGTTCTAAGCAAATAGCTGGCATCTGTACTAACTTCGCCCACACAGACTGGGCAAGAAACACTCATTCCCTCTGTCTCTACTTCTCTCATCATATCTAAATAACATAAGCCTTTTCTTTCTGTCTGAAGCAGGCTAACAGGGAGATGGGATTTCTTTATTACCTGTACTTTTCACTTTGTTTTCACACGTCTGTATTACAATAGTCTCTCATATTGTGTAACATTTTCTTGCTAATGCGTTTTTCTCTTTTATGTTTCTGCCTCTCCTGCTAAGCTTCTTACTCATTCACTCCCATTTCCATCTGCCTCTGGCATCAGAGCGAGTTGGCTGATGTCCCCCATTTGCAATTCCCTAATTCCCTTCATCGTCCAACCTATAGAGCAGCTCTCCTCCTCTCCTTCTTCACCACACTCCCTCTTATTCCATTTCAGTTCAATTCACAGTAATTTAATACATTTGTCTAAATTAATTTAAAGTTATACAGAATTGCTTAACAAAAAAAAACATTAACTAAATATAAAGAATGTAATAGATAAAAAAATATATTAAAAAGAGTTATTATTTCACGGCACAGTGGTGTAGTGGTTAGCACTGTCGCCTTGCACCTCCAGGGTCCAGGTTCGATTCCCGTCTCTGTGTGCATGGAGTTTGCATGTTCTCCCCGTGCTTGGTGGGTTTCCTCCGGGTACTCCGGTTTCCTCCCACAGTATAAAGACCTGCAGGTTAGGCTAATTGATGTTCCCAAATTTCCCGTAGTGTGTGAATGAGTGTGTGAGTGTGTGTACAGTATGTGTGTGTGCCCTGCGATGGATTGGCACCCTGTCCAGTGTGTACCCTGCCTCGTGTCCTAAGCCTCCTGCGATAGGCTCCAGGTCCCCGCTACCCTGAATACAGGATAAAGCGGTATAGAAGATGAGTGAGAAGATGAGTAAGTAAGTTATTATTTCTATATTATTGGATATATTGGTGTACTGTGGTATGATATCCACTGCCCGGCCAAAAAAGAAAGTTGCACATTATAATACTTATTTTGGCTGCTGTTTGCTTTGATTACAGCTGTGACATTGTTTCGATAAACTTATGCAATGCAAAACATCCACTTCAGTCTAGAGTTGCATCATTTATCTCCAAGATCCGGTATTGATGATGGGAGAGTCGGACTGCTAGGTAAAGATTTCTCAAGCACATCCCAAAGATTCTGAATGGGGTTAAGGTCTGGACTATGTGATGGCCAATCCATGTGTACAAATGATGTCTTATGATCCTTGAACCACTCTTTTTTCACAATTTGAACCCGATGAACGCTGCCATTATTTTAGAATATGCCTGTGCCAGTAGGAAAGAAAAAAATCCATTAATGGAAAAACCTGGTCATTTATTATATTCAGCTGACCTCATTTTTGGGCACATTACATTTCTGAACCTAGTCCTGACCAACAAAAACAACCCCAGATCATAACACTGCCTCCATAGGTGTGTATAGTAGGAACTAGGCATGATGCATCACTTCATCCGCCTCTCTTTTTACCTGTACACTCGGGAAAAGGGTAAATCATCAGACCATGACCATGACCTTTTGCCAACGCTCCACAGTTCATTCTTTTGTGCTCCTTAGCAAATTGAAGCTTTTTTCCCCCCATTAGCCTCACTAAGCCTCAATAAGCAGTTTTCTTAATGCTGTACAGCTGTTTAGTCCCAATCCCTTGCGCTCTCTTCACATTGTGTATGTGAAAATGTACGTACAGTCATTGCACTATTGCACATAGCTGTAAGTTCTACTTTTTTTTTTTACCATTTGTTTTCACTAAACTTTTACGATTTCCAATCATGCTCATTCAGGATGTTTTTCCAACCACCCTTCTTCCTCAAAGATGATGTTTGACCACTAGCCCTCCAGGTTTTTAATAATAGTTCACGGTTCTTAACCCAAATGTAGTAGTTTCAGCAGTCTCCTTAATTATTTTTTCTTTTCTTTGATGTGGGCTGAAAATTGAACCCTTCTGAAACAGAGTAACATCTTTGCCACGTCCAAAGGAAATGTCTTCTGACATGGTTGTTTAAGGAATGAGAAGCTACTCACTCTATCAGTTTGATCCATCCATCCATCTAGAAACCTCTGTAGTCCAACTCGGGACCGTGGAAGTCAATGGTGACTATTGTATTTATTCTCCTTTTTTACGACCGTGGTGGGATCGCCGGTCAACATTCACGCACTATGGGAGATTTGGGAACACCAGTTAGTCTAATCAACATGTCTTTAGACTTTGGGAGGAAACCAGAGTACCCGGAGAAAACCCACCAAGCACGGGGAGAACATGCAAAATCAGACCCCGAGGCGGGAATCGAACCCAGACCCTTGAGGTGCATGGCGCTAGTGCTACCCAGTGATAAGCTCTTAACTATTTGCTTACTTAAATTCAGGTGGTAACTTTTTATTTGTCTGTGCAGTGTACTAATATGCCAACCCTATTGCAGTATTACAAAACTTGTTCAGGTTAAATGTGTCTTAAATCCAGTCATGAGAAAGTGCAGCGGTTTCTTACAGCTAAATATAGCTCATCATGAGGTGCTAATTTATCAGGCACATCTACTGTATTAAGTCAGATGAGCTGCCCTTTGGTCCCACATCTACTAGATCACTGTCGATGTACTTTACAGTTACTGACCATTGCTCATTTAAGTGAAGAGAGAAAATGTTCAAAAGATTTATTTTTTGTTTTAGATTTGTATTTAAAGATTCCATTCCATCTCTACCGAGAAACGCCAACACACTGGTCATATGAAAGCTATTGATTGTATTATTCATTGACTTCATTTGCATTTACTTAAGCAATCTGTTTTCAGCAACCAGTTTATATTACCAAGATCAGGATCTTTTCAGATCAGGATCAGGAACCAGGGACCCTGGAGCTGTCAAGTGATAAAAATAAAAAATATGGCCATGAACGGCTCTGTATCTTCGTAATGAACTATTTAAATGAAGTAAAAAAATCTACTTTCTACATTGTGGGCAAATACACCAATGTTATTACAATGCCAAACATTATGTATTATAGTATTGTATAGGTTGCCCTGTTGTCACCGGGGTGGCCCTGGCCCCTTGGGGCGTGGCTCCACAAGACCTCTGGGCTGTGCTATGGTGTCTGGCACCTGAACGTTCGCAGCGGATCCTTTGGGTACGATGGTTTTCAGGGTGGGGCCTCAGTAGACTGGACTGCCCATTGGATCCCACTGGTGCTCAACTGGAATGGGATGAGGGGAGTTTGGAGGGACATTCGGTGAACAAACCCACCATGCAGCCCTGTAGTTAGACACAATATCTCATCTTTCCATGCACAGCATGTTTGCACATCCTCTAGCTCATAGCATCGCTGTTGGCTGGATATTTTGGATTTTGTGGACACTGGCAATGACGTTCAAAAGCACTAGTGAAGGTGTTTATAACAACTGTCATGTTAGTAACATTTCAGCGTCAGTACTGTGCTGAGAATGAGCCACCACTCAAAAAATATTTGCTCAGTCGTGATCCTGCTTTAGTCCCTTTGGCTTTTTTTTTTATTCCCCTTTCTATTTTCCATATTCCATTTATGTGCTAGAGGCGAGGCTGATGCATTTTGCACGGTGACAGCTGACAGTCAATAACTGTAAACCTAGAAAGAAACATTTATCATAACTATATACTCTGTAGGTCATCTCCAGGCTTTGTCACTTACTTGTATCCAACTCATCATGTACTAGTGCCTAATCCAATCGCTGCGTCTGGTTGCTCTGTTCTTTGTACATCTACCTTTTACTCAGTTTTGTTCACTCGATTCGATGTTAACAGATCTTGATGCTTAGATTGTACAGTGCCTCACTCATAATGTGCCAAAGCCAGCATCTGTCATAAATATATAGTATGTAAATAAATTCATGCATATGGACCATAAATTCATGCATATATGCCCACCTACGCCTACACACATACATATTAAAGCTCAAATACATAATCATACTCACATGAACCTCATCCTGCTGTAGAAGTCAAAAATGAGATTTTTTTTATTTTATTGTTATATTTAGAAAAAAAACCCAGCAACTTTACTTTTACATTCCTGTGGCATTCATGTATGCACAGCCAAATGAGCACGATGCCCTTTTCTTGACAATATATTTAGTTTCTTTATTACACAGAGGTCACCAAATGCAAGAATGTCTTTTGACAACTAGTTGTCTCTGATATATTTGCACATTTCGCAAAGAAGCAGAAAGTGCATCTTAGTCCCTCAAATTTCAACTTTCTTCACTATTTAATGTTCTTTACTTGTCAGTTTTTTATTTTTCTGTGGCTCGCCACCTTGTCTAGATGGGGGGCATGAACCCATAGCAGGGATCATGGTTCCAAAACACAGAAAAAGCTATGGGTGTTCAATCTTATTTGCAAAGTGCCACTGTAGGTGCATGTTTATTCCAGTCAAGCACTATGCACACCTGATTCCATCTGTTTAATTATTTGATCTTGGAATGAAAACTTGCCCTCACACCAGGCCTTTTTGGATATGATCGGATACCTCTCGGCTATTTTAAACAAGAATAATGAGTTTCAGAACACAGAACAGTTGAAAAAACGAACCAACAGGGAAAGGGCTTGGAATCAACAATACGAAAAACATGATAAGATTTAAAGCGCTACAGAGAAACTACAAGATATATGTAGCTAAACTACTCCAGGAATAACATATGACAGGTGAAGACAATCAAGTAACAAACCAATGAATGGACAAGGCTGAATTTATCCTTGGAACAGATTGTGGACAGCTACAGTGGGGGAAATAAGTATTTGGTCCCCTGCAGATTTTCTATTAGATTTTCTATTAGAGTTTCAAATACTTATTTCCCCCACTGTATGTATCATTTTAAATTCAGCAAGGCAGAGCGTGCATGCTGGGAATTGTAGTCATTACCTGCCATGATTGTATGCAGTGTTCTTAGGCCTGATTACATATGGTATAATTCACTGAGCCTTTGCTCTCTGTTTTATTGACAATTACATTAAGTTCATGCAAGGAGTCAATATTTTCAAGACCTCTGGAATTCGTCCTGACGTGCTGTCAATCAACTTCTGGGCCACATCCTGACTGACGACAGCCCATTCTTGCATAATCAATGCTTGGAGTTTGCAAAATTTGTGGGTTAATGTTCGTCCACCCACTTCTTGAGGATTGGCCACAAGTTCTCAATGGGATTAAGGTCTGGGGAGTTTCCTATACATAGACCTGAAATTTCTTAGTATCATGTTTTGCAAGGTGCTCCATTATGCTTGGAAAAGGCATTGTTTATCACCAAACTGTTCTTGGATGGTCGGGAGCAGCAACTCTCGGAGGATGTCTTTGTACCATTCTTTATTCATGGCTGTGTTCTTAGACAAAATTTGGAGTGAGCCCACTCGCTTGGCTCAGGATGCTTTAGTGTTGCCATGATGGTATCACTCAGCATTCTACTGTCATTTTTATGATGCAACTTCACCAAGAGTTTAAGTCATCTCCATTCATGATTTTTTTCCTGACCACATTTCTTCAATAGAGTTGATGGTTCATCACAATCCTTCCAGGTTTGGAAGGCTCTTTATTCAATTCTAGTCATTTTAAACATGCTTGATTGTTCTCTTGGCTTGATGCAGGCCAATAATTTGACCTTTCTGAAATGGCTGCCTTCTTTTTGGCCAGGCCGTGTAATGCTTGAATGAGCAGGTGTTCCTAATGAAGCAGCTGGTGAGTGTATAATACTGATACCAGGAAAAAAATGTTTTTAATCGTATTTGTAGGAAATTGTTACCTTACAATACAAGGACTTACAGTATTATGTACTCGTTGTGGCAAGTTTCTCACTCTAAATGAATAATATGAATACTTTTCGGGGGAAAAAACCTTTACTTGGTTAAAAGTTTTCTTGGAAATTTTGCATTAGGGTGTAAATAAAATGTATATAACAAAAATTATATCTTAACGATACAGCAGTATAAAAGTACTGCACAAACAAAGCAACTAATTAGGAAACTATTCTTTCTAAAAGTTATAGAAACAATGTAAAGTTTAGGAAAAGTTTTATGGAGATTATACAGCCTATTGTGCTTTGTATGTCTTGAGAATAAAGAAGTTTCACAGTGGGCGGTATCTATAATAAACTCTGGCAGCTGAGCGGCATTTGTTTCTCCTCACCTGAACCCATTTTTTTATCATGCAATCAGAATGTACATACCTGAATCTCTCATTCGTGATTTCTATGTGGTGACTATACTTCACACAATTATAGTCGTTCACGTTTTTTTTCCCGCCGTGGGATGTAACAGGTTCTGTACAAACACCTGTTTCATGCCATTCTCGCCAACGATGTCAGGCTGTGTGCTGGTTCCTTCTGTATTCCCACATCTCTCACAACTCGCTCACACTCTCTCTCTCTCTCTCTCGATCGCCCTCTGTTTCTGACTTGTCTAAGGAAACCATATTCCCATAGTCCTCCATTTTCATAGGGTTCTTGAGCATTCTGTGGAGGGTGTGAATATCTGCACTGAATATCTGTGACTATCTGTGCTCCTGGGCATATGCGCATGTATAATCCTTGATTTGTCAAAATGCTCCGAAGGCAAAATGTCCTTAAAATATTCTACAAGAATTTCTTATATGTACTTCCAAAAAACAAAAACAAAAAAAATATTGCACAGAGTCGCACACACACACACACACACACACACACACACACACACACACACACACACACACACACACACACACACACACA
>JAQQZT010000012.1:11484510-11495474 GCA_030068275.1 Clarias platycephalus
AAAAAAAAAAAAAAAAAAAAAAAAAAAAAATATATATATATATATATATATATATATATATATATATACATACACACACACACACACACTAAGTTTGTGTCCCATCACGAATTAAAATATCCTGAATCCATTACAGTTCTGATACCTCTGCTTTCTCCGCTATTAAAAACATCGCTACTCTTTTGATGTAGTTCAAAGAGGCATCAGGCATCTCAAATCATATTAATCACCATACGTTTGGATTAGGATCATTAGGCTCTGTGTTAATGCAGTTTTATGTACTGTATCTTTGCTTGTATCAGGTTATTACTGATTTATTATAGACACAGAGCATGCATACTCAATATGAATTTCTTTCCTACTAGAAATAAATTACCTATCCAGAGCGCACCAGGCCAACATCATTTACAGCACTAACAGAATTTCTGCCATTTCACACTTGGTTGCTGTGAGACAGAAACTCCTCGGTGAAGTGAAAAGTAATTTCATTTCATAAAGATGACACGAAGCTCACAGGAGGCATCCTAACCAGTCAAGAACCCTCAAAGCTATGGTGGTTAGAATAACGGGATTACTTCTAAAAAAAGGAGGGAAGCCACAATTGTTTGAATTTAAACTTAAGTTGGGAAAGTGCTGAAACAGGGCTCAGATCTGGGACATACTGCCTACAGCAACCGGCTTCTTCTTCGCTGAGAAATGATATTAATAAAAAACAGACCCACAAAAAAAATAATATAGGAGTATATATATATATATATATATAAACCTCAGGTTGCAAATATTTGTTGCAGAATTGTGGGTAATCGTCTCCCCTGCTGGGTCTTGGTGCACGTCTCTCAATGGTATAATCAACATCCGTGCAGAAACAGTGTGTGTGTGTGTGTGTGTGTGTGTGTGTGTGTGTGTGTGTGTGTGTGTGTGTGAAACTCAAATAAGAGAGAAGGAAGTGTTACTGTGAAAGACGAGAAGAGAGAGGAGAGGCTAATTCCTCCTCTCCTCTTACTTTAGCTTCACACATACACATACACATACACACACACAGCGCCTGAAGGGAAACACTTATCTGTCGGGATTTATTTGAACTTTTTTTAAAGGTAAAGTGCAGGTTAATTTGTTTTATTTTTACTTTATATTTTATATTAATTATTTTTATGTACAGTATTTATTTTTTTGGGTTGTGGAACGAATAATTTGAGTTTCCATTATTTCTTATGGGAAAATTCACTTTGATTTACAAGTGTTCTGAAATACGAGACCTCTTCCGTTGCTAATTGTGCTCGTAATCCAAGGAATCCACTGTATATATAGGCGGATTCCAAATTAGTGATTCTGCTTTTTGTTTTTCTATCTTTACTGTCATGTAAATAGAGCTGGATAAAACAAAAACTGTATTTATTTCAGGCTGCAAAACAACAAAATGCGATTATTTTAAAGGGATTTTTTTATACCCATGTTATATCCAACATTTGGCATAAACACATGAAGAACGAGTTGCTTGAGTATTATAATGATACACTTGTGAGATAAGCAAATGCAATTATTTCAAAGAAACAAAGCAACAACAGATAGAAGAATCACTTAACAAGAAATGTTTAAAAAGATTTCTTAGAATGTCTCTTCACTGAACAAGAGCGGATAGCGGATTCATTACATATTCCTAGATTTATCTGAGCAGCACCTGTTTGGCAGAATGTCTCAGCAGGACACATTTCCACGAAAGTGCCTCTATGCTGTGATATATCACCTTCCTGCTACAGCTTACGTTCTGGGATTGGGAACAAGCCAAAGGTTAAAAAAATGCATTTACAGATCTGCAGATGCTCATTGCACATTCGAAAAGGTGTTTGGCTACTGAGAATTACCATTAACAATTTACAGTTTATTTTTATATTCTCTTTCATTTCAAAAGCATGAACATGTGGACAAAGAATATTATCTCAACCTGCAGTGTGAGGAAGGAGGCTTATAAGTGATCCTGGTATTATTGTAATACTTTGGTGCCAATTTACTGTAACTGTATTGTGATTTTACTAATATCATGATTTTATATCATGATTCTACTGTATATACATGTTTTTTTTCTTTAGATTTTGTTACAATTCTAAACAAACCTAGCAAATTATTTTCAAATATAAACATGAATACATTTAAAACATATTTTTTAAAAAAAATCTATTTTACATGCATTTCCACACAAAAGAATTTTGATACACCACTGAAATATATATTTTTTTCTATCTCTGTGAGCAATGTTGAATTTCCATGTCACATTTCCAGACATACAATACAACAGAACTCAAGAACTCACTGGATTGGGACTTAATTTGTGACTGTGTCGTGTGGTCATAAGAAAACCCACTTGTTAGTGAAAAAAAACACAACTTGCCAGCAAGTATAAAGATTGGACTTGGAGTGGTGGGAAAGGTAACATGGTCTGATGAGTCCACCACTTCTACGCTATTCCACTCAATACAGAGAGAGAGAGAGAGAGAGAGAGAGAGAGAGAGAGAGAGAGAGAGAGAGAGAGAGAAAGCAATCCAGATGCAACCATTGGCAAAGATTATCTCCCCGAGTCATCACTAAGAAGAAACTAAGTGGAAAAACAGACTCTTCTGGGGAACACCAGATGGTGTGACTTTTAACTATAATACCAAACAGTGTTATGTGCACTAAAAGTATGTACAGTACAAGCAAATTGTGAGTTAAGACTCCTGGGCCCATATTCAGAAAGCTTCTTAGAGAGCTCCTATATTAGCTTAAAAAAGTCCTACAGTAGCTGGGATTCCTAGATTAAAGTGACTTCTCAGAGCAACTCTGAGTCAGGAAAGTACAAAAACCTTTATCTTAGTGAGGAGGTGTGATTGACCCCGTTGCTCTGGATGACTGGATGAATTCAAGGACTGTGATTGGTTGATTAAAAAAAAAAAACAGTAAATCCCTTAAAATGCGATCTTTGTGAAAAACAAATATATGATAATAGAATATTGATTATAGAATATATAAAAGAAATTGTATAATCATGAATGCAGGCTACTTTATGCAAAGTTATAGGCTAAATATCTATAACGCTGAAAGTGTGTCTACTTTTGAAGCAACCAATTTCCACACAGTTACTATATTTAGTAGTTACTATATTTAAGTTCTTTATTTATTTAACATACTGATTTTATTACTTGTAATTCATCCAGATTGATGGGAGTAAAATGGCTCAGCTTTTACCAGTTTACATGATTACAGGACAGTCTATTTAAGTTGCACTTTTGGATGGTCTGTAGCCAACAATCCAAGAGAGATGGAAGGAAGTAAAACAACAAGAAAACCAAATTGGACAGAATGTTTACTTTTACGTTTAGTGTTTGGAGAATATTTCTTCTTTCCACCATTTTGTCCTCTGCTATAGAAACTTCTTAAGCCTCTTAAAAGTCTTCCTCTCTAATCTTAACACTTTTTACCTTAGGAGCTGTTTTTAGAGGTAAGATGTTTTGGGAATCATTTTTATCTTTACTAAGATTTAGTCCTAAATTTAAGGAGAAATTCTAAGAAAATGTTATAATTCTAAGGATTTTCTTAGAATTTCATCACTAGGAGCAACTTTTAGACTTAAGAAGCTTTGTGAATACGGGCCCTGGAGTGAGCATAAGACATAAGTAGGTACAAATCAACCGTACTCTGAAGAGATTATGCACTGGAGCAACGATGAATCAAGGAAATGTGAGTTGGCCTTTGGATGACTATGAGAGTTTGAAAGCTAACAAAATTTAAAGTTAATGTGATAACACAAGGGCAGCTTGAGTAATAGCAACTGTCAAATTACTACAGCAATTAATAACATTGGTTACCTGCCTTAAGATATTTTGCTGGTCTCTCTACAAAAAAGTAACTGCAATTATTTTTTTGTAAAGGTTTATTGCTTATATTCTCAGAGAACTCAAGATGATGAACTGTTGGCACTAAAAGGGCCACAAAATAGTTCAAAAATCTTTTATTCCTAAAAAGTGGCAACCCCTACAATGCCTTCAATTAGCCCCCAAGGACAAAACTAAAATAGGTTTTTGTTGCCACTTCATCCCATTATATTTGACCTCTTCATTCACTGTTGCTCAGGTGTTTTCATTCCCTTCACCCGTCAGCTTTCTTGCTACTGTCCTTCAACTTCATTTTTAGCTCCTGTCTGCTTTCTTCCCCTCAAGGAGACCTATATTTTCTCAGTGTTATTATGTTTACCCATGGTATCACTGCTCTCTTTACTCAGCTGTTCTGACAGCAAAACCGAACAAAATGAACCACTGTATAAACCTTGAACTATCCATGGAGCTTAACCAAATAAACAAGAGAAGAGCTTGACTACTGGATGGCACCTTTGGCTGTGTCCCTGAAAAGTGTAGCCACAGTATAGCCCACTATTGGAACAGCAATACTGCTTTGAACAGCGGTACAATTCTCAACACTGGAACATCCTAATGTACCAAATGGATTTGATTTTCCATTGACTGTGCTTTTCGATAAGCAACATCCAAAATCAATCCAAATTCAATCCTTTAAAAACCTTTTCCACCAAAATGTAAGCAACACACTATATGAAATGTCCTATACCGTAGGAGTTGCTGAGAGCTGGCAAAACGAGAGAGATCTGCTAATAGCATTTTATAATGAAATGTCTGTGAATATTAAGGACTTTCTCATTAATCAGGACTAGTCATGCTTAAGGACTTCAAAGACCATTCAACTTAATCAATTTTGCAAAAACAGTGCCAAAAAAAAAAAACCCTCTGATCTCTGTGTCTTAACTTTGCTTCCATCAGCTTGATTCTACAATATACTTCCATGCACATCCTCCAGCCATCTTAATAAAAAGAGAACCAAAAGAGAGTCAATATTTCCCTAGAGATGAGCGCTAGGTTCTCCACATCCAAGACAATGGGTTGTCTGTCAATAACTTTGACTTTTAGAACATGAGGGTCATTACCTGGAACTATGACTTGAAAAACGTCACAGGAAACACTGTGTAAACAACTGCTTTTCCCGAGTTGATAGCTGTGGAGAGCCCTTTACGAAAACGCCAACCCGGGTTCGGTGTGGATCTCATGCCAAGTACAGTAGGATCTGGATCGGAGACGTATGTGATCTGGGCACTGTTTGTTTTTCTTGCTTTGAGTATTGTATAAACTTGTGAATTTACCTTCAAAAGTACAACAATGGACCATATTGGTCAATTGTGCATAAATACAGTATGTATTTACTGTATATACTGTACTCTTTACTGTATCACTACAGGGGCAAGTGATCATACTCAATTTAAGTGCCTTATTCTCTGAAGTCTGGTTTATTCTTGACTATGAGTATGGGCATGGACACGTTCAGTGGCATGGATCAGATGCTCACCTGCATGACCTCATGTAGTTGTAGAGGATTAAAATCAATATCAACTAGATGGAACATCAGAGCCATTGAGCTTGATGCCTCTGGCACACCTGAAATCGTTCAGGTAATTCCCAGTCAGCTTTGAAAGGATGAGGACACCCTCTCTCATTGCCAAAGTTTCTCTCTCATGTGTGTCTTTTCTTAAGTGTTCTGGTGTTCAAGCCAGGATTATCGTTTTTCTGGACTTCACTGGCCTGCTTCACAAACTTTAACCCATAAGACCCCAGACCCATTTCTCCTTTAAGGGAAAATATGGAAGATATAGCACAGACCAAAGAGACCACATGGAATATGTTTTTGAAAGCTGTCACATAGTATTTTTTCCTAACAATTGTAGTGTTAAAATATTTTTATATTTGTTTTCTATCATTTGGTTCAAGAAATGCAGCCATAACAGGTTAAATAGGATGAAACTTACTTTCAATAACAAAAAAAACAAGCTTTTTAAAATTAGCTGGTTCTGTCACATGTGCTCCCCAAGCACATGAGGTTTATCACATGAGTGCACCAGGAAGTTCATTAGATTTCATTTAGGGACGTTGTGAGTAAAAGTCAAGGATAAAGCTGAATAATAAACTTTCCAGAACATTAAAAGTGTTTGTGACACCTGTGTCGCCATGGGTTCTTATTAAAAATTAATAAGTTGGGCTACGACTCGTTCACCCCTTTGGATCTATTCTATCAGAAATTCTTCATGGATATCTTTCTTTTAACTTCGCTCTGTGTCATGCATCTCAAGAGTGTGTTTTCCATTCCGGCTTTATCTTATCTGTGATCCAGTTTGCCTTATTTTACACTAAACTGACATAGAAAATTAAATGTTAAGTTCACAATTAGCACACTTTGCTCCTGAATTATACCGTTTTTTTTTTTTTTGTGCTGCATCTATTCACATCTGCACTTAATCTCAAATATTTATTTTATATGATAAATAATGAAATCAGCGGCAGTTGTGTGAAAGCTTTAAGCTCATAGACAAAACTTATAGATGCCAGAGCGCATGAGGTTATCCTTATCAGACTGCTCCAATCACAATTGTTTCAAGACCCTACTGTATAATAGAGCTGTGTTGGACTGCTATATTCTGATCAAAATGACTTTGAAAAGGCTGTTTTGCTTGCGGAAGAGTAAGTAAAACGAGAAATAATTAAAGGAAAATTCTGCCCTACTCTTACCTCTAAAGATAAGAAGAGTGAGCGGACAGCAATTTTTGACACCATCAATGCCACTTGCCACATGTAGTTTAGTTGAGGCTTAATATAAAGCTGTTGTCTTTTACTGTATATTAACTGATCAGTAAGATTTACAACCGATCACTTTAGAATTTCAACCATGAATAAGGATTGTTAAACAATCCATCGGATAAAGAACTTTACAGCATAGACCTACTGTACTGTATACTATACGTATGTGTGAAAGCCATACGTATACTATACGTATGTGTGAAAGCCAAAACACTACTCTGCTCCTTAAAAAAAATTTCTCAAGATGCTGTTTGTGAAACCCTTGCCGAGGCAGTGTAAGGTGTTATGAAAGAGGTGGTCATCTGTCACCCTTTTCCTCAGGACTACAATGGTGGATACTAAAGCAGGGATACCAAAAATAGCTCAATAGGCTGCTGACAAAGTCTGGCAAATCACACACTGGCAGTGTCTTAAGGGATTATAAGATACACTTTTATAGGCTAAATAGAGATCAACTGATCGGGGGCCACCTATTGCCAAAGACACATTTTTCATAATTGCAAATTGACATTGGCAAGGTTGATGTAACGCAGGATAAAATCTACTATATTAAATATAAAACTGTGAGAAGATCCAAACAATGAACTTTGGGATTCACTACACCCCTTTCCAACTCTGACCCAATGTTGTAAAGGGAGAGCCAATTTAGCTACCAGTATACTGTACACTGGGGCAGCTGATTTTTATTCATGGGTTAGATGTAGTTGGCTGAATTGTCTAAGCCAGGAATATTGGAAACCCCATATGGCTAATCTGATCTTGACTCCACACTGCTGGGCTATGTCATTAATATTTTCCCGAAATAACAAGCTCGTTATGCAGTATCCGAGTGCCCATAAGAACCTTGTTTTTCTAGGTGAAGTATGACAAATAGAGAACAAATATATAACGGGTGGCTTTTACGTAAACTATTCCATCCATCCATCCATCTAGGAACCTCTGTAGTCCAACTAGGAGCATGGAGGCCAGTGGTGACCATTGGAGGCCAAGAGTGACCATTGTATTTATTGTCATTTTAGAATCGAGGCAGGACCTCTGGTCAACATATTTACACACTAAAGGCAAATTGAAAACACCAATTAGCCTAATCTGCATGTATGTGGACTGTGGGAAGTAACTGGAGTACCTAGATGCAACCCACCCAGCACAGGGAGAGCATGCACGGACCCTAACGTGGGAATCGAACCCAGAGTCCAGAGGTACAAGGCGACAGTGCTAACCAAGCTAGCTTGCTGCCAAGTAAACTATTTTGTGCTGCATATGTCGTTTTTGCTGTATGAGATAATATAAATAATCAGACAATGCAAATATCATTTGTTTGACTAATTTATGTAAATTAGTAAAGCTGAATAACCTCTTACCTTAAACTCTGTCTCTATATTAGCAAGACGCGCCAGTTCATTGCTGAGCTCCAGAGCTGTGAGTACAGGGTCTTCGCTGGAAAGTGACAGGTAGGCGGCGCTAGCGAGCCCTTTATACGCATTCATACGTGAACGAGAATGGCTGAAAGAGTCGCGCTTCTGTTTTTCCGTGCACTCATTGCACTTGCAGAAGTAGTCATGTGGCCGCTCTATCCTGGCACCCTTCATCAACAGAATGTGCACAATCTCATATTCTTGGCAGTGCGAGGCCAAAATCACTGGAGTTATGTCTTGTGAAAAGCGTGTTCCATCCTCATCATATGCATAAAAGTCATCATCTCTAAGTTCCTGTTCCAGGGGACTTAATGTTAGTCTCAGGCCTCCTGCAAACGCTGGGTGAGCTAAGATAGCTTCAACTATTCGTACATAGCCTTTGCTAATAGCCAACAGCAGGGCATCCCCCACTCTCGCGAGCCCCTTCTTCTTCAGAAGCAGCTCTGTGACTTCCAAATGCTCATTGGCTACAGCTAGTTGTAATGCGTTCTGGCCCATGTAGTCGACACAGTTAAAGTTGAGCGTTTTGCACTCTTCAAGCATCTTGCGGACGACAGGGATGTTTCCGTATTCAGCGGCATCCAGAAAACGCTCTTCCTCTGCAGTGAGACTGGTGCCACGCTCGTTAAACATGTACGCAGGGCCTCGGATGGCCTGCCGGCGCCCCTTTTCCCTCAGGGTGGTGTGTCTGCGATGCATCATTGCAGGTCTGAAAGAGAAATAATAAATATCTGAAAATCCTGTCACGAATATCCTGGAACCAGCATGGTTCACTCTACCAGGTTTGCCACCTGTAAATGTGATTGTACACTATTATGCTTTTGATGCTGTGCATGTTTATAGTTTCTGAATCTTGCCTTCTCTCCTACATGCTGTTTGCACCTCATTTGTCCGTTACTTGTTTAATGTTTAATCTTTGCCTACACCCATGTCTATTTTGATTATCTGATAAAAGCAAAGTTTTACTCAACTGCAACTGCCTCCTGCTGCACTTGACGAAATTTTGCCATTAGAATAGCAAAAGAAGACACAATTCTAGCATCCGGATTCTAACGTTTTGGGAACTTGGTGGACTCGTACAGTATGATCCACACCTTTCATCAAGGAAATGAGTCTTTTTTAATATTTAAAGATTTCAAGTTCTAACTGAACAGTGACACACATCACGTTGGTTTGATCAGCTGAGGTATTGTGGATTGAGATTGTCACAAGTGGTAAAATGGAGTCTATAAGTCTACAACTCTGGAGATGTGCTGCAGGGATGAATATGTTCATCCACAAGAATATATAACTAGCATAGGATTTTCATCATTTTCACTCTCACTCATGTGGCATCTTTACTACATATCGTGTACAGCAGGGGTTCTGTATTAAAATTTAAAACAGTCTGGTTAATAAAATTTTTTTTAGAGCCGAGATCTGTATTTTTTTATTTGTGTTCGGATTCAAATCTCTTCATATGCACTTATTGTGTAATTCCCATAGCATATCAATACTATTTATTGTAAAAAAAAATTTAACTACATTAAACATCTGGATAGTTTGAACTGTAATGGCCTTATATATTTCATTTTATTCGTATAGAATACAAACAACATTCTTCAATCAATCTTTAAATGAATCTGGAAGGACTCTGGTTCTTCTGTCATACTTCTGGCTCTCAGTTCAGGATATGTTTACTCTAATGACCCATGTTTTCTCTCTCTCTCGCTCTCTCTCGCTTCACATAACTGCTTTTTATTATCAGTATGAGACAAACTAGTTCTAAACTTCCCGCAGGAAGAATAAACATATATTGATCTGATTATTTATCTTTTCATAATCTATATTCCTTTTTTTATTGGAGTAAGCACTGTGTCTCAATTTCATTTATGTTTCTTCCACACACTCTGTCCATAGACAGGAAACCAAATCTCATTCATTGGCTCTTTTGAGTGATGCATATAGCCACGCCCAGCTCAAGGGGAAAATGTGCAAGATTACTGGAATATTTAATTATTCGTATTTATCAGAAAGCATCAGGCCCAGATAGAACTGTCACTTGGACCACATTCCACCCTTTGATGTTGCCTACTTTATAGGGTTAAGAAGGGCTGTAGCCTATCCCAGGGAACTCGGGGAACCCCCTGCACATGTGCCTTGAATACTCACCGTCTCATACACACAATTTGGTAACACTACTTAGCATACTCTGAACTTCTTTGGACTTTATATAGATATATATGTAATATACAGTAGAACCCTTAATGCTGAAGGTGTAAGCCCACAGTGCTAACCACTATGGCACCGGGCCACCATATGCCATCAGGAACATTCGGTGACAAATGCTCCCCTCTAATCTTTTCAGTGGAAAAGACTTCGCCCATTAAAACTTAGTTTACGGCAACTTGTGTCCAATGTTCACATGCGACTGCCCATCACACACATTCGCTGCATGCACAAAAACACATTAGTCGATCGGCTTAGAACAAATATCGATTCACTTCCAAAAGTGATCCGAGCTTCTAAGCCTGTATTTTTACCCTGATATTGCCACTCTCCCATTAGGAGAGAGTAAAGCACAAAGACCCACAACCTGTTTCACAAATGCACCTACTGTACGTTTAGTGGGATTTTTTTAGGTGGCTTGTGAAGTAATACGTTTGTGAATTTGTGCGGGTTTTCATGGGGCTTTAAGGGAGGTTTAGGTGACCTTCTTAGGTCAGTCCAGCTCTCCTCCTGATCACACACCTTTCTGTCTAAATCCTCAGGGGGTAACCAGGAACACAGGAAAATCCATTTACTCAATACTGGCCTCACACACACATGCACACACACGCACACACACGCACACACACACACACACACACACACACACACACACACACACACACACACACACACA
>JAQQZT010000012.1:11592462-11605040 GCA_030068275.1 Clarias platycephalus
CACACACACACACACACACACACACACACACACACACACACACACACACACACACACACACACACACACATCTCAAAAGCACATTGAAGTGAAGAAAAAGCGAAGCACGCCGTCTCCAGACAGAGGGTAGGCGAGTAGGAGGAAAGAAGACAGAACATGAGTTCATCTGGATGATCTGGAGAACAGGTTTTTGGGGTGTCACAGAAGCCTCCCTTTCGCTTCCCGTTTTCCTCCGTGAACAACCACGCTGTTCCTCGTTAATAGTCTCGTTATTTCTCTCCATATGTAACCCGTACATGTACCCTGCTGTTTGCCAGTGTGTTATTCGAATGCACTGAAAAGCTAATGAGCCTATAATTTTACACTAAGCGTTATCTCAGGACATGAAAACCGGCTTGCTTTCTTACGTGAGATAATTACAGAGAAGAAAGTTGAAATGATTTGGTCAGATGAGTTTTATCAGTTCATTTACCTGCAGTAATTTTCTGTGTAGGTGCTGATATTTAGGACATTTACAAAGATAATAAGAGTGCCGGTGTTATAATGCGGGAATTCTGCTGGCATGGGTTGGTCCACTTGGTCTTGTAAATAAAGTTCTGCCCAATTTACAGAGACACAACTTACACAAATTAGACACAATTCCCCACATTGCCACTATTTCCATTCCACTGCCAAGCACGCTATACTGTATGTAATATTCATTCTGCAGGTACTATGCAAACCAAGCCAATGAATAATGCAGATGACTGAGTGATAAAAACAGCCACACAGATGCCCTGATTAATGTCTCTGGCTGGAAGGTCCTGTCTTTCACCCTTTTCAACAGTCTTTTTTGCAGGGTTTAAGTGCCCATTATTAGTAGATAATTAAGGGCGTATTAAACAACAAATTAACTGTTCAGACTGTTACTTTTTATACCCACTGTACTGACCTCCTGCTGTTCAGCTTAATATTATAGTTCTTCCCAGGATTTGCAGAATTTTTTACTTGGAACGAACATAACATATGTAGAATACAAAAGAAATCTAACCTAACACATTGTAATATATAATATGTCATATATTACACATAGCCAGCCTAACACATACAGTCATGTGTAAAAGTTAGTACCCCCCCTTTTAATAATATGTTTTTTTCTATGCAAAACATTGTTTAAAAAAATCACCTGATCGTAGTGGGACTTAGTATTCGGCAAATACAACCTCAGACTAACAGGTTAACGTTATATAATGTTTTTCACTGTCATTATTTATTTAACAAAATAATATGGACAATACGCATGTACCCCTCTATGATTCAATAGCTTACTGTACTGTAAGTACTGTATATCCATCTTTAGCAGCAATAACCTGAAGCAATAGTTTTCTGTATTACTTTATCAGTCTCTCCCAACATTTTGGTCCGTCCTTCTTTATAACAGTGCTCCAGTCATTTGAGTTTTTTGGCAATCACTTAAGAACGACTCGGGTTATGGTCCCGCCACTGAATTTCAATTTGGTTGAAGTCTGGGCTTTAGGTCAACCACAGTTCTTTATTTTTTCAGCCCAATAAAACTTCATTATTAATAAGCTATAACTCAGTTTTCCAGAAATCACAGTTTATTCATCATTTAGCAAGGGGGCAATTATTTTTTCACATAGGGCTATGTAGTAGGGTTGGACAGCTTTTTTTCACCAACCAAATGAAATCATCATTTATAAACTGATTTATAACTTCCTCGGGTTATCTTTGTGTAATATTAAAATTAGTTTGATGGTCTCAATCGTTTTGGTGTGACAAATATGCAAAACAATAAAAATCTGCACAAATAAACTAAACCTTTTTCACAGCATTGACGTAACATTAACCAACCATAACCTACTCTATACTGTAACATACTGTAAAACATGTAACATAACATGTATAACCTAACACACCACACATCACATGTTACATTACCTGGCATAACCTGAACTAACATACCGTACATCACATATACAGTACCACATATAACATAACATATAACCTCATGAATTGTATAGAAAAACATTTGAGATTCAGCACACTTAAAAATTGTACAAAGTATGAAAGTTTGCTCCCCTTTATTTTCACTAACGTACTGCAGCCTGTGAGCTTCCATTAAGAACAGCCTGCCTTTGTCTCATGCTGACTTTAAATCTATAAGACAGAAATGCAGCAGCACCTCCTGCGTTTTTAACACTGATGTTTTAATTACTAAAATAATTTATTTGAATTTCAAATTGCATTTTCCTGCCAAGTATAAACGAATGCTCTTATAGACACCCCAACATGTGCTGTGGCCAAAGATCAATACCACTGAAGATATGACAGAAAAAAACGTGTCACCATATTAAGTGCCTGTTATAAATTGTTGATATACTGTACAGTATGATGTGTGATTTGTTCATGTTCATATTTAATTAGGAAATTGTTAAAGATTTTAACATTCATTTGTTTTCCATACTGTTTATCGTTTAACTCAAATAAGCACTCTTCGCAACAATGGTGAACAAAAAAACAGCTCAAAATGTATGAACAAGGCCATTTGGCACCAGTGATCATCCATCTATCCGTTGTCTGTATTGCTTATATTGTGGGAACAAAGCTCAGGGAACAAAGCAGGGACACTAAATGGGGTGCCAACCCATTGCAGGGCAGACGCACACACCCACACTGTAAACCCGAATAATTTGGCAAAACTCAAATCAAATTTTTTAAGTTTTAAGTAAACGGAACTATAAGTTTTTGAGTTTGTTGTACTCATTCATATTAATCGTTCTTTACTTGCATTATTGAGTAGCCTAACTTTTTTTTTTTTTTAGTTGATGCAAATCAAATAAATTGTTGTTGGTCTTTCGGCTGCTCCCGGCAACGGGTTGCTACAGCAGACAATCTGGTCCGCGCACAAGCTTGGCACAGGTTTTACGCCAGATGCCCTTCCTGAAACAACCATCCCATTTTATCTGGGCTTGGGACAGGCACTTCATCCAGTTGTTGGGAATCGAACCCGGGCCCTTCGTATGGCAGGCGAAACACCTACCACTGAGCCACCAGTTACTGTTACTTAAGTACTTACAGACACTTAAAATATCTAATTTGTTCAGCTAACTTGAAAAGTGTCATTTCTACAAACTCATAAATACCAAAAAGTTCTAAATACTCATCAAGGTCTGTTCATTTGAACTAATTGTAATTATTTAAGTTAACAGTATTCAATATGTTTAATTACTTTGAGCATTAGGGTTTACAGTGCACTTAAATATTAGAGTCAATTTAAAAACACCAATCAGCCTATGTACAATGCTGTAACAACATGCTGGCAACGGTCAAGATTCAAACCCCCAACCCTGGAGGTGTGAGGTAAAAGTGCTAATCAATAAGTTTAGCACCTCCTATTTAAAGTAACAAGGGTAATTAAGCCAAAACTTCAGTAAAATTCCTCTCTTTGTTCAACTCATTTACTTAAAGTATCTGAAACTACTACTACTGAGAGTCAACAGGCATAACATTATAACTTTATGCTCTGAGTCGTGGGGTGGCGCCTTGATGGATCTGATTTGTCTGTCTGGTACACTCCATGGGTGGTTCTACTGTAGTTTATGTTCACTGTAGATTCACAGCTGGTTTCTCCTCTCTGCGCCCCTTGACCCGTTAAAATGTAAATATCTCCAATGTGTTTGGTGGTTTTAGTGCATTGTCTACATATTAATAGTAATCCATTATATCTCATAATCCATTATATCATATAATAGTAATCCATTATATCTCTCGGTCACAGTTTCTCAGTGTTAGCATACTACTGTCTTCAAAGGCATGCAGGGTAATGAGACATAATGAGACTGAGCACATGGCACACGTGTTAGCAATAATCAAGAGTCATGGCCGGTACAGAGATGGAACAGATGGAAATCAAAGGGGCTTCTTTTACAGAGAAATGGTTGCCTGAAGCAGGCAAAAGGCAGACAAAAAAAGTGTGAAGGAGAAAGAAAAGTGGCAGAGCAGTAGCAGTAGAGTGCATGCAAGAGAGAGAGAAAGAGAGAGAGAGATTAATTGAATTTTAAATCCGAGCATTACTGATTACTCAAATAGAAAAACATCAGGCAAAGTGGATTACCATTGCATCCATCATGTTAAAACGTTAAAACGGATTGCGTGAAAGAGTGAAAGAAAGACAGCGAGAAAGAGAGAGAAAGTCAGACCTGTAGGCTGGTGACAGTGATGGAGAGGCAGTCAGAGAGACAGATTTCACCAGATGATAAACAGGACACAGTGGGAGAAGGTGAGACTAAAAGAGAGAAAGCGACAGAGAGGAAAAGAATGAGCTCAGGATAAAAAGCCCAGGCAGACGAGAAAGTCACTGATAGTCATGAAGAGCAAGTGAGAGGGCAGCATAAAGGCTAGCATAGCAGATTATGATAGAGGAGAGAAGGGTGAGGGTGAAAGGATAGAGGGATCAAATGGGGAGAGAGAGACAGGGAGAAAAAGACAGAGAGAGGAGATGGAGAAAAGGCTAGACTGAACGACATTTAGACAGCCTTCAAGCTCTCTGACTTGCCTACTGTCAGCTCTGACACTGCATTTGTGCGTGAGAGACTCTCTGTGCGTGTGTGTGTGTGTGTATGTGTATATTTGTGTGTGTGTGTCTGGGTTTGAATCTGAATATAAGAGACAGTGAGAATAAATGTCAAACATACTTACAACTCTGATTAACCGAAATGTTCTCTTGATGCTTAGCTGCCCAATAAAGTATACACACATACACACACTTCCCCTCTGTTCTGATTAAAAGCCTGATGCATTAGGTGATTGAAACTTGACACGATCCTGTTGGTGTGTGTGTGTGTGAGTGTATATACTTCATATAGTGTATAGTGAATAGTGAACACACTGTGTATTTCTTTGTACACCCATACACATGTAAACACCAGAATGTGTAAAAGCACTGATAACACCCCAAGGTTTCTATCAACCTGAAGAAAAGGTCATCAACATAAAGATCACAAACTGGATTTATCGTTCGGACATTCCTATAAACATGACTGTCAGTAGCCAGTCTAAATGCATTTAACAAATACATTAATATATACCATGCCTGACTGACCTAACCAAAAACAGGAGAAAATGCAATCATCCCATAATAAATTGCACCATTGCATTTTCTGACAATGCATCATTTTTTAAATACAAGTCCCATTTCAGCTCTTTTTTGAGGGGTGAAGCAATATCTGAGACGAGACATAATATCATTATATTTGGTCAAGAGATTCCAAGCTCCAGTTTAGATTGCTGTATTGACATACACTTTTACGTTTGGATCTAGGTGTTACAGAGTTTAAGCTCATACAGGCTTATCTTATTGAATTATTTTACCCTCTAAAGTTTACATAAAATAAAATGCATTAAATGCTTTTTGGGACTGTAAATGTACAAAATAAATATGGTGCAGAAAAAAGAAACGTTTATTTTTGTTTTGAAATGTGCATGATTAGTGGTTTTTACATGAAACCAGAAGTATTGTCGAATATAAATGTATACAAATTTATGTGAAGACATCTACTGAACTTTACTTTGACAAATAAAACCCCCGAATCAAATCTGTTAATGTTTGCTTGTGGTGATCACTTTTTAGCACTGTATCAGTTTCTTTCACAAATATTATAATAATTTCTCGTTGTACGATTAAGTACACCTTTCAAACATTTAAAAATGTTCATGAAAATGTACATATGTAAACAAAAATTAATTTTATGGGGGATTTGCCACATTATATAAATTGTATGATTGTATAAGCCAAATACAACTTTAAATAAGTAGTTGGAATCCACTGTACTCCTATTCAACACATAATTGTGTTGAATAGCAGGTATTTCTGCTACTTTAACATTAACACAGCTGTAAACCTGTCCTTCAGTAAATACAACAATAATAGATATCATTGAGTTTCAGCTCATAAATGCAAAAAAAGAAAAGCCAAGAGCTTTTTTCCTGGCTGAGGTGGCTCAGGGCCCACTTGATTCTTGAAAATCAACAGGCAACTTGTGGACGGCATCTATCCGATGATATGCTATATACAGAAATAAAAGCAATTTTTACTCTCATAACTGTGGCTTGTTGTTCTGAGCAATCAAAAGTCCTGGTTTGACCCGGAACCCCCCTCCTAAAACAAGTTGCAGACGGAAAACAATGAATTTGAATTTCCAGAATGCAACGTGGTTAAACAAAACTCTTGAGATTCAGCTCACCTAGATAGTGATCTATGATATGACAAAGATGGTCTATTTACTGGATCCAGAGTGTACAGATGAAGAGGAGAACGATGGACAGAGTAAAGTACTAGAAGTGCTGCTTCATCTCTTTTTTTTTGTGTGTGTTAGAGATTGTGCAAGGACTAAATCCATCTGATGTGACTAAGCAAGTAATTGAACAGGTATGGTTGGAGATTATTAATCAAAGTGAAACTAGACCAAATTCTCAACTTGGAATTTGATTTCAACAGTTTGTAATTAAATCACAAATTAAATTGAACTAGAGTCCACAAAGTGCTCAGCTAGCATAAAACTTGAGTCTACAGGAAACATGACGAGAAAAGTGCTCAACCACATGTCTACCTGAATGAAACCCGCCAAGCACATGAAGAGCATGCAAACTCTACCCACAGACTAGTGGTGAGATTCAACCCAGAGAGAGAGAGAGAGACTTATTGTCTGAATGGTTACTCTGACTATTACTGATTACTAAAGGTAGAACAACATCAGGCAAAGTGGTTTACAATTGCATCAATCACAGTAAAGTGGAGTGAGTAAAAGAGTGATAGGGAGAGAAAGGGAGCATGTGAAGGAAAAACTCAGCTCTGTAGCATGGTGACAGTGATGGAGAGGCCGTCAGAAAGGCGGATTTCATCATCTGATAAACAGGACACAGCGTGAGAGAGCACTTTGAGATTTACTGCATACTCACCTGACAGTAATTATTGCCCTACAATGTCAGTGTATTGCTGTGCATCGGTCTGGTTTGCCTTCTCATGCGATTGTTTTAGCTAGTACATGATAGACCTTGGCAGACCTGTTTTCATTATTCATGTTAGTCATGTTTTTTTTTTTTTTTATATCCACTTAACATGGCTATTATCTCTACCTCTCTCGCTCTCTCTCCTAGTCCATAACTGTGTACTGAGAGTTTGTTGTGATTGAGAGACAGGGTCAATGGCTCTCTCTAATGAGCATCTTCTGTAGTTTTCCTTTCATCCTTGTAATGACTCCTACACATAATAAAACAGAGTGTACACTTTAGCAAGCGCCTCTGAACTAAATCAAATTATAACAAAGCTTCCATTAATGCTCTTCCGTAAAGGCAGATGCCATCATACACACTAAAGAAGATACCTGGTGTCTGATGTTCCCCTGGAATACACCATTGTATTGAACGGGCAATTGAAATAAAATAAGATATTGTTTGATATAATACTCCTAGGATCATGGATGTTAAGGAAACATTTAAAAAGAGAAGAAAGCATCATACCTCTGAGCAAAACATCATTAATTAGTTGCTAATGAATATACCACCTGGAAAATACCTAATTAGGGGATAGTATATAAGATTCAAGATTCAAGGTTTAAGATTCAAAGAACTTTATTAATGCCAGAGGGAAATTGCTTCAATACTTTCTGTTAAACCCAACAAAAGGCACAGCGGAACTAAACTAATTATTTTTGATAATCTATCCAGCTTAATTGCTTACTGTATATAAGTTCACATTCATTTCAATGCTACATTTATAAATCTGTTCACTGATCACTGCCATCTTTCAGTCATAAATCTTACATACCTTATACATTCCTTTGTCCACCAAGACTAGGGCATGATTGCCCTGCATAAACTAGTTAAAACAGTGTCCAATAGAGCTTAAGCTAATCCAATGAGCTAATTTCTCATGAGAAGAACATAAAGCCTACCATCACATCCAATACAAGTCAAAGTAAAGTACTCCAGTGAGCATTTGGAAAGAATACATTTCTACTGCAGTGCTGCTATTACTCAAAAAAACCCTTCCTAAATGCAAGAAAACTATGCTGTTACTAAATCTCTTGCCTGATAAGACTCACGCTTGGCTGACAGCAGACACTGATGGAATCAATGAGGAGAAAACTTAGACTGCGACAAGCACTTCCATTACCTCTTCCAGAAAGGACTCGGTCACTTCCCTAAGGGTAAAGAGGTTCAGGAATTCCAAAGCGCAGCAGAATATGCATGATCTTTCCATAGTATAGCAGCCCAAATTGGTTTTAATGAGCCAGTATTTAGACATTTTGTTAGTGACTAAGGATGTCTTGCTCAATGACCTAATCGACATCTCCATCAGTCTCATCAGTGAACTGTTCAAGAACCGTCAACCTGCAACCGTGTCATCTCATGCAAGTATCATGCCCCAAGCCCATAGAGCTACAGTAGGATGAATCAAAACCAGACAAGAACCAGACAATAGACAGAAGCAGCAATGACCAGTACTGCAGCAGCAACCCCCAACATCACCTGGCATAGTGCAAGGCATGACCCCTAACCAAAGGTATCTCAATCCACATCAGAGTGAACAAATGCCATGTTTTGCTTTAATCTTGTGAACCCTGGCCATTATTTATGTCACTCATAGTCCAGATTGCACACTTAGGCAATGTCTTCCCTCCAACAGAGTTAACCGTCTCTTGAGTGGCAAATAAATTCATCCACTGTACCACCGTAACACAGCGTGGCTTCAACCCTTACCTCACCCACTCAATCTGCAAGTCCTAGTTAGAGGACCCAATTTGGGGGGGGGGGGGTCCGTAGCCAACTGCATCATACCATCAAATTGCACATCAGCACCTTGCACAAGGTATCTTCATCACTATCACCTCCAAGTACTCCATAATTTGGGGTCTCCCATTGTTGCAAATCCACGACTGGCAGATAGCACGGAAAGAGAAAAAGTGTTTACCTTGAGTTAAAAGCAAACTGCCTTGTGTCAATAATGTGACATACACAATCATTTAAATCTTGTCTTGAATTTTCATCAAAATTCAGATTTCCAAAGTTTTCAGCAATGGCAAGGCCGGTGGAGTCCCACCACATCGACCTTATTACTTCGCAATCAAAAGTTTGTTGTTTTTTTCCTCCACAAGAGACCCAAGCCATGGAGGAGTACATCACTGTGGCCTTTCAACAAAAACACATACCCCAACCTGAGATGAGTTGTAGATAGCATTTAGCATAATCTCTGGACCTCTAGCCCTAAATATCTGGTAATGCCACATAGAATTCTTCAGCTCCTGCAGTGCTCCATAGCCTTACTGGAGATTTCTTATAGCCTATATTGATAACATATAAATCCTTTCATCAGACCTTCCATGCAAATTACCCACATAAAAAGGTTCTGTCACATTTCCTAAAGAATAAGCTTTACATCCCTGGCTACATTATCAACACAGACAGTGTGCTATTAAACAAGGACTGCTGTTCCTTCCCTGTTGAAGTGGCTTCAATGCGTTTACCTGCTGTTTCTGCATTTGCTGTTCCATTTGAGGATTCAGCATAATAACATCTCTACTGACCAAACCTAGGGAAGCAGGAAGTGGTTTCAATGGAATAGCACTGCAGAAAAAAGCCTTGGAGAGGCTTAAAGAATCATTTACCGCTGCCACAGTCTTAAAGTACCCCAATCCCTGCCAACTGTTAATAAAGCTCAACGCATCATACTTTGACATTGGGGCTATCCTGTCTCAACGATTTAGAGAAAGATTCAAGCTTTGTCTTAGGTTCTTCTTTACATCTGCAATCAACAACTTCTTGTAATCAAAATGGCGCTGGAGAAATGGTATCCATTTACCATCTTTGACCATAATAATATTGAGTACCAAGTAGGCCAAGTATAAAACACCTAAGCAGACCCTCCAAGCAAAACCATTGAGGCGCTTATCTTAGAATTATCAGAGTTTTATTTGGATAATGAAATTTACAGCATTCCAAATCCAAAACAAGCTAAAACTAATTAGGGCCACATCTCTCTAGCCATGGGATACCCATGTACTCACCCAACACAAAAGCACATACAGGGTAAATACTGTTGGTCCAATATGTTTTAAAACATTTTTTTCATCAGGCTCAGTATGGGCATTAGTCAAAGTAATAATCCTCCCACCCACATTCCAAGACCACTGGCTATAGACCCTCATCGACATGTCCTATCCCAGCAGTTCACAATGGTGATCACTATGCATGAAATCCCTCAAAAAGGCTCTTTGAAACAGAAAAACTTTTGATTAGGAGTCCACATTCTTTTGTATCTGGAAGACAACTTAAGAGACTGGGACTTTAATTTGCATCTAGATTCTGAAGAGGTTTTTATTGGAAAGCTCGGGTGTATTGAGCCCAAAATTAGGTTGCCAGGTCCAAGCCAAAGGGCAAGCTGAGAGAGCCAATCAAGAGATTAGCAATTTCCTGCACACAGTCTCTGCCAACAATCAAGAAGACTGGATACACTTTCTACTTTTGGCAGAATATTAACAGAACTCCCTTAAACACTGCACTCCAACTCAGTACAACCTGGTGTACCAACCACCCTTGTCCCAAAGGAACGCCACCCCCATAGATGCCTTCTCAGCAGATATCTAGTTTAGAAACAAGCTTACCAACACCTACCTGAACCATCATGAACATTGCCTTCATGCCTCACCCTTAAATCCTTGACAATAATTTTCTAAATTTGACCCTGTGCTGACAGGTAATGGATGGCCATTGTTATATTTTTATTATGAGTCCTCAGTATAAATGCATTATACATATATTGCAGAGTGCAATCTGAGCAACAATGTTCCAGACTGTGTCAATTACTTTGGCCAACAGCACTAAAAACCTGATTTTCATGATTTGTGTTGCTGAAGAGCCAGAGAGTAAAAGTTTCTGTTTCTGCTAAATTTTTGCAGAATCACACTTGAAATATGCCTGAAAATCTTTCTATATGCAGTCTTACATGATTTGTGACCTTTTTGGGAGACAGTCAATGTGAAAGAGCTGCTCAGCTTGCCATTTGCAAACTTAAACTTTCTAACTAAAGCAAAAGAAATTCGGCAAAGTTGATCACATCTTCACAAACATTATTAAGCAGATTGTTCACTTATAAATTATGGCCCAGATCAGCTGCCCTTTAGAGGACTGACTAGATGACTAAAATAGTGCATGATATAGATGGGTAAATGATGGCTTTTTTTGTAATCACTGCACCACCACTGGCCTTTGTTCACTAAATACACAGAAGACCAAATCATGCAAATGAGCAATTAAACAAGATTGTTATTGTGGCTTCTCTGAGCATACTGATGTCAAAATTGATGTTTTCGATATGCTTAAAAAACATGTCATTTGTTTGATTTAAACCCTTTATTTTTATCAAATGAATACATATTATACACTATCTATAACTATATATTAATGCAGTTATTATTATAATATGCATTGCTGAATTCTCAAATCTGATTGGTTAGAAAGTACAGTATGCATTGTTCTTGTATACCGGGATGTCTTTGAAAGTAGTTTTGGTTGTAAGATGAAATATATGTTTTTTAATTAATATGCTCATTCTAATGAATTATTGTTTTTAATTAACAGCTCATATACAGGGACTTTTATGGCTGATGCTCTACATAATTTAAACCCAATAATAAACAGTGTTGTTTACAAAGCGGCTCATGTAATCCTTCATCTGAAGTGTATTCTTGAGAGATGTGTGTAACACATGGGTGTCATTGCTTCCTAACAGTTATGTTGCTCTGTAAAGTTTTCTTTGTAAAAATCGGGAAAATGAGTGTCATCAATTACAGTGTAAGTAATATCAAAAACTTGTCACACAGACCTTGCAAAACATTAAATCAAATTTGACCAATTAAACATTGCATATAGTAGCAAATCACTGTGGTATGGAAATAATTTCACCCTTTGCTGTCATGTAACAGCATGGTATTTTATGCATACTCTAATATAATATATAACTGTATTATACATAGCAGTATAAAACAATGCAATCGATAATTTTTCTATAAACACTAGCAGGGTAAAATACCTGTCAGAAAACAATACCAGAATGTTTTTCCAGTTGTTTCTTAAAACTCTTGAGTTTTAATTTATCGACTCACTTACACTTACAGCTCAGTGTTTTCAACCAGAGCTTATAATACACACATGAATAGGATTCATTGTGGTGCAACATACTAGAGCTGAAAGATTCAAATCCCACTAGTGAGCTGGGCAGCTGTTAGAGTTACGAACCACACACAGTGTATGCATGCAGATTTGTGTACATGTAGTTTGTCAACTGGGGTTTATGCATGTCTCTGTCTTTACACGCATTCTCTTTCTGAGTGTGTGTTCGGGTGAGAGAGCATGAGCAAGAGAGATTGGTGACAAAGTGCTTCATCTACAGCTACCTGATTATTGATTGCTGGCTATGGTCCCAGCAATCCAAATTAAAAAGACCACACACACACACACACGCACACACACACACACACACACACACACACACACACACACACACACACACACACACACAC
>JAQQZT010000012.1:11614640-11625601 GCA_030068275.1 Clarias platycephalus
TCAGGGAGCAAGAGGTTCTCGTATTTAGCTCTTTATATAAACACACACACACACACACACATAAAGAGAGAGAGAGAGAGAGAGAGAGAGAGAGAGAGAGAGAGAGCAAGCATATTATCCCTCGCCCGGAATAAACCTGGCTTATGATTCCTGGAGATAAATATTATTCTTCCGACCTTTCTATCTATCTCTGGAGACAGGCACAACTCTAGAGAGATTTTTTAAAAGCATAGACACTCTTGCACATCATTTATTTATGCTTTCTATCCACTTTCCCTCCAGTTTATCCATCTTACCCCGTTACATTTCTTTCATCTTCCCTTCATCCCCTTTCATGGGGAGACTAGTGTACGTGTAGTGTACATGGACGTGGATTGTCCCTGTATCTCACTTACAGTATATCAGGGTTGTATATACTTTTATAGCCAAGGGACACTTCCCAAGTAATAGCAGAGATTTAACTTATAAATTAATATGTACATTTAGTTTTTTTCAGACCCATTAATCATATTTGATATTTCATATCCACAATATGGCATCATTTTTATTGCTTATGGCATATGGCATACTCGCCACCAAAACTGCTTTAATTCTTCATGCCATAGATTTAATAAGGTGCTGGAAACATTCTTTATAGACTTTGGTCCATAATAGCCTGATAGCATCTGGTGACTGTGGCGGGAATTTGAGTACAGTGAACTCCTTGTAGAACTCCTTCAAGAAACAAGTTTGAGATGATTTTAGCTTTGTGACATGGAGTGTTATCCTGTAACAATAAAAAGAAGTCCGTGACCACCAACAATGTTCAGGTAGGCTGTGATATTTAATCAATGCTCAACTGGGACCAAGAGGTCAAAGCATACCAAGAAAATATCCCCAACACCATTACACCACCACCACCACCACCAGCAGCAGCAGCAGCAGCCTGAACTGTTGATGTAAGGGAGGATGGATCCATGCTTTCATGTTGTTCATCAGACCAGGCAACACTTTTCTGCCACTCACTGGATATTTTCTCTTTTTCAGACCATTCTCTGTAAACCCTAGAGATGGTTGTGAATGTACAGTAAGTGACAGTAGATTAGCAGTTTCAGAAATACTCAACCATGCCACGTTCAGTGTTGCTTTCTTTGTCGTTCTGATGCTCGGTTTAGACCTGACCAGGTCTCCACTGTGCATTGAGTTTCCGCCGTGTAATTGGCTGATTACTGTAGATATTTGAGGTACTGTACCTAGTGAAGTGGCCCGTGAGGGCACTGTATTAGTACAGTATAACTCCAAGTGACTGTACTTTACAACTTTGCCCTGATACTATAGATAAAAACATTTCATGATTTCTCAAATCTAATTAGTCCAGTAATTAGTAAGATGCTAAATAAACCACCATTTCGTTTTGTCAAATCTTTTTAAATATTCATTAAATTGGCAAGGCATAACAAATGAGCATTGACAAATACAATAAGCATGCTTTAATGTTTTTTGTGCCTGCTTCGTCTACGCTTCATTAACAACATTCATTTCCATTTATCCTGTTAAATGACCGCCTCCTGTAATACATTCCCTACACTCAGCACGCCTTTAACCAGCAGCAGCGCAGTGGATCATCTTTGTCCTGCTGCCTCACACACCTCGTTATTTACTCTAACGAACAGCTCGGATGGTGAAAAGGGGTTTCAGTGGAAGGGTATTGATTGAAGAGTAAGGGTACTGCTGACATGTACAGAAATAAAGTTCACCCAGAAACGGCCAGCACAAAGTGCTAACCCTCTCACAAACGATCCATCACTAATAAACTGCAGCTTACTCTAAAAGGTAGCTCGCGTGCAGACATTGCTCTTGGGCTTTTTCTGTTTTCAACAGTGAGTAACACAAGTGGAGTGTCTTTTTTTTTTTTTTCTTGTATAAAAAAAAAAAAAGAGCTGAATCTAGATCAGACAAAATGACACATGGCGTCTAATCAACAACTTTTCAGAATAAAAAAGCCGTCTTTTTTTCTTTTACTTTTTGTATATTTGAACTTTTCTGGAGCTATCTGTTTGGGCTAATTGCTAGGTGCTACTTAATAGGCAAGGTTTTAGCATCTAAGCAAGTTTAATTTTTCAACTGTGAGTACGCACAATTCTGGTGTAAACAGCTTACACGTGCAGATTTTCAAGCAGCATGTCATTTATCAAATTATTTTTGTTTGTGAGGACGTGCATATATTTAGAACTACTTTTGACCGTGTGCTTGAAGAAAAAAATGGTGCAAATGTGTAATCATGAGTAAACTGATTAATGAGGAGCTCTGATCCCACTTATTGTCAATCATGTCAGCATATTTGGCAGTAATTGTTGACTGTAGTGCTCACAACAACATGATGAAAGGCATCATGAGATCACACAGCTTGACACAGAAAATGTTTTAAAAGACAGTGGGAAACTCTTTATTTCTGAGTGATGAGCGGATCATCAGTCAAATTTGTTAGCAATTGTAGAGCTGCTCGTCCCACTTTTAGAGACGCCAACAAAAACGCAATAGCATCCCTCTTCACACTCAAGTCCTTCCCCTACTCTAGGGGTTTCACTCACAGGGACATTTTATCATAAAATTAGAGACCGGTCTGGCACTTCCTGCCCAACTACAGTATAAGCTGGATAATAGCACATGTTTTATGTGTACTCATATCACTCACACCACAGTACACTACATTTCGGAAAAAAAAGAAAAAAAAAAACAATATTGAAGAATTTTCACCCGACCTTAGCCTTTAAAGATATACCTGGAGCAATAGTTTATACACAGCGATACATTTTCCATTGTAAAACAATTTACTATATACTGTCCGCCAATGTGGAGGCATTTACTGTATGTACTGTATGCAAATACAGTAAGGATAGCCATGTATGACCAGATTTATAAGATTTATACTTCTTTGCACATGCACACGCGATAAATCCCAATTTACTGATGCATACTGCTGGTTCTTATGGACAGAATTAGAACTTGTTCTACAGTATGCACGCTTTGATAAATGAGACCACAGGTGTTGATGTTCTTCTTGAGATAATGCACTCCTATAGGAAGGGTGACCTCAGCGCTGTTTTTATTCCCTACTGTTCGGTCTACCTGAAAACAGATTTCTTTTTTCAGATTGTAAATCTGTTCTGAGATGATTTATAGGTATATAATGGTGTTGGAGAATCTATGTAGTGCACAATTTGCTCAATAGAATAACATCTGACATTCAACCACAGAAAACAATAGACTTCAAAAATGGCATGCTGTACATAAACTACTCATAGTTGATATGATGTTAAGAATACGTACTTTATTTTACCAGGGGCAGTCAAGTCAAACAAGGACTTTTTCAGGTTTGTGCAAAATAACAGAGCACAGAAAGTGAAGACTACCTTTATCACTCTATATCGATGGCAGAGTGTCTTAGTGGTTAGCACTGTTGCCTTGCACATCCAAGGTCCGGGTTCGAATCCCGCCGTGGGGACTGTGTGCATGGGGTTTGCATATCCTCCCCGTGCTTGGTGGGTTTCCTCTGCATACTCTGGTTTTTTAAACATACAGATTAGGCTAACTGGAATTCCCAAATTTCCCATAGTGTGTGAATGCACATGTGGATGTTCACCAGACGTTCTACCACGGTCATAAAATGGGAATTAATACAATGGTAATTACCATTGTAGTTGGACTCCAGAGGTTCCTAGATGGATGGATCTCTCTATATAATCCCCTGCTACACTAATGCACTTATCCCTTTGTTTCACTATAGCTATATACATCTGAAAAGGTGGCTTGCCACAAGGTCAGGACAGTACAGGGGATGTCACAATAACTCTCAGACGAATTCCTATACAATAATGGGCAAGTGGGCTCCAAGCCACCTCGGTATTCACGGATATACAGCCTTCTTTAAAATGTTTGCACCATTCAAATGCTTTACTGTGGCATCACCATGCTGTGCTTGAATTTTTCTGTTTTGTAAATACCAATCAGTTTTATGCCTTCATTCATGATCAATTTCATCACAAGTCCTGGTTTGACTTGAACGATCCTTGCATATTTAATTGGTAAACTAATGCAGGTCAAAAATTAAAAGCAAAAATGACATAAAACATTTGAATGGGCATTTATTCACTTTCTCATGCCAGTTATTGTATTTTCAAATAAGTAAGTGCAGGGAAATCAAATAAAGTAGATCCGGCGCTCCACAGAAACTTGAGAATGGAAATTACTCCCACTTTAATATTACACTTTAGTTGAATCGATGAATGACACATAAAGATATAATGGAGTCGATGCAGTTGTGAGACGAGTATACTGTACAAATAGAATTCTTTCATCGGTTTCTGACAAATAATTTCCTCTAGGCCATGGATTATGTATGACGTAATGCAAATCATTTTCATGCTTTATTTTAGACTCATTTGATTTGTAGCCCCAAAACATGACCTTGTAGCCTCATTATATCAATCTGTGGCCATGTCTTACTAAAAACGTAATCATGTCATCTCATTGTATCTGTATATAAACCTTAAATATGCAAATATGTACAAATTACAAATAATATTTAAGTAGTGAGTTTCACTCTAATAGAAAGAACGGTACAATATCCTCTCCTTTGTGTTCTCCTCCTGTGCTCTGCTTCCTTCTTCCTAACAGCATTAGTTGTATTGAGCATAATTTACATTCGTCTGGCCTGCAAAAGTCGATAGTGGGTATCGGCTACAGAGTGCAGAACCTTTCTGTTTCACTCCTACACACACACACACAAACACAGACTGATTGGCCCCTCATAGATATCAGTATGTTTGGTATTGGAGCATGCAGTCCTCTTCGGGATTAAATAGGTCATTATGTACCTCTCCTCACTAACAAAGATAAAGACAACAATATTGTTCCAACACCAGCATGACCTGGCTTCGAGGCAGCAAGTGAAAGGCTTAGGCCGGAAAAGAGGAAACGTGGAGGGATGTACTGTAGACAAAGGAGGCGAATGCGGTGGCGAATTGGGAGAGCTGTTAAGATAAGAAGCAGGATAGTGATCTATGAGTATACAGCTCTCGGCTAACATGAAGGCATGTGCGTGACCGCGTGTGTGCTTGTGCGCGAGTACAAGTGGTGATTAATGTTTCATGTTGGCCTGTTGTTTGTCTTAGGTACGACAAACAGGCTGTCATGGCTGCTTCAGAGATTAGATGAAATATGTCCCATTTCCCTTTTTTGTTTTTTTGCTTTAGACCGAAGTCAATCATTCTTCACTAGTGTGACAGGAAAGCTTTGCTTAGTTAAACTCTTCTGAGTAACATATTAGCTAGTACGATCGATTAATTACCACGGCAAGCACAGGCTACAAAGCGCAAATGAATAATGATAACCAGAAATTACATGAAAATCAAAGCCATAAATTCTCCTTTAATAATGGGTTCGAATGTCTGCATTTCAATAACAGAAAACCGACCCGGGATAGAACTATTTTAAATATTTTAAAGAAATCCAGATTTAATGAATATGGAAATAAGAAATGCTTCATTCTCCTGGTGTGTCTAGATCTTATTAGAGGTGAATGTATATATACAACGGAGATGAAGACGAATTATGTTATATTTTTTACATTACGTCATTGGAAGAAAAGGCACAAATACTGATGCGCTTCTCTTATTCGAAGAGTTTCTTTTGATTTCAGTGTGAAACCTTGCACAGCAAGCAGCGTTTTTATATAAACGTGCATATTTGCAAAAGTAAAGGAAGGAGAGGGGTGCTGATAAAACTAAATAATGGTCTTGCAAAACTGCTGTTTTGTTTGTAATAATGCTTTCATTACAGTATGATATCTCCTTTACTGAAATTTAGGCGGTATGGTGGCTTAGTGGTTAGCATTGTCACCTTGCACCTCCAGGGTCTGGGTTCGATTCCTGCCTCGAGTCTGTGTGCATGGAGTTTGCATGTTCTGCCCGTGCTTGATGGGTTTCCTTTCACAGTCCAAAGACATGCAGATTAGTCTAGCTGCCAAATTGCCCGGAGTGTGTGAATGAGCATGTGAGTCTATGTATACTGTATGTGCCCTGTGATGGATTAGCACCCCGTCCAGAGTGGCCTAAGTCCCCCGTGACCCTGTATACAGGATAAAGCGATATAGACGATCAGTGAGTGAAACTTTAATGCCGGTCCTACAGTATTTGAGATTTACACACTAAATCACACTGGATCTATCAGAAGTCCTTCATGTGAAACCGGCAAGTTACGGATGAATAGGGGCAACAAAAAAAAAACCCTGTCCACCTACAGTACATGAGGATGACGTTCCACAGAAATGCACATGTTTAATCAGTAATGCAATGTTTAACAGTGCAGCACATAGCAATTTCAGCCTGCGGAGCATAAAAATCAAACACTTTTAAAAAAACTTTTAAAATCACAGGAGTGATAACCAGTGTTTATCCAAGGAAAATATTAATTTCAGTTTGAGTTTCTAATCTTCTGGGATTGTCTTAATATTTCATTATGCGTCTAGTTACGTACTACATTGTGTAACTAGAATACACAGATCAGCCATAACATTAAACCCATTAAACAACATTGAAAACACGGTTTTAGATTCTTACTGTGACACCAAAACAGGTGGAATCCCTTTGAGAAATGACCCCATTAAAATCTCTGATGGTGTGCACCATCAGTCTGGCACCAGGACGTTAGCAGCAGATCTTTTAAGGGCTATAAGTTGCAAGGTGGCGCCTCTATGGATCAGATTTGTTTGTCCAGCATATCCATGGCAGGCCAGATCAACAACCTTGAACTCTTAGCCCTGTACACAGCACGCTGTGATGCACTGAGTGTTCTGATACTGTTCTATCATGGCTAGCATTTACATTTTTGATCAATTTGTTTATCGTTAGCTTTTGGCCCCCAGACATAATTAGTTTTTTTTTTTTTTTTTACCTGATCAGTTGATTATTAAATATTGGACAAAATTATAGCTTATAGAATTAGTAATAGATTAACACTTCCCTCTCACCAGCTCTTCCTTGTTTTTTTAAAGAAGACCTTTTGCAAAACTGCTACAGCAACAATTTTCACACTTTGACCAGTCTGTGCACTCAGATTAATTCCCCCCCAAAAGGATTAAATCATAAAAGTTTATAGTTACTTCAAAAATATTTGCTGAGCTTGTAGGAAAGCAGTGATTCACATGCTGTATATCATATGGATAAAGCTGCCTGAGTCAAGAACGGTCATTTATATCTTCATTCCCGCATTTATGAAGATGAAATCAGGACTCTTAATCCTTCTGAGATCACAGGTTAATCACTCTCTCTCTCTCTCTCTCTCTCTCTCTCTGTCTCTCTTTCTTTCTTTCTTTCTTCAAATAGTGTGGAGCATGATTTCCGTCTGCAGGAGGGCCGCTTCCAGAGTGTCCTTGAGGCGTTGGACATGGAGTACGATGTTCCCTTTTTCCCTAAAGCTGACCCCTCTAGGCCACGAAACAAGAACCGCATCAAGAAACTGCGAAAGAAGTGTTTCTGGTGGCTATAGTCTTCAGCAATGGCTGCCAAGGCAACGATTACCCTGAGCATCGCTATTACAGCGAGAGGCTTTGTGCATTCCAATTACAGGAGATTTGACCGTAGCCAAGGAACAGCTCTATGAGCCTATGGCTTTTAGGTGTGGAAAAGTTGAACTTGTAATTACATATGGAGTTACACCAGCACTGTCATCATGCAAGTATTTGGTTCATTTTTAGAACATAGCTGACCATGAAATGAAAATAAAAATTTTAAAAAGGATAATAATCTCACATCACATATGGCCAAGTCCCGAGAAAAATGGCTTTGATTTTTGCTTTTCTTTTTACAATCCAAGATTTTTTGTGTGTCCATTTTATGATTTCATTCTAGAGACCAGACAGGCACACCTACCAGAATAATGGAAACCGTAAGACATATCTGAAGCCCCAAGAGACCCAAGAGATGGAGGGACTGCAGTCAATAGGGCTTCTTGATGAGTGACAGAACTGTGATTCAATCAATACTGCCCTTCACAGTGACTGTCAGAATGCTAACCCAGTAGAGGCAATCTGTCTTATATAGCGATATGTCATCACTGCATTCCCTGAGTGAAGGAGAAATGTAGACCTAGTCAGCAATAACTGCAGACTAAATGGTTCTAGGAATCCTGTTATGAGTACGGAAGATACCATCATTCTCGTTTCGATGGTTCAAGCATGACAAGTCTTCAGCAAGTGTCCAGGATTGGAATTTAGAATTTTGGGTAATATTTCGCCATTTTTTCAATTCTAATTACTTATCTACTACATCAGTACAGAGGTGATCATATCATTATTTTTATCCAACCCATTAGACCATTAAAAGTCTCATCCATGCAGACCGGTCCAATTTTGGTAAACCAGAAACCAACAGACTAACATAAATATTTAAAAGGACAACACAACATAAAAAGAGTTTTAATATGACTTTACATGACTGTCTCATACTATGACCCTTTTTGTTCAAATATAAAAGTTATATGAGGGTGAGTCAAAAATTATCCACACTCTCCATCTCTTTGCCTTCAAATACATTTTGTCCATCTTTAAACAAGCTTTTATATTGCCTCATTTAAAAAAATGTTTTAGGCCGAGCTGTTTGCCACAAATGCTTCGTGGTCTTCACTTGTTCATCAGAACTGAATCTTCATCTTGGTAGCGCTGCTTCCAGAGACTCAGGCCTATAGGGAGGATGCTTTAACACCGAAAACAATGTTTTTGCAGAGTGTCGACAGTGTGGGCAGAAGTGTGCGGACGTGCATTGTCATGAAGATCACAGCGCCCTTGGATAGCAGTCCTCTGCGTTTAATCCGAAGTTTAGGCATCAGCTCTTCAACAAGCATCTCACTATAATAAGCACTGTTGATTGTTGAACCTTTTTCCTGATAATGTTCCAATGCTGGTCCTTGAGAATCCCAGAAAATTATAAGCACCAAATTTCTAGCTGATGGTTGACTTTTGAACTTTTTCTCAGTCAGCGATTGAGGATGTTTCCATTCCACACTCCTTAGTCTTAGGCTGGTAGTGATGAATCTGTCTCGTCACCAGTAATGCTTCTCTTTAAGAAACTTTCAGCTTCCTTAGAGAATCTGGCAAATTTTGTTAGCAGATATCCATGATCTTCTGTAAGTTGTTTCGGCACCAGATACAAAAAAAATTTTATCACTGCACTCTGCTCTTCAATTGCTGATAAGACAGCAGAAGTTGACCAGAGTGCGGATAATTTTTGACTCACCCTCATATACCACATTTTGAACTTCTGCCTGATGTTCTTTTTTAAAAATACAGGGAAATATGTCCTAATCTCACATGGGCTCCAGATGCAGAAATAGAGTTTCAAAAATAATAACAAAAAAGTGGAGTAATTCTTTAAACCCTGCTCTGTCACATTACCACCTGTCCAAGTTTCTCTCCATAGCAATATTTTTTTTTGAGACTAATGTATCATGTGCAAGACACAGATGAGAAAAATTGCAATGTATATGCATTATAGTTTCACAGTGTGACTTCATTAGTGGAATGGATGCACACACACACTCACATGCACACGCATACAGTCTTCCACTGTTTTACTGTGTTGATCGTAAACACATCCATATTAATGTATTTTTGTATGCTGCTATTTTAATAGGCTAAAATGACATTACCCATGCCATCCTTTAGCTGTAGCCACAGCTTGTTTGTAACCGGTTTATTTGGGATGATATGAATAAAATATGTATTTTGATGCAGTGATTGTTTCCTGTCTGCTGAAATATGCCGTGTGTCTGACACATAGTGAAGGCTACAACATGCACATACTGTACAACACACCCCGCTGTCCTTATTTCTGAGCAACACTTGTGAACGCAGTAAAGAATTGGGATTGCTGTAGGAACCGCAACTAATGTGTTGTTGCTGTTCTTGTACAATTCATCACAGACGGCTCAAAATGAACCATTAAGAGAGGCTTTTCAAGCCCAATTTACACCCAGCCTGCTTGAATAGTTCACCTGGTGCTCAGTCAGGATGAATAAACAGGAAACAACTTAGTGATGAAAACAAGATTGAGAAAGGAGTGATTTCTTCACAAATGGCTTTAACCTGATCTTTACATGCAACACATCATTAGAAAAAGACAAAAGGGGAAGGGACTCACGATGAGGGCGTGTTCTCGGCCCATGGTGATGACCGTGCGGTTGATAGTCCTCAGCAGAGACGTCACAATGTCCTGAATGTGCTTAAATATGTCTCCCTTTAATCAAACAGAAGAAGAAGAAAAAAAACAAGAGATAGAATTAATTCATACAATCCAAATTTAACCATATTGGGAAAAAAAAATCATAGCACTAATACACTCACACCTCTGTGAGAGCATGATCCAAATAATGTGTTAGCACACCCTGTGTACTGTAGGTTGCCTATTGAGTGTACTAGATGACTGTATTTTGTTCTCAACTGCAGAAAATGTGCAATGTTTCACAAACTTGCTTCAAATGACCCTTCTAAAAAGTGGCAATTTCCAAGCAGTAATTCAAGTGGTAGTGAGATTCGGGTGGTCGTTGAGACAACAAACTACTAAAAGGGGCACTTTGGATGTGACAAATGGGAAGCATTTTTCTGCCTGATGAATTGCGCTGGCAGTGGAAAAAAAAAAAGGGGGGGGGGGGGTGGCAGGATGGGTCCAGGGCCATGGCTGGTAAGTGACATCAAATTTTAATAGCATTTGACTGAAACATAATCTCCTCCCACTAACACACACACACACACAATTCTTTTATACTCCACAGAGACACATAAAATGTTATAATTAAGACCTCAATAACACTATCATTATAGAAGAAATCATAATGGCTCAGGAAGGAAGGAATGAAGAGTGTGTGTGTGTGTGTGTGTGTGTGTGTGTGTGTGTGTGTGTGTGTGTGTGTGTGTGTGTGTGTGTGTG
>JAQQZT010000012.1:11629148-11651993 GCA_030068275.1 Clarias platycephalus
TGTGTGTGTGTGTGTGTGTGTGTGTGTGTGTGTGTGTGTGTGTGTGTGTGTGTGTGTGTGTGTGTGTGTGTGCTGCATGCACAGCTACCTCCCACAGTCCCTTAATGACTTCTTGTCTGTTGTCTGTCTACTTATCTTAAAGAAGCAGACAGATGATGTCTAACTATTGTCACCTCAGTTTCATCCTCTCACAAAGAGAGAGTGAGAGTAAATGTCAAAGAGAAATCGTGATCCAAGACCAAAGGAAAAAAACATAAGCAAGAGAGAAACAAGAAACAAGGTGAATGTAAAGGCACTATGGTCAGTGGAAAAAAACCTTTACTTTAAAGAACTGGTTAGTCATTTTTGAAATCAGTAATAAATATAATAACTCTACAATGTCAGGGGTAGCTCAGTGGTTAATGCATTGGACTGTGGTTGGAATACGGTTCAGATGGTCCCAGGTTCAAACCCCATGACCACCAAGTTGTCACCGGGCTCTTGAGCAAGTCACTTAACCCTCAACTCTCAAAATAAGTTTATTATTTTTTTGCCAAAGGAACAACTGAAAAACAATAATAAAAACGTCTGACCTATTGCTATTTCTTTTTTTTTTTTACTCAGTCAGTTTTGTATAGTTGGTTAAAATTCAGTTCATCATATTGCTTATGTTGTGCCTAAAAAAAAGATATGTTACTCTATACTGCGCAAACCTGAGCCCTATATACTGTATGTTTATTATAATAAATAAATAAATAAATAAATAATAATAATAATAATAATAATAATAATGGCTAAAATGTCAAGGGGGTAAAGTCAATTCGGTGTGTTTCAACATTGTGTTTTTCCATATTGTAGTGTATTGTGGATTAGACTTAGGTTTAGGATTAAGTTAGGATTATATTAGTCATCGGGTAATATTAGGGTTAGGAGTTGAATGAGATCAAGCTCCACCCTCTGACATTTGATTCTACAGTGAGGACTTGTTCTTTTTAAAACTATTATATCCAAAATTACTATCATGCTGTTAATAAGTCATTGATGACTCATAGCATTTAATAAACTCATTAAATTCATTTCTACTAATTAATATAATAATATTCTGCAATGAATCATTGACTACACAACTAAACCAATCTTTATTTTTCTTATTATATAATATACAGTATAGGGCAATAGTCCTGAGCCCCCCTAGTGTCTTTATATTTTGTTTCCATTGAGACAGGCATTCTTGAATTTTAATGTAGTCTTGAGGAAAAGTTCTCCAGGCTTTTTTTTTTTTTTTTTTGCCTGTACAGGAGAATGTTTTTATTGTTTGTTTAGCCATACTGTACAGTGACCTATGAATTATCAAGCATAAAAAAACTAACTTAAAGCATAAACAAATAAACCATAAAACAGTTGCAGATGACAGTGAATGATTAGGCCAGTGATCAATATACTGGTCTTGTTGAATGCTGAGTAGAAGACAAGAGGGGAAATGAGGTTGCTGCTGAGGTTGTTACATTAGCAACTTATTTTTAAATAATAAGATTTTTTTATGTTCCTATTAGTGAACACATTTAGTTTGTTAACATTTAAATATCAATTTAAGTTAGGTAGTGTGAAAATGCTGCACAATTTTTACTATATTTTTATAGAAAAAAAAAAGAAGTAAAAAGTTAAAAAAAAAAAAAAAAAAAGACAACCATTGCAGTAAAACATTTGTTCAGCTTTCTTTAATTTAATCTACATCATTTCATTTTATTTTATTTCATATCAAAAATTATCAGTGGCTTAAGACATTTGCCCAGTACTGTATCTCAGATAATTAAGTCTGGAATAAGATATTGATAATACTGTAAGGCATGAAACAGGAAGAAAAAAATGTCAATCAAGTCACGGAAGTTGCAATGCACTCTTTGCTGAAAAACTACAAAGGGGAAAATGATTTTCCTCTCAATCATTCGTCGGCAATTTTCATATTCATATTGAGTTTCACCTTGCATCAACAATCACTCAATCCTACTATTTGAAACTCAAATATCATATGTGCACACCTACAGGCAAAATTCTGTATTATAGAACTTTATTCCCTTCATCCTTTCCAAGTCTCTTTCTCTTTCTCTCTCTCTCAAACACAAACATCTTTAGTGTGACAACTTAATCGGACACACTGACACTGCACTCACACTGAAACCGGCGGAAAAAATGAACCAGTTAGTGATGGCATGTTTGTTTGCATGCTTTGTGAAAAGAGAAACACCTGCGTCCTCTCAGCTTCTAAAATATTAATTTCATCCTCTTTATTTATCTCTCGCTCCGTTCTCCAGCAGCATACAAACTGTGTTCAAGCATTTTATAATTTTGTAATTAGATTGTAATTCTCTGGATTGTTCCTCAAGTTGAGTGATCCATGTTAAGGTTTTAAGTTTAATAAGCTTAAGCTGCTATTCAGATATTCACCTTTTAAAGCAGTATTCAAACAGACACATTTCATAGGAATGAGCAGCATTCAAACACCTGACCATGTGTTAGAGTCACCGTGGTGGTAAAACCAGAGCATGATTGCTTATTATCTGTATATAGAAATGTGTAGGAAGAGTACAGTGCAGTTATACCAGAGGTTAAACAAATTGACAGCCCATATGACCACCAGAAGAAAGGTGAACCCGTTGATCTTAAGTAAAAATATGAAGGTAAAGCTGATGATGCATCTGGCACAATCAGTTCAGGGACTTCTTTGTTGACTTTGTATTTCTGTCAATTTCTCCGAAACATTGTGATCTATAATGGTTTCATATTGTAATAACGAATAAAAGTTTAGTGCTTGAGATTCGGAGATAGTGACCAGAAAATTCGGAGTTTTTAGCAGTGCCAGAAATCTGCTCATGCAAGATTGAGCGAGATGATTAATGCTCATCTAATCATTCAGTTTGCTTGGTTTCTGTCATAGCTGTAAGCTGATTTGTGTAAAAGCATTTGTTAAATTGTATGTCATAAGTGATTTGGTAAGAAAAAAAAAAAAGAAATCTCAAGAGCAAGAGGATGGGGTCCTCTAACAGCCAAGTAACTTCCACTTACAGCAGTGGATAGTGGTGCGAAGCCAAAGGTCACGCCATGGTGGTTTGAATGGGGAGATACAGTAGATATACTAATAGATCTAAAGTCGCAAAAGGCTAAAGGCACTCTAGAAGTCACTGGATTAAGAGCAGGACAAATTGTTTGAGGTTATAAGACATAAAATCTGAACACTAAGCTATATATAATTTATTTATTTATTTATTTATATTGATTACTTTGCAGTGGGCTTTTGGTCTCATGTTCCTTTAGGGTCAGGTATTCTCATGGTACCGTCAATCAACTGCGTAGAAGGAAAGAGAGAGAGTGAGAGAGAGAGAGAGTGCACGACCTCTTTGGGTCTCTCTCTCGATGCCTGTTTTTATTAGAAATCTGAAATGCTCCCAGAATCCAGTTATAGAAAGTGGTGAAGTAGAGGAGCAAAGTGCCAAGGGAAAAGAGAGAGAGAAGTGTGACCTTGTGACACTTCTCTTTCCTCTTCTGGTCATCTTCCTTTGTCCCCCACCCATTACTCACTGTCTGTGCCTGGCCCTTATGACCTTTTGTTTACACTTCCTCCGCACGATCTTTATTTTACTACCACTACAACCTTCTTTTCCTTCGACTTCCATTTTCCCCAATTGCCTTAAACATTGGATTATAATAATGAAAATAAATAAAAACTTAATGCAGGTGGCTTTTCCATGTGTGAATATCATCGTTATATTATAAGCCGGGTTGTCTGCATAAAAACATAGACGTAATTTCGTCCAATGTCCTAATGTCCAAAGTGGTCCATGTTATGCCGAGGAACGTAAACTTATATAAACAGCTACTTTTGGGTAACACACTTGGGGGAGCCATTTTTTTGCACAGAAAATTTGCCAAAGAGAAACCAATGGGTTGGTAGGAAGTTTGTTATCTACTTATATAATCTGATATACTGTAGCATACTGCACAGAATAGAGAAATTGAATTTGGAACATATTTGATACATTTTGATTAAATGCATGGCCTTAAAATCTTTTTATAACAATGCAATCTGCATGAATACAGTCTTAATGCATTCACAAAACAGAAGCACATCAATAACACTGCTCGTTGCATGACTACTAATTAAAAATGCGATAGAAATTATATAGAAGACAATTGAACTATGAGTGATTTTATATTTGAAAAGTGAATTGCTTCTGTCTGTTTGCCAATTCTGTCTCTTTTCCTCCCCTTTCTCTCACACCATTTACGTCGTCTCTGTGCTTATCTCCTCGCACATTGCATTATCTCCTCATTTGTCGCTTATCTTTGCTCTCTGTCTGTCTCTCTGCAGGTTCTGTTCTAATCTGTAAACCATGTGATAGGCGAATAGGATTTAAGTGGTGATAAAACTCTTCTCTATTGCTTTACAAGTATGAAGACAGCATCATTTCATTCTATCTCTGTTCTTAGGGTCTTGAGAGCTTTCCTAAGAGCAGTAGAACAGTTACTAGGAGGAAAAGAACTGGAAGTAGAGCACTGTGTAGCTCTCCGCACGTTCACCTTCTTCATCACGTGGCTGGAACAGAGGCACCAAATCTCTGCTCTTCAAATTCTACTTGTAATCACTCATTTTGACCCATTTATCCCTCTTCCCTCTGTTCTATCTGAGATCATACAGTATTCAGAGTTCAAGCTTCAATCCATCCGGGCCATCAAGGTAAATCAAGCTGAGGTATAATACACTGACTTTAAAGAATGAGCTCCGCATCAGCCCACCCACTATGTGTGTGTGTGTGTGTGTGTGTTTGAAAGAAAATGTGTGTGTATGAGAAAAAAGAGAGAGAGAGAGAGAGCGAGCAAGAGAGACTCAATAGCTATATTCATATCAGCATTAAAAATGAACAAGGTTCTCAGTTTCAAATCAATAATCCTGTCGTAAACCCCCACTCTCTATTCAGCACTAAGCAATAGATGTCCTCTTGTCCCAGGACATTAAGCAATATAATCATAAAAGTGAAGGAGCATACATTGTGTTCACCTGCATGATTTGCTATATAAATAATATTAATGGTTGTCATGTATTTTATTTTAACGAAACACAAATCCCCTTCCCATGGTTGCTTCCCCTCCTAGTACATCTTACTGCTCGAAAAGAGGAAATGATGCGTATTCATGATTATAAATAGACTTTTTTTTTCCTACAAAGATTTCTACAAAAAAAATCTAGGAAAAATTGTGTAGCATTCTCACACTACCTAACTTAAGTTGATATTTAAATGTTAACAAACTAAATGTGTTCATTAATAGAAACATGACTAACACAAGAACTTAAGACCAGAACTAAATATTCATGGTGGTTCATTTGTAACAGGTGGCATGGTGGCTTAGTGGTTTCTACCGTCCCCTTGCGCCTCCAGGGTCTGGATTCGATTCACGGACAGGTTCGATTCCCGTCTCTGTGTGCATGGAGTTTGCATGTTCTCCCCGTGCTTGGTGGGTTTCCTCCGGGTACTCCGGTTTCCTCCCACAGTCCAAAGACATGAAGATTAGATTAATTGGTGTTCCCAAATTGCCTGCCTTGTGTGAGTGAGTGTGTGCCCTGTGATCGATTGGCACCCTGTCCAGGGTGTAGCCCGCCTCATCCCCTAAGTCTCCTTTGATAGGTTCCAGATAGACGATGAGTGAGTGAGTGAATAATTTGTACAGTAGAAAGCTGAATAGTCATTTTCAACATTTTCACTCACTTTATTTACATTAAGGCACTGAGAATTTCTGTGGTCGGGTGGCTTGTACGTAATTGATCAAAACAATGTCATGAATGCACAGTGATTAGTGTATGGTTAATAAGGCTTGTGATTGGCTCTTACCACGTCCCTGCGGCTGAGCACCTCCAGGATGTTGTTGAGAAGCTCGACGCTGTTTCTCCTCTCGTCGTGTGGACCATCCCCGAACTCAGACAACGCTCCACTCAACTCCTTCAGCATCATGGGTAACAGGATATCACGACAATCTGGAAATGACATCACGGTGAAACATTTGAAAAAGGAGCACAGATACGCAAAGTGTGCATTCTGAAAATGTTCTCATGGGAGTCATACATGATGTATGGCATTGAACGACATACAAGTCCTGCTTCCCTATACAGTGTGATAATCCTGCATTTCAATGTCTTTCCTCCTGCGTTTTGAGATTCCTTGTCTGTGTGTCTGTGTGTGAATGATGGAGTGACCCCCACCCTCTCAGTGGAAACTTGAAGGTGCATGTGTTAGTAATGAGCGTCTAACGGGCCAGAAGCTAAACGAGATTTTAATGTGCTGACTGTGCCTTGCAAGAGCGATGTGGAGGTGAGACAGACGCATACATCCTCAGGTAGTGTATGTGTCTGCCTTGTGCTCAGACAGAGATGGATACACACAGTCTTACTGGCAATATCCATCCTCAGTCAGTGAATAACCAGAGCTTATCAGACTTCACAGTGCATGGATTATGAACACAGAATGAAAATTGACACTGCCTAGCCGAAAAAGAGTCGCAGTTTCAGGAGGGCCTGCTCCAAGCAAAGTTAACAACTAAGGAGATTGCTGAAGTTACTGGAACAGAGTTAAGAACTGTCCAATATGTTATTAGGACCTAAAAGGATAGTACTAAGCTATCAACTTCATGTAAGAAAATCACAGTTATGTCCAGTTGTGAAAGTAAGAGCATTTCTATAGACAATGTGATGAGAACTAACAGGATTACGACTAAACAGCTGTGTGGCCATAACCAGTTGTTAGTAAAATAAAATGCTAGGGTGCATTAGGTTTGAATTTTGGAGCGATGGAAAAGGGTCCAGACTGACTCTACTCCAGCATGATGGTAGGAAAGGAAGCACATAAACGATGCACCCATCATGCATGGTAGCCACTATACGTACAAGCCTCTGGAGTCAGTGTTATAATCTGTGGTTGTTTCAGTTGGTCAGGTCTAGGCTCAGCAACATTATGTGGCAATAAAATGAATCAACTGATGATCTGAATGTACTGAATGGCCAGGTTATCACATCCATGATTTTCTTCCCTGATAGCGCAACCATATTCCAGGCCTCTGGCTGTGAAAAAGTGGTCCTGGGAGCACGAGAAATCATTTTGACACATGCAATGGCCAACACATTGCATTGTAATCAAAGTTAATGGCAAGGAAATAAAATATTTTAAGCAAATAAAATATATATCTTTTTGTCTAGGCAGCGTATGTTGTTACCTATTATACTCATAGGAGCTGGTAGGGGGTCCATAATAAAACCCCTTAACATAACTCAATAATAAGCGGGCACGCCGGGACGTTAAGGGATTTCTAACCAGAAATGAGAAGAAAAAAATGTTTGTATAGCATTCTTAATAAAAGAACTTGGCACAAAGCAGCTTCACAATAATGAAGAGGTACGTATTAAAACGCACTGAAATCACAGGAGGGATAAACGCTGAGAGGAACCAAACTGTAAAGAGAATGCACACTTTTACTGGAGGCCTTGGATAATTGGATTACGAATTATTACAGGTGTAAAAGAGGAAAGTCTAGCAGTAATGTTTTTTTTTTTTTAATGTTTGCAGTGAGCATACTGTGAACAAGAGTCCTAAGATGAACACATAACTGTCCTTCTGATTACAGCAGCAGTTAATAAGTACACATCTTCAGTTTCCATGTGGAATTATCCACTTAAGCAAGAGTAAGACCTGTGTGTAAGGTGGTACAGAAAAGTGCATATTTGCAGGGTCGTGCAAAAAGCACCAAGCAGAAGAAGAGCACCAGGAACAACTGTGCAAGTTGAACAGTGGTATGGGTAAGTTATTGCTTAGACATATATTCAAAAAGTAAAAAGTGACACATTTTGTATTACTCAGGGTAAGAGATTCAAAAGTTTGGTATTACAAAATAATTCAAAAATTAGAAATTACTTAGACCTAAATCACATAGTAATGGTGTAGATGTCGTTTGAGGATATATAGCTGTCTAATGGCTTCATGCAGAGAATTATGAAGAAATATAGTGGTGTACAAGGACCTGAGTAATAAACTATGGTGGTGTACAAGGACCTGAGTAATAAAATTTGTTTGTTGCCAAACAAATGCTATTTGGCAAAATCGTAACTAACGTGTCTTGGTCGCAAAATAGCTTATAAGCAGTCAACCAAGAGTCCAGAAAAATATATACGATGTGTGTTTTTAAAAAATATTTATTTAAATATTTTATAACTATAAGGTGGCACAGTAGCTCAGAGATTATCACTACCGCCTTACACCTTCAGGCTGGGGGTTCAAATGCTTGGGAATTTCCTTTGTGTACTCCAGTTTCCTCCCACAGTCCAAAGACATGTGGTTTTGGCTGAGTGCAGATAGTGTATAATTGGGTGTGTGAGTGTACTGTACATTATGTGTGCTTGTGCATGTCTGTGCAGGGTATACCAGGTCTTGTGCCCTATGTTTCCTGGAATAAGCTTCCGCCCCCCCTGTGACCCTACAGAGGACAAGTAGTGTAGACAATGGATGGTGAACCTACAAACTTAAAAGCGGTTTTAGTGGTTTTAGAAGAATAAAACACGTTGGATTCTTAATGACTTAAACTAGTCAACGGTAACTCAGTTTCACCGCATTGTTTTTTTTTCCTTTAACAAGATGTCCTTCGGGTTTTATTCCTTACTTAAGTGACCTTTCGTACAAATCTTCCAGATTAGTACACATAATATAAATCTAAGCATTAGCCTGTGGTACTCAGTCTGAGACATGGTTTTAGCTTAAATCCATTTGATGATTTTCTTGCATGCTCCATGAAACCCAGATTGCTTTGGACAAGGACATCACTAGTTTTATCTTTATAAAAGATGCTTAATTACACACTTGTGTTTTCCTGATCTGTTTGTGTCTGATTATAAATCTCTTGTTTTATGCTCTGGAACAGCACCCTGGCAGCTGTATACAGACACGATGGTGGTGCTGTTCACCTACTGTAGCAGTGACGGTATTAAAACATGGAGAATGCAAACCTGAGAGTGAAATACACTCCTCATATAAAATACAATTAAGCAAATGACACTCATGATTTCAAATGCTGCTGGTAGTTTAAAAGGCTCAAAGTAGTTTCCACATCAAAACTAGAGTGTATAGAGCAACAAACAGTAAATGCTACATTCAAAGAATTTAATACGTGTTAGGTTGTCTATATATATATGCATCTATTGTTTTATTATGAGATTTTTCACTTAATAAACCATTTAATCCCCACTGAGGTCAAATAGTCATAGTGTGTGCCATAGCATAGTACGTCTGGGATTCTGGGATTAATGTCCCACTGAGTAAATCAATGAGAAAGAAGTAAGACAGACAACAGCAATTTGAAGCAAGACACCTAAATTATGATGCTGTGTGCTACTCAACCCCAACTCCTTTCTTTTTCCTGTAACCTTTATCATCTACAGCCAGCCGGTGAGACATCAAGACTTCAAGATTTTCCAAGACCACTGTGGTTGAAGTTGAATAACCCTGAACCCAAGTGCCATTTTACACCACCTCTAGGGCCACATCGGGTTAATTACTTTGCTCGAGGGCACAAAGGTAGAGATCACGGAGGAGACGGCAGAAACCTATGTCCACATCTCCTAGTGAGATTTTTCCGCCACTGGTATGAAGTCTTAGCACCACATCTGTTCACGTCAGCAACAGCTGTTCGCTCTTTATATATATATATGGCAATGTGATTACTTCTTGCTGTTAGCAGTGAGTCACTGCACGCCAGGAAAATGCCAGACCTGGAGGTGATGGTTATACCTATAACATTTGGCATTTCACAAGACTTCAGCCACTCCTGACCTCATGATGAGTGCCAGAAAATGTGTGAAAGAAATTTAAGGAAAATAATGTAATGAAATTGAAATCCAAAGACAGTTAGACGCAAAGTGCAAGAGAAATCTGCTAACAGCCTTATTTGTGCTATAGATCATATTTTATTGAACTATTATTTTTTAAAAATACTGTGGAAATATATAGAGACAAGGAGGTGGATAAAAGGAATGTCGACAGACACTTTGGTGGAATTTATGGCCATCTTCCAAGTGCCCTTCACTGGACAGTTATCATGGAGGGAAACACAGTGGAATCTGGTGCTAAATGCTATAACCACAAACACTATTGTATTTGTATTTTTGCCGGTTTTTGAAAATAATGACACCAGAACTAATAGAACATATTTAATGAGATACATATAAAAAATTAAATAGCCATATAGATAAACTGGAAAACTTCTTGGTCCCCACTTACTACTTTTATGTAAAGAATCAATTAACAGCTCTGTATTATTTAGGATGCTTTCACACTAGGCGTGATTGTGTCAAGTACAATTACTCCCAACTCCCAACTCCCCACTGCCTAGCTTTCACATTAGTACAGTAAGTCCCTGACTTATGAACAAGTTCCATTTCAGGATTTATAAGTAGGATTTGTTCTTAAGTCCGACAAAGTGTTTTACAGTTTTGACACTAATATACAATGTAAAGCATAAGAAAAAAGATACACAGGTTAGGTGTATTTCACTCTCTTTTGGTCATTATACAAGAATCCCAGTGATGCAGCAGGATCAGCTGACCTCATTTAAATTCAACCTGGGAGGGAGAGTCAACGCTACCTGGTGTTTACTGCGCACTTTAACGGACGCAATTTTGTCACAGAGCTGTTTTCCACTGTATTTGACTGTGAACTCTGTTTTGTTGAGGATTTTCTGATGTTAGGATTATTCAGCATTGAGAAAGCTTTACAGGTTAGAGATTTTCCATCATCGTGCTTCTGGACTGATTCACTGAAACTGATGGCTCATTTCTCCCGCACCCCCACATGCAGATAAATACAATATACCGGACTCTGGACATTTTATACATTCACTTACACACTCAAAATATTGTATATAATTGTAAATGTTCAATGCACGTGAGCTACTTCTGTGATTTGTTCTCGTCTACAAATGTTTGTAGAACTGCGGGCTGTTCACATCTGTGGAAATTCGTAGCTCGAATATTTGTAAGTCTGGGACTTACTGTAATATGGTTCTGTACCTGAGCACACTTGCACAACTATACTCTCCAATACAGTAGATGGCAGTATGCACCAATTGTTTGAAACCCTCCAATAAATAGAAAAAGCAGAAGAGTACAGGAAAGTCAACCTACTGTACTGTACACACTATGCCTATGCCACTATGTTATTGATGTTTCGTATAAAATGTTACAAAACGTTCTTGGATGCCTTCCTACTCCAGTTTAGAGTATAAGATCTGGCAAGTGCTGCACACATTTTTTTTTGTTTAAGTATGGTTGGCCATCATCTTTGATCCAAATGGTGTACTCAGGAATCATTATAACTGATGTAATAAATGCTTTTGTGATAACTTAAACACTGTCTGCAAGCTAACGCAAGGTCATATACCAACCAAATAGTGAAAAATGCACAGTTTGGAAGCTTTCAAACAAATGGGAATGCATCTCTCTGACTACTGCAGATTGTAGGAGGTATAGCCCTGTGTACATGATTTGGAAGTGGGATAAAATAGAGTGTCACAGTGATCCTATACTTTAACCTGTAAACCTTTATATCGGACGCTTGCAAGCTGGGTATAGTGATTTTCTGCCTACAAGGACTTGCTCCATTTGAACTGCCAGTGAGACCACATGCATTCTTCATTTTTCTTTCAAGCAAATAAAATCCCAAAAGTGCAACATTGTCAATATACAGAACCATGGGGGATTGGGACAGCCGGAGTTTACGACATTACAACATAGCTTAATGAAAAAAGTGACAGAAGACAGTGGGGCAATAAACAAACAGGGTGTGCACCTATTTTCTGGTTAGAGTATCACTACCGTACTAATAGTTTGTTTTCCAGGTTGCATGTGGATTAAGATTTCATTGCAGAGTGATGAGAGAGAGAGAGAGAGAGAGAGAGAGAGAGAGAGACAGCATACACCAAGCAGAACTTAATGCTCAGACTTGTGTTTTTATGTACCTCTCACACAGCTGGTGTGTGCTATAGTTGCTGCTTTAGAAATACTGTATAATAATGTCTAGTGAAAACTGTCCTTCTGAGCGGCAGGAATACACAGTAATCTATCGAGTTTTATGTGGATACAGTGAGGTGGACAAGAAGAAAGATGGTCGATTGGGGGGATGGGCTTTGAGGGATGGTTGGGTCACAATATGGTTGACACCCTTATACAAAGTGAGAGAAAGAGAGAGAGATAGGTGCTGACATCCTTATTTTAAAGGAAAGCAAGGTTCATGATGATATCAAGAGACAAAGAGAGGAAAAAAGTGAAAGACAAAGAGAGAGATAACGTCTGACACATTGTTTAAGGTGACTAAGGGGTTCACTACCGAGTCCGTATATTGAGGGCAGCATTTTTTCCCATCACAGCAAAAATAAAATAAAAATGCCAGTAAAAATTAGCCACAAAGCACTTTCTCAAGGCCACACACAAACCACATCGTCATGACCTGCATAATGACTGCTCTAAGCTAAATCAAGTGTGTGTATGTGTTTGTTTGTGTGTGCGTGCACAAGCATGTTCATAACTCTGTTCCTACAAGTATTCACAGTGCTGCAGTATTTCTGAAATGTTGAAATGTTTATATCAGAACTCTTGGTACAGTAGGTAAGGACCTTGTCAGTGCCAAAAGTATTAACTAACATGCAGAGACTGCAACTTGGGTACCCGTGACCTCGGCCACACGTATAGAAAGAAAGGCATTGAGTCACTGGGCAGATGAGTGAGGCCATGTGTTACTGTGGCAATCATAATTCAGCCCGTTCCCTTCGCTGGAGAAATTGCTCACTCATTTTTCATCCTCGGATTCATCTTGGAGAGCTAACGATAAAGTATTCCACTCTGTAATGGAATGCCATTTCAATTACTTAGGCAGCCTAAATAAGATCCGGATGTCACTACAGAGAAACGAGGGAAAAGCAAAAGGGAAGAGCCCTATATGTATGCATAGAAGTTTATTCGAGAAAAACAAAAGAGTTTGTGAGGACCGTATCGGCTTCAGCAAAACTGTAATATATTAGTGCACATAAATCAAAAGACATATACACATGACATCTACAGAGCCATTTGCATTCAAAAGCTCCTAATAAAGCACAATCACAGACTAAAAAGACAGCTGGTGTCATTGTGAGCACATAAACTATGAAAATGCAGGGTGTGTTTAATGCTTTTAGCCCAGCAGGATGATCACAGTTGAGACCAGCCCTTGGCAAGAGTAACCATAACAACAGCCACATTAGGGCCATGGATAGAAACTTTAATTCACTTTCGGTGCATACGAATTAGTCAGATGAGCGTCATCTTGGCATGTATGAGTATGCGAGCGTGTGTGCATTCAAGTCTATTCATTATTTTAATGTGCAAGGAAAGGCCAGTGCATATTTGTGCATATTTGTCTGTGGTGCTCTGTGTATATGCATGTATGTACAAGAGCATGTGATGTATTGCTGAGGTGTTGTAATGCCAGCTTAATCATTTCCATTTTCCAGAGTAACATACTACAGTACTTTACCTGATTCACTCTAAAACACTCAATGTTTCCATATGCAGACCCAACAAGAAGTGATGGCATAGGTACAAATGGCAATAAATAAATAAATAAATAAATAAATAAATAAATAAATAAATAAAATAAGTAAATAACTCAGTGGCATGTGAACACAACAGAGGTAAGACAAAGATAAGTGAAAAACATCCTTTAACATCCCCAATAAAAAAACTTTTTTGCGTTTTTTATTCCCTTGGGGGAACTTTTTAAGACCCCAGTATACTGTAGGTCACTTACAGTACAAGCAACTAAGATGTCGCTTTATAGTGAAACTATTACTTCAATTAATGATTAAAAAAAAAGTAGATATATCCACTTTATTCTTATGGTTTACTATAACGCAATTGAAAAGGAATACAATTTAGACCTTGACTGTATTTATTTAAACACAGCGTACTGCAACCCAATGGTGGAGATGGCACACTGGTGTTAATACAGTTTTCAATATAACTCTAAATGTGCTCTACCAAAACGTTGAGTATAATGCTAAAGGTTTAAATAGCAATTTGGACAAGATCATAATTAGATTCTACTGTTAGACATAATCAGTAACAAAACTAAAACACGTGATTGATATGTAATCTACAGTATAATATACACTACTTTGTGCTGTAGTGGATGCTGGGAGCTGTAGTCCAGGTCCTTCCTGCACTTTACCCGACACTATACAAGTAATATTGAATGGAATTGGATTGCACTAAATTCCATTTAAGTTCATATCTTTAAATGTTGATGACAAAACATATCTTTGGACAAAAAAAATAATTTGTCCATCTTTAAGCATATAACACAGCAGCAAACTTCACCAACTCACCTTCATTATTATTTGTTTGCAAATAGTGTCCACTCAACAAAGGGTATTTAAAATGACTATGGTTTAGTACAAGTCACAAAAAATTGATCATCCCTTTCTGCTCCAGAATGTTGCATTAGCTGTTTTTTCCTTTCTATGAATCTTTGCTAAAACCCCTTAAAATAGAAATGCTTCTGTACATTACACTGTCTGCACTTACATTTCCCCTTAGTTTGCAAATGTACTGTATCTTTCAGGGTTAAGTAATTAATAAAAAAGCACCACCTGTAGACTTGCTTGTTCCACCCACAGCCTCATTCCAAATACTAATTTGTCATAAAACAAAGTGACATTGGTAACTCGGTTCATCAGTTGCTTTTTTGTGTACTTTTGGATGAGTGTGCCATTGTTGTATTTATCATGCAGATCAGTTTAGACGCATGACCTGTGTACATTACTGTCACACATACAACAAAATAACAAGATAATAAGACCGTTGTAGCAGGGAAAAAAAAGACTTTGGAAATGAATAATACAGAATGCCATTAAAGTTACAGTATTGACTCGCACTGTACTGTGTGAACAGCTAATAAAAAAAAATAAAAATCAGATAATTGATAAGCCAGATAAATATCAGACAATTGAAAATACCCTGTACTCCATCAGCTCTCACCGAAATGTCTGCATCACTTCAATGAAATCTGTGACCAGATTCAAATGTCACCCTCACCAAACGCAACTGTCTCGCTCATTCCCTGGTTATGCAAAATAAAAAATCAGAAAATCTTTCACAGCTCAGTGACATAACTTCATAATTGCTTTTTAATGCTTTAATGATCTCAGCCTGTCAGATATTAGTGTGCAACAGTAGAATAATCCAAGTTAATTGCCCCATATTATATTCATGAATCTAATTTCATTTCGGGTGGAAATTAAATAAGCACCTGTCAAATGCATCTGTGTGAGATAATGACATGCAGCAGTGTACATGCATCCATGATCCCACAATCATATTGGATATACTTATAAATGACACTTTTGATGATTGGACATGAATTTGTGGTGTTTATAAATTTATGATGCTGACACGAGGCCTTATTAAATACAGACTGTAAAACTTTTAAAAGTAACTTCGAGATGACGATTATAATTTCAGATCTTTTAAAATAATCTCCTGTTTAAAAGGTACTAACAGCAACTGAGACCTGTCAGGTGATGGAATTTCCCTCCTGCCTGCAATTTACCTTCGTTCGAACTCACCTGTCAAATCACTCATTCCCCTCTCCCGCCTCTCTCCACCCCTTCCATCTAACACGTTAGGGATTAAGCATGTATTGGTTGTTGCTGATAGGCTGACCGGACTATTACTGGGTATAAATGTCTCGCTCCCATCTCGCTCATCTCTGATGACATGCCGCAAAATGGAGCCTTGCCTCGGCCTAAAACGGCAGACAATTTTCAATTAAAATGTCTGTCAATGTGGCCTCGCATGGGAGTAATATAAATAAACAAGCACATGAATAAATAAACGAGCAAATGGATAGCAACACAGGGAGCTGCATGCAAGGGTTTGGAATGCCGTGTTGGCCTTTGGCCAAGCACCAGGAGCCAAAGAGCACATTTTCGTTAGACTATTTATATTAGAGTCCCGTATGGTGCGGGCAGGTGGTGATATGGCATATGGGACTGCGTTATTTACTGTCAGATGCATGAATCAAGAACAGTCTGGAACCCAGGAGGTGAGTGCTCTTGGAGTTTTTGAGAAGAAGAAAAACAGCATTTTGATAAGCTGATCTTTATCATATCCCAAAGGTGTTGATATCCTCAGGGGAACGTTTAGGCCTGTGGATTCCTGGGAATTAAAAAATGCACGTCTAAAATTCATCCAGCAGCAAAGACTTCAGGATTGCTGATAAGCCTCCAGCATAAATTAGGAACTGCAGTGGAATCAGCCAATCATGTTTTGATTCCCTGTTTATCCTGCCAAAATATATCACGCTGTTGCCTCTCAAATGCCACCCATAATACATGGCCAAAACTGAGTGCAATAGCCCAACCACATGGGCTAATATAGCCTATAACCACACATTCTACTATGTATGAAAAATACTACAAGTTCACTTCTTTCCCAGTATATATCAACTTGTGGCAAAATGTAATAAAACTGGCTTAAACATGAACAAGCTTCCAAACAGTGACTTCTTCTACATTTCCTCAATTTGAAGTGTCACTGCACTGCTATATAAAACCTTGCACAGCTTTTTTCTGAGTGCCAACATTTGTTTACTTCTGCACTATTCAAATTCATCAGTGTGGTTGTGTAGGATGGATGGCGTGGCTGTAAAGGTACAGTACCAATTCTTTTCTTAAAAAAAAAAAAAAACAGATAATATTTAGCTTACAGTCATTTTTCTTGGAGGTTTACTGTAAAATCTACACTGTGTTTTTTTTTTACAGTTGTTTTTCTCTGGTTAAGTTGCATTATTTACAAGCTGCAGTAAAACTAAGATTTCCTACCTGGGATCAATAAAGTGTTATGTTGTCGTAATTAGCAGAAGTTATTGCTTAATTCGTCCAACAATATTCTGCATTTTTGCCTGGCTGGATATGTAATGTTTTGATTTCTTTGAAGCCAGAGATTTCCCGCTGGTGATTATAAATTGTTTCATGTAGTTGCCAATTGTGTGCTGTTTTTTGTCCAAAGTGTAATCATTTCACTTAAACTCATTTCTCTTACATGACAAAGAGGAAAAGCAAGAAGATGCAATACAGAACAGGTAAAGAGAGGTCACATATGAGCAAGATAAAATCATAGAACAGTGAGGGAAAAAAACTTTTTGTAGACAGACTAAGAGAGGTGGAGGTAGATTTAGAGAAAAACACATAAATAGGGCAGAATGATCAAAAAACAGAAAAAACTGAGAAACGGGACAACTACAAAGTACAAGAGGAACACATCTGAAATGGAGATTTTTACTCAGGGTATTAATCAGAGGAAACATCACTGCCAAGGGTCAACGTCTACACAGAGGAACATTCGGCACTGTGCAAGACGTGTGGGATTTCGGATGTCTTCTTTACAGTATCAGATCATTATAAAGCACCTAAAGCACATCCACAGACTCCAAAGCAGTTTTTCAGTCTGATTGCCATCTCCAGCTCTCTGTTGTCTGGTTTAACACACATAATCAAGCTCAAATCACTGTTTCTCAGCTTATTTAAGAGATTAAATAGGTTTCAAAGTAGAACCTGAGCCTCAAAATAGTTTTATGACAGCACAAGAAGAAGTTTGGTTCCTTAGATATCATTTCATGTTACAGTAGTTAGCCAACGGTCATTATATTTGAGGCCTGTACTTATTTATGAGCATGACCACAAACCTTTTAAATATCCCATAGTCTTGGCATGTTAGCCTGGAACCTAAGCTAGTTTTAAAAATAAAAATTAGAAATGTTTCTAAATATGACATAAAAATCAAGTTGCATTATGTAGTTATTTTTATCAGAAATAAAATGTTCATGAACTATATCAGTTTTGTATGAGTTTAGTTCCCAAGTTAGCAAGTATGACTTAAATCTCCTCAACAATTCTGACAACTCAAACTTAAGTACTGATGATTCTGGATGTATAAAGCAGATTACTAAAATTCCTAGTAGTGAAGAATATAATTAAGCAATATAACACAAGAAGAAGTGCTGTGGTACTAAATATCAGCATGCAAGCTGAGTGCAGAAGGGTTAGAGAGGGATTTGGGATTCAGCCAATTAGCTGTGAACAGAACAACTCAGATGGTTCAGAGGCAATTCAGAATGACAACGTAACTTTACATTACCAGATATTTAGGATATAAATGAATATTTATTTATTAGATAAATATCATGGAAATTAGTAGGAAATGTGTGAGAAATTATGTATGAATCAAAAGGATCAGATAGTCCCTGATGAGCAAGAAGATGGTGAAGGTGGCAAGGAAAAACACCCTGAGATGACAATAGGAAGAAACCTTGAGAGAAACCAGACTCAACAGGGAACCCATCCTCATTTAGGTGATATCAGATAGCAGGGATTGTTTCGCAGTCATACTGTGTGTTGAAGGCTGGAAGTTCAATATACTGTAACAGAAGATGTGCTTACAGTAAGTTAATATGGGGTCCAGTTTAGTATGTGGGTTTCGGCAGGCATCTGCTCTCCCCTCTTTCCAGTAATGCAGACCATACTGACCTACTTAGACCCATGCTGGTAATCGACAGTGTAATTAATGGTTAATAGAACACCTGTGACAACGAATGATACATACTGTACAGTTAAATGCCCCAGTGCTGTTACGTTCTATATCACCACTCATGAAATACCTCTCTTTACAATCAGTTTACTCGGTCAGAACTAATCATTATATTACTGAAAATCTTTTATGACACCCTGTAGATGAAAAAGATGTGAAAAAAAAAAATCGACCATTATTTCAGCAGAAATTTATTTTGCCCGCAAGCTTGTTTTTGTCTTAAGCGATAATGACCTTATGCACTGTCATTTTTATACCTCATTTTAACAACGATATGTAGGTTAATAAAAATGGAATTGCTTGTATCATTCAATATTTATTCATTCATCGATATGATACTGGTTATGATGTTCTGTTGCAACCTGTTACACACTATTGGCAATTTGGGAAAACCAATCAGCCTAATCTGACTGTGGGACTGATCAAACAAATTGGGAGGAAACCCATCAAGCCAACTTGCCCTGAGGGAATCAAACCCTCGACCCTGGAGGTGCGAGGTCACAGTGCTAACCACTACGCCACCGTGCCACGCTAGTTCCATTATAATAAGTAAAAAGTGTTAATTGTTAAAACTTAATTGTTACATGTTCCCAACAGTGAACCTATAAGCGTATACTATATGAAGTCAAAGATACACCTGTAGTCTGTAAACGACAAACATACAATATTGGTAGCCGCAAATGCTGAAATCAACATCACGTTCATGAATACATACAGCCCTGGTTAGCTGCAACCCTATGAGCAGTGGATTAGAGGATGAAATGCACTGTTTGCTGTCTTCGATGTGTGGCAAGGTGTAGGGTCTTTAGTTCCATTAAAGAGCTTTAATGAGGACTTTCTCTTCATTAAAGAGGAGTGTGGCCTGCCAAACTGAACTGCTGAGCAAGGAGCAGCAGAGCACTGATTTCACTCACTCCGGGTTTTCCAGGGGTGTCAATCACGAAGTGTGAAGCAAATACACACAGGCACACACTCGTGGCTTTGCGCCCAACGTCTCCATTATTAATCCCTGGCGGATGTTTCACAACTAGAGTCATCACGCTCTTTATTAAAACTCACGCGCATACCATTCATCAACTATTAGCATCTATTTAACAGGCTATTAGACAGGACCAAGCCAGGGGCCACTGTTTACCTAAGCATAATCATTCAGCTCAAAGAGGAAAGGAACAGTGACAACACATTGCAAATATGATGAAAGAATGATGGCATGGAAATAGTCAAATTGAGCAAAGAGTAGACTGGAGGTACTTATGAGGGGGAGGGGGAATGAGAGGAAGACAGAAAGGCTCTAGGAGAAAATTAAGGGTTAATGGGGTCAGCCATGCAATGACATACAGAAAGGTGGAGGAGAAAATAAGGAGGACGAGGCAGGAATTGACAGAGTTGATGAGATGGATGTTTGGAGGCTCACCCTTCCTCCTGAAAAGGCGACTGCTGACGATTTCAGTCATGGAAGCAACCTTCTGCTTCTGTAGCTTATCCGGGGGAATACAGGTGTAGAAGTCAAACAGCAGCTTGCTGTGGAGGAAAATAGAGGAAAGTAATGGTTACCACTCTGAATGTCATTTCAAATTCTAACCTTTATGTTCTGTTTAGCCGGTCACATTGGAGTAGTGCATTGATCCATACCACCAGCCTTTAAGAACTTTAATAATATAACATGAATAACATTAATACATAAAATGAGATAAAGCAGAGATTTTTGTCAAACATCAAAAATCTAGGTCAAGTAAGAAAAGGAACGCTGGGAACATTTTAATGCTGTTGTCCGGCCGTAAATCGATGTGCTGTGCATCGATCATCAGTCGGAGAGCAAGTCCTGCATGCTGTCTCCGCAGGCCTAAAGGAACACTCGTGATTGCACATTATTGATCATGTGACTAAGGATATAATTGGTCTCTGTTTGTGTATGGTGATAACAGAGCAACTAAACAAAACAAAAAAAAACACGACGAAGGCGTCATACCCTGCAAACATTTTACAGCCAGGGGGACTCTGTGTGCTACCCGAAACAAGCTAAGTGGGCTAACCAAATGTCAGCGTTCTAGCACACAGACTCCCTGTGCAACAACACTGGCCCAACACGTTCTTAATTAGGTGGCAATAGGTTTGATTAATGAATCATTGTTTAAGTTAACACTAAACTATATGTGTGTGTGTGTGCGTGCATTTGCATGCATGCATGCGTGTTGGGGAATAAAGTGAAAAATTCCACGTTTCCATTTGGATGTATGTGTTTGTGAGAGAAACAGGTGGGAGATTAATCATGCATGCATGTGTTGTCTGGTGTCAAAGGGCAAACAGCATTTTTTTTTATCCCTTTCCTCTTGATAATTGCTCTCTCTCTCTCTCTTTTTCTATCTTACATGCACACAGTCTTATACATTGATGCACAAATTTTGCTCATGCAGGACATGTTCTGATGCTCATCTTTGGTAATTAGAGTAAGAGCTTGTGTCACATGTGTTTATAGTCATCATCTGGGTGCTTTACTTGTTCTGCACAAATGAAGTGTTGCCAGCCCTCACTTTTGCCTCCAATGAGCCATACTTCCTAGTAGTCAGGCATCCTGAAGAATATTTTTGCCTCTCATTTTAAGTCCAGTCCCTGTACCTGACCAGTTTCAGAGGAATGTTTTTTTTTTTGTTTGTTTGTTTGATTGTTTGTCTGTTAAGCCACACGGTGTTCTATGAATTATTCAAGCATGAAAAGAAATCTAACTTAAGGCATAAACCAGGGAGAAACAGGTGTAGATGATGACAGGTGATCAGATCAGTGATTAGTATACTGGTGATGATGCAGTTGTTGGATCAGACGAGAGGGGAAACTTTTTAAATTGTATCTTTAGGTACATTGCAGCCTGGCACAATAAAACATCTGCTCCAATTTTTAAAGTTAATCTACATCATTTAATTTAGTATGAAGACATTATTGTGGGTTAATCACAACACAAAACTTCCCAGCAGTATTTGACTGGTGATACTTGTGGTTAGTAATCTAGTCCCCTGTGTAAGGATCTATCCAGTAATGGACATTTCAAAGCACTTGTGTAAGTCACTCTGGACAAGAGTGTCTGCCAAATGCTTAAATGTGAATATATATGTATGTATGAAATGGGCAGGGGGACTGAAGACTTTAGCACAGTACTGTATAAAGTAAGTTACTCTAATATGCATGACTTAACATTTGTTTAAAAATGTACTAAATACATTTAAATTGGCAAAGGTTTATATAATCCAATGTCCACTGTCCATAAATAGTAAAAACAAAATTTATACCACTGTGTGTAAAAAAAAGTAAGTTTACTGATTATAACTGACTGTTGATTATTTGTCAGATTTGGTTCATTATTTTTAATGCATGTATTGGTGGCAAAACAATTTAGAGTCTTATTTTTTATGCATTGGTTGCTGGGCTGAAGTTTCTGTGTGGGAAAAGCAGTTCCTCTCACAAATGCTGTAACTGGAAAGAAACGAGTTTAAATAGCAGAACTGTTAGAGTACCACCATTAGCTCTTAAACCTCAACTGCTTCCGAGGTGTCAAATTACAAATATCCCTACATTTAACCTTTCACATTGAATCATAGAGTAAGAATTTGCTCTGTGATATTAATAAAACATCTGAAGAATAAAATACTTCTCTATTCCTTCCCTCTTACTCATAACAGGTTCCAGGCTGGATATTTTGTCTCAAATGCTTCTGATTTTCTGAAATCATTATAGTGTTTAGATCAGCAATGCATCTGATGAACCAAATACTCAAATACAAGTACCAGCACCAGAACTGTCAAGGTGTGGCCTGTCATAATAATGCATAAAAAGCATATATACAGTAGATACACTATACTGTACTGCATGTACTTGATGCTGGACTTAAATACTTGGAATTCCCCAAAATAATATCCATCCAGAATTCTACCAGAAGTTTGGTGAAGGCTACCAGATGTGTCATCTACTGTAAAGGTGAAGGGACAGGCAAACAAATATTAGGTGTGTTTGTAGGTATAATTTTGACGCTGTGTGAATTTCAGAATTTTCATATACAGTACATATACGTATATATACACAGTATATATATAGTATATATTGTCAAGTGCATTTGCAAAATCCGTCAAGCACCATAATGAAACTGGCTCTCATGAAGGCCGTCCCAGGAGGGC
>JAQQZT010000012.1:11654245-11668018 GCA_030068275.1 Clarias platycephalus
CACACACACACACACACACACACACACACACACACACACACACACACACACACACACACACAACACACACACACACAACACACACACACACACACACACACACCTGCTGCAGTAAGGTGGTGTTGTAATCACTCTTCATTAGTCTGTTGATGGACTCAAATAGCCCCTTTAGGGAGTCTTCAAACTCAGTCTGCTCCTTCCCTTCATACAGCCTAAAAAGAGAGAGAGAGAGAGAGAGAGAGAGAGAGGAGAAGGTTAAAAAAAGAATATTGGAGGGAATAAACAGTATCAGACTGTATATTAAGCATATACAATACATTACAATAAATACAATAAATTGTGCAAATAATTTGCCACACATTAACTAGTGAAGCATTTCAAACCCCCCAATCACAGTCATAGATCCCAACTATAAGATTGAGGTTCAGCTTAAGGGGGAAATATTATGCAAAATCCACTTTTTAATCACTTGTACAGTATGCATTCAGATCAGTCTCTGTTATGTATACAAACAAAAAACATGAAAAAAAAATGGTTTGTTTCATTTTTATATTGCCCAGGGCTTAATAACCTAATTAGATTAATGTTATCTCATATGAAGGAAGTCCTCCCCCAGTTTGCTGCCCAGCTCTGCAGTTCTCTGGCAGGGCGTGGCTTCGGGTTGTGTTTTTACATACACACTGAATGGCGTGTTCAGAGGAGGGGTGAACCAGATGGTATAAAAAGTATTATCTGAGGGGTATTTCAGCTGAATTTTGTGTACCTGAGCAGTTTCAGAGGAAAGGTTTTTGTTTGTTAAGACAAACAGTGACCTATGAAGCATTAAATACATCTAACTTAAGAAATGAACCAGCGAGAAACATGGTGCAGATGATGACAGATGATGAAGTATATCATAGTATACTGGTGATGCTGAATCCTGAGTGGCTGAAATTATTATTAATGAGAGGGGAAATAAGGTTGCTGCTGAAGTTGTTGCAGTATTTTAAATTGTATTTATTTTAGGCACTTTGTAGCCTGTTGGTGTAAAACAAGGGCAGGGTTAGCATTCATACATTAAGTTAACCACTCTGTTTATATGAAATACAATTAAATGATCTTTTTTTTTTTTTTCCTATGATCAGGATGTCCTGTTTAGTATCAAGCTTGCTTTTTTTTACCAGCAACTGAACTCCTGGCACTGCTTACAGTACATTCTTTAACTGGTGGTCATAAAATACAGTATGCACCAAAATATATAATACAGTACTGAAACTCGCACATCTTAAATGTGCATGTGCGTTTGTCAACGGGGCAAAGCTCCAACTCTAGCCATGCTTAACTTTCCAGGACAAATAATTTCACATGGTACTGATTTCCCATACCCATCCCATTCCCCTGATCTAACACCACCTGATGCCTACTTGTGGAGAATGTTAAAGGAGAGTGTGTTCAACTGTGAAGATCCGCCAAGAACCGTGCCTGCATTACATGAGAAAATCGTCTCCTTTGGCAGAAGTCTGCAGCAACCTTTGTTCTGCGATATGTTTGAGAATCTGCTATATGAACACTGCCTACTTCGAGACACTACACACACAATTTGAACACTTACTTCACTTACTACAGTGTGTACAGTAAGTTAGTTTCTATAAAAAGAAATATACTCGCAGATGACAACAAGGTAATATTGTTTGTTTCATTTCAGTACTGTAGATTTTGGCGCATACTTTAACTTAAAATGTTTTCATGGACATGTTTGTGTCACATGATTGAAAAATGAAGAGCTGACAAATTGGGAAGTTTAAACTTTCAGCAAGCTTTCAACTTCAACAAGTTAATGAGTTGTGCAACGGTAATGTTTCTCAGCGTTGGGCTTGTGGTTAATGTCAGGCCTAATTTCAGCCACACAGAGTAATTCTTAATCATTGACCAACGAATCTCATAAAAATATATATATTGGTGACAGATTTGCTTTATCAGATTTCTCTATCATGTTGCTTTTACAAAAGACTCTGTAGCTTCCTAAATCCTTAACCTGAGTCATCACCTTGTGAATGCCTGCTGTCTATTTTCCTCGTTGCCTAGGAACAGCACCACCATGAATTTAACTACTTGAACAATGAGCATATATTGTCAAAAATCACAATTTCTGGAATTCATGTTTAAGCCACTATTTGTTACAGACTTGAAGCATTTTAATAATTGAACTAAATTGAATTAGGCATTAATACAAGACTCTTAAGCAGCAGAAACCTGCAAAAATGTTTAAGACCCGGCTTCACAACCCACATTGGAAAAGCCTACCATTGATCATGTTTTAAATCCCCTGCGTTGTGTTGGTGTAGTGGATGTACAGTAAAGCAGATGAATGTCTTCACGGTGAGGCACTGAGAACACCAGCCTGACTGACACTTCAATCAAAACTCTCTGATTTAAGAGACTGCGCCAGACATTTCGCTCCTCCATTTTATCTCTCTTTGCACCATTCTGTCCCTATTCAGCCACTTCTCTCTAATTGTGTCTTGCCATCCCGCCTCGTAATCTGTTACCTATTTCCAATGTTATTTGTCTCTCTCTCTCACTCCTTCTTTGTCCTGATTTACTTTCAGCTAAGCTTAAATTCTCCATTCCTGATTCTGTAGCATGATGTACTGAGAATGTCTTCTTACTGTTCTTGCACACATGACTCGACTCATAGAGACTGCTTTTAATTATAGGGAGTAAAATTAGAGAAAGTTCTATGACTGGATCTGACAATCTCTCTCTCTCTCTCTCTTTTCTCACCATGCTCTCTACCAGTGAGTTGTGATTTATGACATCCAAGCCGGTACCCCAATGCTGGATGACAATTGTCATTTATTTCTCACGATATCGTGATGACATTGAGATAATGCTATTTTTGAAAGTTGGAGATAACATTGAATGAATGACCCAAACACAGTGTTACAGGATAGCCTAAAGACAACTAAATTATAACTTTTCTTTGGAGCATTTTTCCTGATGAACATTTGATTGTGATGCTATTTATGCATGTTATTTATGCATGTACAGGTATAAGAGCATCAAAAGCATGTTTCCTTGTGGTCCAGTGTTAAGCACTCAGTGCGCCAGTGATGACAGTTCAAGTCCCACTCAGGAAGACCATCTTTAGCCCAAATTGAATATGTATATTTTTTGAAGTCATTTTTGCAACGTTATGTTAGAGTCATTAGTTCAACATTATGCCATCATCCTGTAGTCAACGTTGCTCCAACATCATTTCATCAAATTAATTTCCATAAGGTTGCTAAATTAACATCACCACAACATTCTGACAACCAAAAACATCCTGCTGAGATGCCCACCGTTATCAAACCACCATCTGTATATACAATTAATCTTTTCAAAGAGCAGCACTAACTTCAGGAATATAACAGAGGACGTCAAGAAAATGTTAGTCTCTTTGCCACTACTCCTAAATTGTGAATATGACAGAACACACATGAATACAACCAAGGTGAAGAAAAAACCAACAGGATGAGGGAAAAATCTATTTGCATCCGGTAGTGGTTGAGCACTGTTTAAGCTGTAGTTGTGCAGGGAAGATACCAGGTTTAACATGTGTGCCAGGTCAGTAATAAGTCATATATCAACCAAGGTAGTTTTCAATTTTTCCCTTATCATTATGAAAAGATTAGGACCATTAACTGTTTTAAAGAACGTAGTTAAAGAAAAATAGGTGCAAAAAGGATGTCCTTACATGCATACACACACACAGGCTCAAAATGTTATGAACTGACTGGGATGAGTTTATGGTGCACGAATATTCGAGTTTGGACTGTGAGTTTTATGGACCTGTGAGTTGTGTACGGATTACAGTATATTTATGTCATCAGTCAATGACTACTGAAAGAAAGCAATCATTTCAAGGGATAATTTCAAGTGACTTACAAAGCTTGTTCTGCAATAGCCATATTACAATAGAAAAAAATATTATTAAGGGATATTGTCATGACTGCCGTGGACCAAAAAAAATAACATAATAATAACTTTATTATTACCACTTCTTTATATTAAGTACACAATATATAATGTACATGTTACTGTATGTAAATCCCTGCACTTGCACACTCTCCCTCTTTTTATAAAATACTCAACTATCACAAATTCACACATCCATCTTTGAGGAATAAATAGTGATTACACTATGCTGCTAGCACAAACACCATCAAATGCAACAGGACAAACAACCGTAAGGCTTGCGGTTAGCTTGTGTGAGTTTTCTCTCAAACACACACTTGCACCCACACCCACGGACAGAATGGGTAAATCCCGGTGGCCCACATAAAATGAAAAAGCATGACAAGATCTTTACAGGCTGCAGGGCTGTCAGTCACAAACCCTTAACTGTCCTTGTGCAGCCAGCAGAGGCACATTGGTTATTATAGAGACAGATAGCACTCTACAGATACTGAGTGTAAATGAGAGGAATATGGTGTCGCACTACAAGAGGGGGAACCAAGCGTTCAAGGCAAACTTGTGATAAAATTTATCATGCATGAAGAAGTAAAACTGATCAACATTTACAAAAGACTTCAAGCACAGTATGGTGATGGGACTCTTCGCTGCAGTAAAACATTTTAACAGTGCAAACATTTTTTAAAAGGCTGTACGTCTGTGAATGATGAGCCCACTAAAGTCAGCAAGTGGTATGCCTGATCCTTGAAAATCAACAGATAACTTGGTGCCAACTTGCAGAAGAGACGCATTTGTCTTTGGTAACTGTACACACATCATTCATGAAAACCACTTGCACATTACATGAACTCAACTGGGAGGTATTGCCCCATCCCACATATAGTCCTGACCTCCAAGTGATTTCCACATGTTTGGGTTATTAAAGGAGTTCCTGGGAGGCCAGGGTTTTAGATGTGAAGCAGGCAGTTCGATCATGGCTCCAACGTAGTGAGAAAACTTTCTACTTTGATGGTATCCAAGCATTAGTGAAATGCTGGTATAAGTGCCTTAGTGTAGCAAAGAATAATGTAGAGAAATCAATGGAGCTTTTAACTCTCAGAACTGTGTTGTGTTATTCTGCACAATCAAAAGTCCTGGTTTGATTTGGCTGCTTTTATATGTTACCTTTCTGAAATGATGAAATACAGTACGAGCTCCTGACCTCAAAGATGTGCAAAAATGTCAAGTTACAAGTGAGACATTTATTAATTATTAATGCTAATCGTTTTTCTAATTTACTCCCTATATAGCTTTCTAATTCAAACCTTAAACTATGAGGGAAATAGACTACAATGAATTTGCTACCCAACACAGTTCTAAGCCCAACTTATGTATTTCTGGGACACACCATGTCCGGAGGCGACATTCAGCAGATGTGGAAGCTAAAGTGACAAATACTGGTGAATTCATGTTTCACTATATGAAGTTCTCAATATTGCTATCATAAAACTAAAGTTTAAGCAAGTTTTTGATATTTCCATATCAATCCTAAGCTTGATTAAATTTATCATAACTGTGTGGTGAAGTGTTCAGCTTCCTTGTTTGTTCTTTTTGGCAGCAAAATAATAGCAACACATGTATTTGCATGTACCAAAGATATGGTATATACAGTAGTTATATAAGTAGGAAATAACTAACTTTGCCTAAACGATAACATAAGGGAAATAATCAAATATGGAACAAACTAATTATTTGTTGTAGATGGATATAAATACAGTTTTAAACAGGCCAAATTCATTAACATGCAAGTACAGCAAGATGGTTTAAATTAGGTGACATTAAATATATTTGAAAATATTTTGTTCCAACAAAGCTGTGAGTAAGATCAGAAACTGTTCTGTACATATTCCTAACTGAGACTAATAATAAACTTGAGTGATGTGTCGAAAACTGAGACTTGAGATCAGTGCTTCACATTCAAGACTACTGTCTCCCCAGTCACTTTTGTGCAGGTGTGAACGTGTTACACCAGTTTATTGTGGGGGGGGGGGCTCTAAGGGTGTATCTGGTGACAAAACAACTCACAGAAGATCATAAACAGGTGCATTAAAATATCTGTAAACAAAATTTAGACCAATAGGTGAAAGTTTCATGACGAGACATGAATTCATCACTACGAGCCTGAAAGTAAATGGCGGAAACATCCTCAATCGCCGACCAAGAAAAAGTTCAAAAGTCGACCATCAGCTAGAAAATGGATGACTACAGTTTTCTGGGATTCTCAAGGCTTGTTATTGGAACATTATCAGCAGAAAAGGTTAAACAACCAACAGTGACGGTTACATTGAGATGCTTATTAAAGAGCTGAGCTGAACTTCTGATTAAATGAAGAGGACTGCTCAATAACAATACATATTTTCCACATACTTTCGCCCACACTGTGTTAACGCATCCTCCCTATAGTCCTAATCTTGATCCATGTGACTTTTATCTGTTCGGTCCCCTAAAAGCAGCCCTATGAGGATTCACTTTTGATGAAGAAGTGAAGACAGCGGTGCATGTGTGGCTCGCAGTTCAGCCTAAAACATTTTGAATGAGGAAATGGGAAAGTTGTTCACAGATGGACAAAATGTATTGGAAATCAAGGAGGTTATGTAAGAAAATTATGCATTTGTCTTTCGGAGTGCGGATAATTTTTGACTTACCTTCATAGTATGTCATATTGTGATTTGCATTTTAAGGCAAGTTTTAATCCTTGAGTATAAAGTCCATACTCATTAATGGATCCAAGAACAGTTCAACAAAGGTCTATTCACAAAGGTCTATTCACATGAAAATATCCTCCTGTTTGATTTAGCTGGCGATATTTATCAGGCTACACATAAATGGGAATGACGATTAGCTGATGTGAGACAATGGTTGGGAATTACTGTGGGAGTTAAAGAAACGTCAGCAATACTACAAGCTTTTTAAAAGCCAATGCAAATAAGCCAATCTATGTGGCAAACTGAAAAACAATAAAACAGTGGGATGTGTTTAAATCGAGCAAGCAAAATGAGAAACTAAATGATTAGAAGTGAATTCTTGTCAAGGCAGAATTAAAGTTGAAGCCAACATAGGAACACCAGCATAATTTGGTTTGTACACTGAATGGGATGCCAGGCCATCTTAAGGCACCATGCACACATACAGCATTTACACTGTTACAATTTAACACTGCATTCATCTATTGGGAAAATGAGAGGAAAATGGAAAGCTCAAATGAAATTAGTTTGGAGTTGGAGATAGAGCTGGGTACCAAAATTTGATACTTTTATTTCACTGACTGAATTGCTTTGATACCATCGACTATCAAAAAAACTGTCTCATATCGACAGAGTAAATTTCATCACCGTCAAAGAGACAGTAAGCATGCAGCACACTGATTACACTGCACAGAGACAGGGCTCACATATGTGTGTGCTGTATTCTGAGAGACTTGACGAACGTGTGCATCAAGTAGTAAAAAAATGTCTACACATTTAAAAGCATGATTCAGTTTTATAACCCTTGGTGGTTTTATGACAAAGGACAACACCCGACTTAAACTGAGACCCTCAGGTAACTTTAGATATTAGATATTAGCGTAGGACCAGAAACACCCAGGCCAACTAAATTCAATGAGTGGTTCAGGAGGGACCAGGAGAAATATTCACTGAATGGAGTGTTCATGAACACACAGAAACAGCACCGTTCATTGCACATGCTCATTTTTCATTTTTCGTCACTCACTCACTCATCATCTATACCACTTTATCCTTTATTCAGGATCATTGGAGGCTATCCCAGGAGACTTAGGGCACAAGGCACGGTACACCCTGGACAGGGTGCCAATCCATCGCAGGACACACACACATACCATGAGAAATTTGGGAACGCCAATTAGCCTAACCTACATGTCTTTGGACTGTTGGAGGAAACCGGAGTTCCTGGAGGAAACCCACCAGGCATGGTGAGAACATGCAAACATGCAAACAGGAATTGAGTCTGACCGGAAGTCGAACCCAGACCCTGGAGGTGCAAGGCAACAGTGCTAATGACTAAACCACTGTGCCGCCTATGTCTTCAATCATAAAATTTTTGTTATAAATAATATTCTAGGACCCCAGACAGCACGGTGGCTTAGTGGTTAGCACTGTTGCCTTGCACCTTCAGGGTCCAGCTTCAATTCCCGCCTTGGGTCTGTGTGCGTGGAGTTTGCAAAATCTAGTTATTCATGTTCCTGGTGCTTGATGTATTTTCTCCAGGTACTCTGTTTTCCTTCAACAGTCCAAAGACCTGCAAAGACTAACTGGCGTTCCCAAAGTGCACATACTGTGTCAATGAGCATGTGTGTATATGTGTTGTACTGGCATCCAGGGTCTACCCCGCCTCATGCCCTAAGTCTTCTGAGATAGGATCCAGCATACCTGCCACCCAGTATACAGGATAAAGTGGTATAGAGAATGAGTTATGAGTGATTCTGTGACCCAAAGAAAGAAGCTACCCCCACGCTCTAGTTCTCTCTCTTTAGTCATAGTAGTCAGAGCTGAAGAGAATCGCATGAGGATCACAATTCTCCAGTGATGGGAAACAGTGCAGTGCTCAAGATACCTTACAAAAAATGAAGAAATAAAGTAAATGAGATCATTTCCAGCCCTGGCTTGAGAAAATGAGATGCAATACAGACAGTTATGCAAGCTCAAACTGAGGACCTTGGAGCTGTAAGGCAGCATTGTCAGCACCCAGTCACATTACTATTATTATTATTATTATTATTATTATTATTATTATTAATAATAATATTATTAAACAAGAAAAGGACTTAGAACTGGTGTCGTTGAAACTAATAGAAAAATGCAAACAAGTGAATCAGGAGTAATACTGCCACTCTGTCCACAATTATGTGATATTTAATATTTATTGTAGACAGAGACAAGTAGAACCTCCTCACTCCTTTCAGCATCCTTCTTGCTTAAAAGTATACTTTTTGCTTCAAAACAACTTTTTTTCCATTTTACTGTAGGTAAACAACAAGCTTTACTTTTTCACTTTTTCTGTGAACTGACATATAATAGTACTGTGCAAAAGTCCTAAGCCATGCTTCATTTCTTCATATCTTGCTTCCAAAGAGCCAGACTTTTTAGTACTTTAAATGTAGCCTTGATCAATACCTCGAGGCTTCCAGAAGGACTTTTTTTTTATACTCTCATTTTTGGCAACTTTTTGTCTCTTGTTTTCAATCCAGTCCCTGTATCTGACCAGTTTCAGGTATGTGTTTTTTGTTTGTTAAGCCACACAGTAACCTATGAATCATTCAAGCATTAAACCATCTAACTCAAGGCACAAACCAATGAGAAGCAGGTGCAGATGATTAGTATACTGGTAAGGATGAATGCTGAGTGATTGAAACAGATGAGCGGGGTAATGAGGTTGCTGCTGAGGTTAAACAATCACATTTTTAATTGTATCATTAGGTACTTTGCAGCCTGCTGCATAAACCATTTGTTCAGATTTCTTTCTTTTAATCAACATAATTTAAATTTCGTAGGAACAAATGGGGTGTGGCTCAAGACATTTGCACACTACTGTATTTAATATTTATTTATTTATTTATTTAGTAAGTTTGTCTATATAAATTTGTAAAAAAGGTTCTGTCTGTACATTGGTCAGAACTTGTTATTTTCATTATATCTCTTAAAATTGCATTTTATACATTGGAGGACCAAAAACCAGTCTCAGAAAATGCTCTGTCTTTATGTTTGTCTGTATGTCTGTCCAGTCAGATTTTGCTACAACATCACGCAAAACTGGCTGGACAGAATTTAATGAAACTTTACCAATCCTTCTGTATTTGCACAAGTCAGTTACAACTGTGCCAAACATTCAATCAAAATGTTGAGTAGAAGGGAAGTTATGAGCAGTTATGTGCCACATTTTGTCACAGCACCTAGGATTTTTGTTTTTTGTACTCATTCACTGCTTTTGCCTTGTGGTGAGAGTCACTCTAGAAAGCCAGTCAATGCTTAGCAAAGTTTACCTAAGTAGACATAGTATGCGGAAGACACCGAAATGACAGTAATACACCTTACACTAATTTATAAATAACATTTCTGAACATAGGTTTTCTAGCTATACCTTAAACTAACAGTTCTGATTTATATCTCTACAATGAGTGGAATATGGTGGGAAGTTGCTTAAATAAATCAGGCTAGCTAAGTAATAAACATTAGCAATTCAGTCGAACATATACTGTAGATCCCATAACTTCCGCTTTTTAAGAAAGAAATTAGATCTTCCTGTAAAAATCAAGGGCAACGTTCGCAGACACATTCAGACTTAGTTGCACAGCAAAAAAGAAATGAAGGGGTAAACCACTGGTGTGCTCTTGGATGCATTCCCATTAATCTCTCTATATCACATCTTGCTCTCTAATTAATAGTCTTTCTAGTTCTCATATGCTGTTGTGCGCACCGAGCCACACAACAAATCCATCTTTTTTCTTTTAGCTTTTGTCACTTCAGTCTATCGCACATGCAAATTCAGATACTGGCTTCGTCATTACCACTTGTATAGCCTCACACACACAATCAAAAACACAAGTGCACACACACATACACACCCCTAATAATTAGAGTGCATTTAGCTGTTGTTGAGCCATCAATAGTTATCAGGCACGTTAATGCAGCAGTCAGCTTCTTTAAAGTGGCAGAATAGAAAACTATTCACACACACACACACACACACACACACACACACAAAACTTTTAACACTCTCATAAACATACACAGACACACACACACACACACTATGAAAAATCCCACACCACAGCAGTATAAAAAAAACACCTGTTATACTCAAATCCTCACAAGGCCTACAGAAGCGTTAACTATGTTCGATTCAGCCTGAATCCACAGAAATGCATGCTATGCATTGATAACACACACACACACACTCACTGGGAATAGAGCATGCGGGAGCGGACGATGAACTTGAAGATATACTCGAGAGCTTTCAGTGTGCGCAGAATGGGTTCGCATGCTTCTCCACGACTAGACACATCCAAATACTTCTTCAACACTGACATCAACTTCCTGCAGCAGAGACAGAGAAAAAGAGGACACGAAAAGGCTTCATCAGTTTGATTTTAAACCAAATAATAGCCCTAGTGGGTATGATAAAAGCATGAATTAATAATAAGGGTAAGTTGAATTTTTCCATTTGTGTTCAGATTTGTGCATATATTTCATAACACTGTGCTTGCACACTGGTTTGATAAATAGGTTTATCCCACAGCACTGATCTGTTTTTTAATTTATATTACAGATTTATTTTCTATGTGAAACAACTTACATGCTAGTTTGCACTTCTTTGACTTAAGAGTTGGCCAACTCCAACCCACCACCTTATTTAATGTTTTTCATGGCATTTAAAATTTGGGACAAAGGCAACCTGAATGAAACTCACCACCTCTAATGCTTATGTGACATTTCAGTTTTGGGGCAAAAGTACTTATTTTCCCAAATGTATTTTTTTGTTTAATATCATGCCTGAGATATGGGCTTATCCCAGCTCAGTTGTGGCTGTGTTCTAGTAGCCACATTTAGATGAGTCCATTACCATTCCTCAGTGGTATCTGGGTCTAAAAGAGGTAAATGTGGCTTGGCACTGAAACACGGCTCATCTGTTGCCCACTCCAAGCAAGGAACATAAAACACACACTGTGCCTGGGGTGTAGATTTGAGACAAATTGTTTCAAAAGGATAGTTTGAGGGTTTTTTTTTCCTGTCTGTCTTAAATCCAAATTGAGGTGCATGTAAGTAGGTCTTATTCATTATATGGTACTATGCATGTAACACCTGTAAAGCAAGGATGTCCTCAAAAATGTTTCTACATCAAAAAAATACTTGCAGTAAACAGCAATTCATGAAACAAAGTCAAGAATTGTTGTAATGACCTTTTTCTTAAAAAGTCTCAATTTATGAAATTTATGCAGTTTTATAAGGAAATTAGCAGCATAGTTTTATTGAACATCCTGCAGAACCAGCTACAATCCTTCTGAGACCTGTGTGGACTTTTTTTTCAAGCATGCTGTACGTGAGCACAATGTAAGCAACTGGGGCCAAATTCCACAACCCTCGCTAAATTTAATAAAGCATTCCAAAGTTCCACTGAGACTCGTATGAAGCTTCTGGAGTCCCACTGAGCTATATGGAGTTCACAGGTATGATGCCGTTAGTATAACTCTAACTATTTTCTTTCTCATATGGCTAGTTCTGGGAAAAAAATGTTTTTTATAAATGATAAAATAGAAAATAAAAAATACATAATACATAATACATATATAATTATTATAATTTTATTATAAGAAATTACAATATTGTTTAAAAAATCCTTAATGATAAGTAAACGTAGTTTAGGCTGACACTGTGATTTAATAATTGCAGTAAAACATTAATAAGGTTTCTAACCAATCATAGATTAAACTGTATCTGTTAACCAATCAGAAGGTGGAATTTCTCAACTTTACATAAGTTTGTTTTTTACTTTAATTTGCAAATAAATAAATTTACTTGGTACTTGTGTAGTTTCAAATACAGCATGACTTATTATAACAAAATATAATAATAATCATGTGGCTGATGAGTGTAAATTTTAAATTCTAAAACTAAATATGGGGAGTAAAACTTATTTTACAAAATCACTCTTTTAAGATTAAGATTGCATGCTGTAAAGAAGGTGTTTAGCCAATTATTTGAGAATTTGGGGCATTTTGTTTTTATTTCGGCTGAGATAGACCTCCATTTCATTCTAGCCTTTCAGCTCCTGTGCAAAATTAAATAAAAAGAACAAAAGAAAGGAAGAACGAACGAAAAACTTTTTTCCGCTTATTGACTCGGTTGGATGTTAAAAGAAAAACCTGAGTAAATTAATTTTAGACTGGAATATTATTTCATAACACAGAACTCCATGCAGCTACACATACAGTATACACACAAAGAGACATAACACACACACCTGCAGAAATGCACAGTAACATGGACTTAGTAGCTTTTTGTTGAATCATATTCTTTCTGCTTTTCCTGGTAAGGGCTGCAGTAGCCAAAGGCTGAGAAGGTCAGTCCAGAGTTCTCTTTCCCTAAACACCACTGTCAGCTCCTCCCTGGGAGACGGCCTCAAACCTGCTGTGAGCTATAATCTCTGCAGCGTGACTTAGAGGTTCCGGTCCGGTAAAACATTCCTGATATAGCTGTACCCAGAGCCAACCAGAGGGAATTCGTGTAAGTTACCTGAATCAATTCGACTGGCTCCACTGAATTTGAAGGAGCTGTTCCAGCTACCTAATAGCTGAGCTTCTTATATTATCACAGAGAGTGAGGCCAGTAATCCTGCAGAGAAACTCCATGCCACTACTCACAGCTCATGATATCAGCTGAGAATATGGATGTAGATTGATCGGTAAACAGAGAACTTCATCCACAAACACTAACACTGCTGCTGCGGCTGCTGCTAACCAGATCAATCTCTCATTCAAAGTATATCTTACACGCTAAATCAGTAGCATCTAAGCCTTAGTACAGGACAGCAAGCATTACAAAATCCTTAGAAAAGCACATTTACAGGCATTAGAGTATGCATGCCGCATATGAAGCCAATGCTTACAGCAGCATACTCTGAAGTTATAAGATCATCAATCGAGTCTGTGTGTGTGTGTGTGTGTGTGTGTGTGTGTGTGTGTGTGTGTGTGTGTGTGTGTGTGTGAGAGAGAGAGAGACGGTTCAGGCTTTATTCTAATTTTCATACATATACATATAATGTATCGTGTAAGAAGAGATTGTA
>JAQQZT010000012.1:11724085-11752134 GCA_030068275.1 Clarias platycephalus
CTTATTTGTGTGTAGAGTTTTGCAAAAATAGCCAATAGTTACAAAAAATGTGCTTAAGCAATCAGAAAAAACTGTAATATAAATATTACTTTTATTAAATCTAATACATACTTAGCAATGTAATTATGATAGAGCTTCACAAAACCACTCGGCTCATTCAGTTCAGCTGATTTTAAAGCTTTATTTTGTGGTCTCTTCTAACCAGATTTAGCTTTTAAGATATTGTTAATTACTTAACAGATTCCTCATATCAACCCATCTCACTAGCCAAGCACTGACTGAATTGTTTGTTTGTTTGTTTGTTTGTTTAATTCTCTGTTTGACTGGAACATCACAAATTTATATTAGCTTGTTCTAAAATATTTCTATTGTAACAGCTCTGTAGTCTAGTCAATGTAAAGCAAGTAACAAGTACATGGACTGATTAAAAGGATTAGCATTAAAGGTAAAAGATGATGCTTCATTGTATGTTGCAGTTTCTTGGTAACACGATGTACCTTTGTCTTATTAAGTTCAAGAGAAAGTAAGTGAACAAATGTGTGACAGAAACAAATAGCTAGGAATCCTAAAATACCCCTTTCTACCATAAGCATAATTACAGTTCAGCTTAAGGAAAAGCATAAAACATCAACAGAGTCATGACCTGCTGCATCTGTGTCTCCTGAAAAATGTCTTTATGCAGTCTAAAGATCTGTTGGAAACATCCCTCTCATTCTACGCCTCATTTAAGATTTCTAAAGGTGTGCTGTGGTATCTGGCATCAATACATTAACTGCAGATCATTCCTGTAAGTTGTGAGGTGGGACCTCCATTAATCAGATTTGTTTCTCAGCACATCCTGCAGACACTTGAACTGAATGAAATCTTGGGAATTTAAAGACAAAGTCAACGCCTTGAATATTTTGTCATGTTCTTCAAGCCATTCCTGAAAATTTCTTCAGTGTGTTAGAGTGCTGAAAGAGGCCACTGCTATAGGGAATATCTTTGCTATGAAGGGATAGATCCAAAGATTCCTTGCCCAAAGCTCGCATTACCTCCATTGGCTTGCCTTCTTCTCATAGTGCATCCTGGTAACTCTTGCCCAGGTAAGCAACACACAAGTACCGGGTCATCGTACCCGGTATAGGTGCTTTTGGTGGTGAACATGAATTATAGGAACACTGACTGGTCTGCCGCTACAAAGCCCCATAGCTGCAATGTATCGTGTGTTCTGACATATTTCTATCACAGCCATCACTAAAATTCACATATTGTACTGTTCTTTAACAAGGTAACATAAGTCATAGAGGTCTGAAGCGGAGGTGACATCTATGTTTAGAATCTCTTGGTGAGATTACCATTTTGTTACCATGGCAACGATGCTAACATTTCCTTTTTGAGCTCTTGAAAATGGACCATCAAATGTAAGTATACATCAGTCATGTTTTAATTTAAATACACTAAACAGGATAAAATCGAAGATGTCACCGCAAATTAACTCTCATATTCACACAAAAGAAACTATATTTGTTGTTTGTGGTCATCCACTAATGACTAACTGCTAACAGCTAACCCATACTTTGTAAGACCTTTTAAAAAGACATTAGATTTAAGTCCACATTTTAATTTTACCACGTTAAAATAATAAAATGCCTTAATTTGTTTATTTAGATTTTGGGAGAAAATTGCTAGGAGAGAGTGGTTTAGAATGGAGCAGCTATTAACAGCTTAGCAAACCTGCTTACTCTGTTTAAAAACCCTGCCAGCATACCCTGCTTTCTCATAGGTCTAGAGTTCCATATGTGTCCTGGTGGTGCAGGACTTTACTGCTCTGTTCAGTCTCTAACAATCTGTACAAGTTCGTCATAGCTTTATTAAAACTTCACCCTCATTTACTTGTCTAACTAGATGATATTATACTCTATAGTAGCAAGTCAATGTCTTGTGAAAACACAGATTCTCTGGTACATCCTGATCACATATTAACCTTAACGTCACTTTAGAAAAAATAGCATCATTCACAGCTTCAGGATGTTATCAAATTACCAGTTTTAGAATTTTTTAGAAAGCAGTCCGATATGAAATGTTACATACAACTCTGGGAACATTTCTACTGTAAATAAAATGTATTTGCTTCACTTAGTGTTAAAAAGAGAGAGAGTTTCATTTTGCTTTTTATTAAGTATTTTTGTATTTTTATTATTGTTTTATATATTTGTTCTCTGCCATCCTGTACTCATTTAATACTCAACTCATACTGAAAAATACAAAATGACAAATGACCACCCAATTTCTGTGTACATGCCTTGAACCCTTAAGCAAAAAATGGGCAGGATGTGTTTTTCTCATGTTTGTTTGCATGTACACACATAATAGAGACCCAGGTGACAGTGCAAAATGACCCAAAAGTGATAATTGATCCCCCTAAAATTTTTCAGCAACTTGTGTTGCAGTAGCTCTTCTGTGGGATTGGACCAGACAGGCTAACCTTGAACTTGATCAAGCCTGTCAGTGATTAAGCAGTGATTAAGTCTTTCCTTGGACCACTTTTTCCTGTGTCTTAATCACCATTTATCATGGACACAAAACAAGACCTGGTGTTTTATAGAAGCTCTGAGCTAGTTCTCTAGCCAACACAATTTGGGCCTGGTAAAGTCACTCAGATCTGTATGCTTGTCCATTTGTCCGACACAATAATTTCAATAGCTGACTGGTCATTTTATCCCTAATACATGACCACCTTTGACAATTATTCACTGTTATTTAACTGTCAGTAGTTTTAATCTTGTGATGATAGGTTGTTCCTTACATATCATCTTTCAAAGTAGTAAGAAAAGATTCAGTAGCTGTTTACCTGAAGTCAATTTTGAATGTAGCATATCTAATGGATTTTTTTTTTTTTTATATATATATAATATTGCTGCTGCTTATGCATAACATTGTCTGCAATTAGTCAATCTTTTGAAAAGGGTGATTATGTAAGGAAAAAAAATGGAAACTGGAAGTCAACAATGGAACACTAAAATTTGGAATTTGAAACTTAAAACTTGAACTTAAAAATAAAATGGTATGCCAAATGTGCTTACATTATAGTTTTAATGATGGGAACTCAGTCCAATAGATCACTGGAAAGAGGCTAATATATTATGATATAGTTTTGAAGTTGTGATTATGGCATGAACCACAACACATACATAACACATTCTTGCTATGAATGAACAAATGAATGAATGAATGAATGAATGCATGTGTGAATCAGTATCCAGTTATCCTCTTTCTCATACTTACTTAATTATTGCTAATATGTAACTTCTTAATCATTGCTGTTTCAGTGTAAATCTTACCAAATCTTATTTCCTTACATCTTGCTTCTTTAGTCAGGAGCATTTTATAAGATAGAAAGAATACAATCCAAGAATACAGTCAAATCTATAATTAAATAGGGTTAATGCTCTTTTTTTCTGTTTAAAACTGATGACAACACTGAAACGTTTTAGGCTAAATCTTCTATGGCTTGCAACAGAAAAAGGAAGAAAACTAATTTAGTCTTAGTCTTAGATTTTCTATCTGCCATTGTCAGAGTACGAATTCAAACTGCAGATGAAAGGTATGTTAACTAAAAGATTTAAAATATCCAGTTATTAGAAATGTTCAGTAGTTACACATACTTACATACCTGACTATGTATACATATACATACAGTATATATATATATATAGAAAGAAAAAACTCAGGCCATAGAAATTGTTAAATGCATATAAAACCATGGTATCATTTCAGTTTAGCTCCAAAACCTTTTGTCTCCAGGTAAAATATCACATGACCTTGAGAAGAGGTCTATCACACCTTTCTGGACATCCTGGAACATTAAAGTACAGATATAGCCACTACACAACTGTTAATATTTTCAAAAGCCTGATTATCAACTGCATTGGTGCAATATATGAGAGAAAATGTCATTCAAAAGACATCAGGAGCACAAAGCAATGAAAAAAGTTCAGTTTTGTGAGCAATAAAGTAAAAGACAAAGATAAGTAGACGTTATTGTCATTGTAGTGATATAACAAAATTTTGCATGTCTGCATGCATGCATGTCTTGCTAATCCTTAGTGGCAGGGTTGTAAAAAAAAAATTTAACAAATCTTCTGGTACAAAGATTCATTTTGGAATATAGATGTGCATCAGTTTTTACTTTTCAGTTAATTTCATTTTCAGCTTCATATAATGTACATTGCAGTAAAACAGTCAGAAACTGATGGTGGTTTTTTTTCATTAGGTTTGTTCAGGTATGAGTCTACAATTCCTGCTCTGGAGGGGTCTAAGTTTGAAACTTTTTTAACTTCATTTTATTCCAGTAGTACCAGACCAGTAAATGAATCTCAATCTGTCAGAGAAAACTGTAATATCTTGTAATTTGTATATCTTTTTTGTGCAATACTGGTTCAAATTAATTAAAACTAAAGATGCTGACAGGACTCTATGCAGAAAGAACTGAATCATCTGGGCAAAATTAAAAATTAAAAAGACTCTAAAAAAACACAGCGCAATGCTGATGTATAAACATAAAAATCTGTTGCATTCAAGTTTAATCAGAACAATATTCAGCAATGTGATGCAGGTGGAAGGTAAACGCATGCTCTCTCTCTCTCTCTCTCTCTCTCTCACACACACACACACACACATGCACACACAGACTCCCTAAGTGAGAATAGCTATGGCATTCAATTACTGGTCTCTTCTCTAGGTCTTGTTCTCTAAATTTGTCACACTGCATCCAGCTACCCATCTCCCATCTCTCCCTTTCTCTCTAGCACATAATATATATATACTTCACAATAATGCAGACTTTAATAATAAAAAATAAAAAAAACCTTTGGAAGTCTTTTAAATGCACAGGTGGAGGAAATATCATACTTTTATTAGAATTCTTCCCAAACAGGTTTTAGAAAACTCATGATTTTTCTTACCTACAAATGATTTTAATCAACCCCTTGAAGAAAGAAGTTATTAACATCAAAGTGTATCAGAATATCATAACATTAATTTATTAGACTTAAACGGGTTACTTAACTTACTGATGGAATCAGTTATGAAATGTTCATTTTAAATCACCCCCTATGGCATTTTTAAGTGTAATCTCAAGGTTTAGCAGCATGTTGTAAATGTTAGTATTACTATTCACAGAAATTTTTGATTTTGATCAGGCCTAACAAAGACTTTTGGGGGACTTTATTCCTATTTTATGTAGGTGATTTAATCGGAGAGTTTAGGGGCAAAAGATTTGGTAAGTTCGAATTCTTTATGAGCCATCATTTGTATACATAATTTGAAGCAGTCCAACAGAAACAATAACAAAATAGTATAAACCCAGTTTATGATATGTTCAAGCACTTGGAATTAAGAGACATACTGTATGGCTGTGGCAGGAAATACCTTGGATAGCATAGACTGTGGTACCCTCTGGTTATATTAGACTCAAATTCTATTTTGTCTAAACTAAGAACAATTTTAATTTGTATTTAAAGCTTTGACTATTGTTTTGTTTTGCATTTCTCGCTTTCTTTATTTTTGTGTGTTGATTCCCCATCTTCTCAGTCAGGTAGATTACATTAAACTTTATATCCTCATAATAAACATGTGTTTGTTTGCATGAGCTATTACTTATCATGTTTAATTCATATTCTGCCTTCACTATTGTTTAGAAAGTAGGGGTATAAAACCTTATCATATGAGCCTTTATATTTAATTCTGCATCTCCCCTGTCTCTCACTATAGCCTATATGTGTCTTTCTTTTTCTTCTGTGGATGGGATTGTGTTCTTTGCGTTTCACGTAGCTCTTTAGTAAACTTGGAGAAATTGATAACACGGCAGACAAGCGCAATAAAAACGGCGCCCGCGGCCCACCACCCGCAAACTCCCATTATGTAAATCCGGGGGGTCATTTCTGAGACAAATCGTTCACTTTTATTCCTTTATTTTTTTCCCATTTTATACGGCTCCCTTTCTCCGGAGAATAGAGCATTTAATGTGTCTGCGTAGTGATTGATATAATCTTGAATAATTTGCCGACGTTTAAGACTCTTAGAACACCCGGCACAGATTTTTTTTTTCCTGATTAACTTCTCTTTACGCAAATTGTGAAAAATATCGCTAATACAAAAAAATAAGGCTTTAGTGCAAAACTGTTATTAATAGGGGTCTAGGTCAGATATTAAAACAGCCATTATGGTGCAGCCTGCATGTCTGAAAATAAAGCTGTGCCCTTCGGCTGAGCTATAGCCTGTGAACGCATTTTGATTTACCTAACTCCGTAAAACTCGCGCGCGCGCGCGCACAAACACACACACACACACACACACACCGTGGTCATTTTTGTAGGGAAGAACGTTTCATTTTATTCTCGTCACCAGGCAAACATGCGTTTTTAAATATAAACAATACTGTGTAAAAATAATAAACAAGGTATTAAAATACACTTTAATGATCGTTTTACGTCGAGCATCCAAACCACATATCTTTAGTACAGCAAAAAAATATGCAAATAACTCATCAGACAAAAAAAGGAATACCAGTTCACACAAATCTCAAAAACCCTCGCGTTTCTCACTAGGAGGGAAAGGCATATGGCATAGAAATTAGCCAAGAGAGCACGTCGGGAGTCGGGCCGCCCTGCCAGAGAGTCTGCTGGATCACCGCTCATGTGCTGCTCTCCAAAAATCATTCACGGCTCAGACCCGTTCAATACCAAGCCATAGAAATACATGTGAGAGGTCAGACACACAGTGACACTGAGCCATGGAACTGACACGCGTTAAACGGCAAAGGATTTAAATTTTATTATAAGACAAATACGATATTGTGTAATATTAGATAGGACTAAGACTGGTTATTTTCAAATTGTCCTAAGTTCAAATTATCTTTATTATTATTATTATTATTATTATTATTATTATTATTTACTCATTAAAATAATTTTGGAGAAATTGTTACATTTGTAAAATTGGTCAATAGTACTTTTTATACCTGTTTTTAATGTTTCTCCGCGAGCTTAGGAGCCCTTTGGATAGCAAAAATTGGACAAAATTATAAAATCTGCAAGTAAAACTTTATTTACTTACAATAAATCTTGTAAAACATGTAATAACACGTATTTTCACTTTCATGAAGTTTTACCTATCTTTTATTTTTATTTTGTTATTTTTTACTCTTCTTTTGTTACTTTCGGCTCCATTTGAGATCCTTTAATATCCTCAATATCATACATTTAAATTAACATTAGTGGCATTTACTACATAGGGGAATTACATACATTCGCCTATCTACATGAGAAGATAATAATAATAATAATTATTATTATTATTATTATTATTATTATTATTGTTGTTGTTGTTGTTGTTTTTGTTAATGAGTTCTGATTTGCATATTAACGCCATCCAGAGGGATATCTAACATCTAGTTGGTCATAGCCTATACGTTAACATGTTCTTTTAGGCAACCAACAGGGTTGGTAAATAATACAAACTAAACCCAGTTGTTAACTCTTATCTATTGTGCATGTATCATCAGAGACTTAGCATGTTAAAAGCCGACCGTATTTAAAATAACAGTACTTATATGATGTAAGATGTACTTATAAGTGGCTGTTTAGCAACAATTCTTATGATATCTACTGCTGAGTGAAAATCGTGACATTTTTATTGAGGGGGCGTGACAAGGGGGTCACAAAGAGAATTACCATGTTACTACCAATTAGTCAACAGATGTTACAGGTGTCTATCCACCAACTTTTTTTAAGTTACACATTCATATTTTGCTTGTGGATATTGTGATACGTCATGCTTTTATCACAAATGTTATTAAATATTTTAAACTGATTAACTAATAAACTCACCATAAAAATAAAACTCTATTAATGATTATCTTAAGATCTTAATCTTTGTGATTTCCCTCTGGAGGAAGCCCTTAAGACTTAAAGGCTTTGTGAGTAAAGAGATTCAAACTTCTTGGGAAGGATCTTTTTTTTGGAAGCTAAACTCCGTTGGGGAAAAATCTTAGTGCGTAATAAACATAAACAGAATATTTAATGCGAGCTGCCTAAGTAAATGCCCATATACGGTGAGTGTCCTCCTCCTTTCCTTTCTGGGGGAAAATTGGCAAAGGAACAGCGCAGTGAAGAAAATTATAGTAAAATGTTGCTTGCATTTTAAGGCGTTTTAGAATTTCTTTCTGCTGACCAATGTTGGCCCACACATGCAGCCTAGTAGTAATGATGTCCTGAAATGTACTGTTTCAGAGTGCGCACTGAGTAACCGAGCATGTGTCAAAGAAGCAAAACAATATTTGCCAAATATGACATGAATCGATTGTTTTGGTGCATGCAGCTATAGATGACTGAAACGAGCGTTTAATTGTTACTTCTGTTTTTACGTGAGAATCGATGAAATCGTAATGGATCACATTTATTTTGGGTAGAAGTGGTTGGGCAGCTAGGTGCACTCTGTAGGACAGTGTATTCGGCCCAATATTACAGATGCCTGAAAAAAGTCGTATAACTTATTTTAATTATATAAAATTAAACGTAAGTAATTATGTTTAATAAATAAAATTAATTATGTTTAATAAATAATAAATACAATAAATACATTTGCTAGATTAATTCGCTCTGTGTGCGACAAATGTGCAAAAATGTATACAATATATACAATATGTAGTTGTATGCGTAAATGTGTATGTGAAGAATATTGATTATCGATATAGGACACTGTTTGACATCGCGCTCAGCTCTACTGGGGCATAAATCTATTTTTGTCAGCTGAGGTTAACCAATAGAGGGGCGAGGGTTTTACGTATTCGACCAATCAAAACACTACTTTGTGACTTTGGCATAACGCGAGAGGAAAATGCGACAGTTTGACAGGAATAAGCCCATCCGAGGAGGGTTCAGTACAGATGTGACGGAATATGTCGGAATTTCAGAAACAGAACAGAAAGAAAAGCACACGAGAAAAGAAAATGGACAGAGAGACTCAGAAACTGATTTCATTTGCGTTGCGTTTTGCGTGATTTGCGTTTATTTCCTCTACCCCCGCTCGGGCTGTAAACGGGGAATAATGGAAAGCGAGCAAAGTCCGAGACCGGAGCAGTCGTCTAAACCGAGTCATGAGTCCATCCGTTTCGGTATAGACCGAATCCTTGGTTCTTCTGACCGACAGCATGGCTCTGAAAGCAGCACGGACAACCTGACCGGGACCACCACTACATTTACTGCCCTCGTCGCCCCACTCTCTGCTTTCCCTGGCTCTTTGGAGGACCCAAGCGAGTTCGTGGCGAACAGAACTCTGGGACACCGCGGGGTTATCCGGGTCCCGGCGCACAGACCGCTTGGAGCCGCCATAGCGCCGCCTGTGGTGAGCGCAGCTCCGGGTTTCGGGCCACTTTGCTTCCCCTGGGTGGATAATCACCGCAGGTTCACCAAAGACAGACTGCCAGGTAAAGTGAAACTTACAGTATATGAAAGGAGTCGCTAAAATAACTAGCACCCGTGACTTTAAAGAGAACAAGTTTAGACCCTTATTTATTGCAAATGTTTTTTTTTTTTTTTTGTTGTTGTTGTTGGCGTTGTTGTTGTTGGTGTATTATTACGGTTAATACTCAAAATAAAAAATACTTTAAATAGATTAAAAGTAAATTAACATAAACAAGGAAAGTATGTTAATGGAAATTAATACAAATCTGCTCAGCCAATAATATGTGATAATATATGACTGAAAATGAATTCACGCTGTGAGATAAATGTTTAAATATTTTTAAAATATAAATCGCATAACTAACACAGTTTCTTCTGATTAGTATCCTTATAATGTTAAAAAAAAAAAAACATTATAAGGAAAATGTTTATTACTGTTGTTATTATTATTATCATCATTATTATCGATATCATTATTATTAATATATGTAATGTATTTTATATATTTATTTTATTCCTAATTATAATTTATTATTTATATTTATATATTTATTATTTCATTATAATCAGATGAAAACACTGAAAACGTCATCAAATCTGAGGTTTAAAAATATTTTCTAGCTGTTTAAGTGATCAGATCTTTACTTTGTTTCGTTTGCTGTTTCTTTTCAGAAGAGACTTAAATGACACCTCACTTTGATTGCATATTTTTATGAGTAATTTTCTTACATTTTTACTTCTTTTTAAATATAAAGTACAGTATTCTATTAATGTCATTATGCTAAAATGATTCGGCTATCTGTTAAATTAGTTAGCCAGGTTAAAATGTCTGAGGTATGTCTATTTTTCATTTCCTGGTAACCTGGATAATAAAACTCTGTTGTATTAGCATTAGAAAATCAATAATCATCAGGGTTCCAAGCTCTCTGTCTAGCACCCCTTAACGTTTGTATTTTGAACCTGAAGAACCTTTTGTCATTTAATAAGACCTTAAAGGACTTGTGGAAATCTTATTTCCTTAAAAAACAAAAGGGCATGTTGGGTAACTTTTAGGTTCTATGTAGCCTAATACATATATAATACCCGCACACGACCACACTTAGTTAATACATACACTCTTAGGAAAAGAAAAAAAGCAGGTTTTTTTAGCTTTCAAAAATGATTGTTGAAAATTAAACTTTTTGTTGCAGGGTTCTACATAGTGCCTTTAGCCTAAGCGTTGCCGTGGAGGCAAAACCTAAACCGTTAAATGTTTTAAGTTTTAAGTGTGTATAGGAGTACTGTATATTCGTGCCGGAATCTCCGCAAGAGAAACATGATAACGCTTATAAGACTCGCATTTGATGATTCGATTCATTTGAACAACCCGTCTTAATGAATCGAATGGCGTGAATTTGATTCGTGTTATTTTCCACTAACGATACCACTGAATCGTTTAAAAGCAATTCGTTCATGCGTCGTCCATCAATAAGACAAAGGGTAACGAGTAGGTCCAGTTAAACCACTTGTGGAGTAATGATTCCGTGCATTCTGATAACTCAAATTAAACTCAGAGTTACATCAAGTGCATAGTCATCTGAAAGCTTCCACAAAGCTGTTCGTGGACTAGAATTGGGGAAGAGTATACATGTGTATTTTATTATAATAACTATTTTAATTATGTATCATTATGTACTTATTCAAAAATAGTCATTACATCAGGCTGGTATCAGGTTAAGGACAATTATCTGAGCTTAGGATAAGAGCAATCTCTCTCTCTCTCTCTCTCTCTCTCTCTCTCTCTCTCTTTCTCTCTCTAGACATTGCCCTTATCCTAAGCTAAGATAATTAATTATATATATATATATGAATCTATATTAAATCTATATAATGACGTCTATGATCTAGCTATCTTATGAATCTATATGATGCATCTGCTCTGAGGAGGTGAATTTGGTGTAAATGGCTTCAGAGTATTCCTTAACGCCATTTTTTTTTCTTTTTACGTATCACAAACCATATTCACATTTCCTGGTGACATTCTCTGAAGGTACTATGTCAGTGACACTTGAATGGTACCTTTATTTGTGCGACCGTGTGATGCCAAATCTGAATCTAAGAGATAACATCCAAACCATACAAACTAACTCTTGGTCATAAAAGAAGGGGATTGATTTGAGGTTAATTCTGAGGTTAAATAACAGATTTATTGTGAATTTAAGATAATTAAACCTGATCCCAGGTGTAGCCTTCAACATGCCTGTCATTACTAAGAAAAAACCCACATGTATTTTATTGTAGGCTGACAGAAGGAGGACAACATAGAAATAATAAACAAGAAAGAAAGAAAAGAAAGACAAAAAGGAAGCAAGAAAAGGTCTCGCTTTAAGTTACAGTCTATTACAAAGGTGTAGATCATCACGTGGATTTGCCAGACTGAAGGGCTCATGTGGCCTTTCTTATTTCCCCCTCCCTGGCGACAAGCGTGTACAGTAAGAATAGCAGTTGTGTACCTTCTCTGCTATTAAATAGGTACTCGTTTATTGAATTCTTTACAACGCCTAAATACAATGCAGTATAAACTCTTGTACTTTAAAATACATTGAATGTGCTTTAAGAATGACTTACTGTAGGATAATGAAAGAGAAACACACATTGAAAATATCTTTGGGAAAAAGGTAAGTATAATATACAAAACCTTTACACCTAGCCAAGTGGCTTTAAAAAAAATCTAATATAGGCCTATATATATATATATATTATTTTATATATAATTCTGGCTAAATGTTCTTTTCTATGTATAGCTTTCTATTATTCTTTGGAGGCTTACACCCTGCTGAGATAAAGCCTTCTACAGGGTCAGTGCTATTTTGTTTCGCCGGAAGCTGATGTCATGTTTGTCGATGTGCGATGGGACGCTGCTCGCTCGGCTCCGGGTCACACTAGTGCTTGGTGTGGTGATCGTATCCCTCGGTTCAGTCTCGGGTCCTCCACGATTTGTTCCTCCACAACATCGGAATATCCAAATGAACACCACAAATCCTTCGAGAAGCTCTGCTATTCCTCCTGTGTAGCCCAGGATGAGGCAGTATCCGATACGGATGTCGGTAGAAGGAGCATTGATGTCCATCATGATGTGGTTATACCATGCGACAGGAATAAGAACCAGAACCCCGGAACACAAGATGAGAAAACCACCGACACCCGCCCACTTTATTCTCGGTATTTTGGTCCAGCAGGTGGTTCCGACAGTCATCAAGCCGAGACCGATTAGAGCCACTATCAGAGAAGCCACCGTCATCCTGCGCGCGACTTCGATGATCTGATTATTAAAGTATTCAATGTCCTCGTGGTTGCACAGGACGTCTCTAGAGTCCATAAAGGACCTGCAAATATCCCAGATTCCCTGGTGTAGCATTAAATCCGCGGGCTGCCCAGTGATGTTGTGGACAGTGCGCCAGTTTGGTGCCACTGTAGTCGTCAGGGTCAGAATCCAGCTGCAAGGCACGGAAAATAAACCAAAGATTATAATCCCCGGGGTACGCATGGTCTTCAATATACTACAGGGTGTATATACATACAGTAATATACTGTACAGTATATAGTCTAACCACTTACTCGCAACAACCAAAGACTGAGTTTTATGCACTATCACCTGATCCTAGACAGGGGTGTACCCGGCAAACTCCCACACTTTCTGAATTTATCACGTGGTCAGCTATTCAGTGGGAATAGAAAGCCCTCGAGTTTCTATAGCATTGTATTACAGACCGAGATAAATGAAGGGTGGCTACAAAAGCCTTAAATCTCTTAAAACGTCTAAATGTCAGTGCATGTGAACTCTCTGGCTGAGGGATTTTTATAAGCGTAAACTCTATCAGTAATCCTATAAATTTCAAGCTTAAAAGTTTCTCTGCGTCTCTTTCATTCAAATTATTGGCACCTTGTCATTCTTGTCGCTGCGTTGTTTTGTTATTGTATTCCCTTTTGTGGGCAACCAGGTGCACCTTGTTCACTTCCTGAAGGACAGATCATTCACATCCTACAATGCTTAAGCGAGGCAACTGAGCCTTTTTATGTCAATTAAATGCACTTAAACTAAGAAGACGTCTGAATTAGCTTATTGTGTAAAAATGAACATGAAATCACCCAAAATGCTTAGACCAGAAATAAATGTCCGGTTTTAGTCTTGATTTGTACGAATTGTCAATCATATTATATCACATTCTATATATAAAACAAGTGGACAGTATCTGTTAAAATGACAATTACTATGTGTTTCTCAAGAGGTTTTTCACATAAATTTTATTCTGATTAAAACCTTACACCCAATTCTTTCACAGAAATGCTACAGTGCCCCGGTACGATGCATGTGTTGTCCTATAGATTATAATTCATTTCCTTTTTTGTCTTGCATTCTATGTAGCCTTGTCCTTTGTATAACTGTAGTTGCACCATACACTACAGGTATCGACAAATTTTATATACATTCTGAACCTGTGATACTCTAGCCTACGAGTGGAAACATGTTTTACAATGGTTTTGTAAATGTTTTATTTTCTGTTCATTAACCGTTATTAACACAGATTCAGATGTATCTCCATTTTTCATCACTCTTTGTCTTTGTTACCGTTACGCGTTTCTATTTTTTCAGCTCTACTGGCGCTGCCCATAACTCGGCGCATTGGTCACCCGTACCAGAACCGCACACCGCCCAAGCGGAAAAAGCCGCGCACGTCGTTTTCCCGCGTGCAGATCTGTGAGCTCGAGAAGCGCTTTCACCGGCAGAAGTACTTGGCCAGTGCTGAGCGCGCGGCTCTCGCCAAGTCTCTTAAAATGACCGACGCTCAGGTCAAAACCTGGTTCCAGAACCGAAGAACCAAATGGAGGTATGTCCGCCTTTTAGCAACGGACGTTCTTTGACGTATTTCGCAAAGCTTTCTGAAACATGTCTAAGGCTTGACCTTCATTATAAGCAAACAGTGATGGCTAACACTTTCATAATGATGAATTAATAGGATAAATGCACTAATCTTTAGTACATCAGAAAATATTTAATCGTAGACCTACATATTACGAGATTATTCATAGCTATTAATAACTGCTCTGGTTATCATCTCGTTCTTTTATTCTGTTATCTCATCTTGATAAATTGGAATATTAATATATAATATGTATTATTAATGGTCTTTTCGTGCAGTGTAGGTCAGTCAGAGCTATGGACTATTAATGTAAGTTCTAAGTGTAGGTAATGTAAGTGGCTATTTGCAGTGTGAAACCAGAACCACAAATTTCTTGGAAAGAAACTTTTTCTTTGAAAGTTTCTTTGAGACCCCCTAATCCAACTTTATCAGTGTGATAGCTATTACACTGTGTTTAGATGTTGTAAATTGTTTCATGACACAGGTGAACCTTTGAACAAGTATTGCAATTTGATTTGTGTTCATAATATGTCAGCGATATTGATTCACATTAATATATGACTTGTTGGCTGTTAATCTACAGTATATGCTTGTTTCACTGTATTTATTTATTCATCATTATGAAAGCATGAGTAAAAGTGGATCTTATAATAATGTGTCCCCTTTGACTGTTATAAATGACTAAATTAAACAAAAAATTTACATTTCCATTATTTTGTCCTCAAACGAATACATTAACCAATCTGTGCACCAAAGTGCAAAATGTTAAGGTTTAAATAACCTTTTGAAGATGGTGGTATTAACCACTCTCATTCTGTCTCTGTTGTCCACATTTTTATTGCTTTGCTATCTTTCTGCATCTTATTGACTGATATTTTACTTTATTCATTTCTTGTTGTGCATCTTGACTTTTTTTTTTATGTAATACTCTATACCTGTATACTCATTTTCTATTAAGAAACATTTAAATTTTATCATTATTTTAATAATTGTGTGGATGTCATTTTTGCCATTTAATTTTTAACATTTAATTATGCTCATCATACTGTAATAGTGTTTGTGAAACAAATGGAAATAGTGGCTTTCCCTTACAGAACAATTACATACACTTTTACTGTGATCGTGTGGGTAATATGTTTACCAAAGATTCACCAAAGATTAATAGACACCATTATTACATAAATAAATAAATAAATAAATAAATAAATAATCATTTTATGAGTGAATGAGTGAGTGAGATAGATAGACATATATAAATAAGCATCATATACAATATACTGTATCTGAAATATATAATTACACAGTATATCTTTGATAAAAGATCCTATTACTGTCAATAGTTTATTTTTAAATACAAAAAGAATGACCATTTCTACAAATATATTACAGAAGAAATGCTGTAAATACTGATTACAGTAACTGCATGGCAACTTTGTTGTGAGTAAGATATAAATGCATATGGTAATTTTTAAATTGTACAACCCTTAATACTTTTTTAGGCGACAGACGGCTGAGGAGAGAGAGGCCGAGCGCCAGCAGGCTAATCGAATGCTACTGCAACTGCAGGCTGATGCCCTCCAGAAGTCCATCAGTGAGTCAGTGCCAGTAGATCCTCTGTGTGTGCACAACTCTTCACTGTATGCTCTGCAGAACCTGCAGCCATGGGCTCAAGACAAAGCAGGCAAAATGGCCACCACTACTTCACTGGCCTAAATTAATACTGATTTTCATGAGGAGAGACCCATGAGGAGTAACTGCCATTGTGCAACTAAACAGCAGAGAATATGTTACAAGATCTTGGTGTCATATTGGGTAGATGACATTGGAATGAAATAATTTGATGAACAGCACATATGAGCAAAGCACTAGTTTTTTGGAGGACATTTTAAACCACACCTGCACCCTAGGAGGAAAGTGCGATTGATCAATATCATGCCAAATATACAAATTTCCTAGTGCCAGTGCTTTATATAAAATGTTAAGGCTTAATCACAGTCTTTGAGTTTATGCTGATATGTGCAATCTGAAAGGAGGTTAATTTGTCTGTATCCTCTAAAATAATCTGCAAAAAGTTAATTAACAACTTACACTGCAGTGGGATTTGTGAATGTTAAATAATTCAATCAAGGTTTACAATTATAAGAAATATTTACTTCGTTTATAACATTTTCTTTCCATGGTGGACAGTAGGTAAAATTTATAGCTGCGAAATTTAACATAATTAAAAGGAAATAAAATGTAATATCTAAACATCCAGGCAAAAAAAACATTATTATACATCATAATTTTTTTCTCCATTTCTGTCCATGCTGATGTTCCAGTATTATTGGCCCAAATCTAGACTGTGGAATATCTGGTTATATGGTTGACTTTTTATATAAATGAGTATGGTGTACATTTCTACTCATCACCAGTGACTGTGTTGTTGAAAATAATGTTTACTATACTTCTGAATTTCCTATGTTTACTTGCTTTGCTACTAATACTACTAAACTGTGTCTTGAGCTTCTAAATAATGTTTTTCGCCAAATTGTAACCTAATCTTGGCAAATTTTTGTTTGTCAAACAGAAACTTATTATGGTTTAATCCTAGATTTAAAGCCTAATAATTAACATGATCATTGTAAATCGCAAATCCACTTTGTATAAGAACGTGATTGAGACTAACTGAAGTTTTTAAACTTTAAAAGTGGATCTGCAGTATATGTGTGATTACCACTAACAAGAATTTGGACACATTTCCCTGTACTTTGATTGTTATTACAACCAAAAACTAGATATAATTCCTGGAGATTTTTTTTTCTTTAAAGTAATATGGAATGTATCTCAAAAAGGGTCAATGGAATGTCTAAATTATTAATAAACTAATTCAGCAGGGTAAGGATCTGGGTTACTGATCAGAAGGTCAGTGGATCAAGCCCCAGCTCCATCAAGCTGCCACTGTTGGGTGCTCTCACCCCATATACAGTAGTGTTCAAAATTATTAAGACAACATATGCCCTATATTATAGTACTCCATGTGCAGAAAACAGGTGATTTCACTAATTAGCTCTAGCCTGTCTGAGTTGTACTACTTAGAATCAGCTAGTTTAATTCATGGATGAAACAAATATGTGGCAGGACTTTTACTTTCTGAAACTATGGTGCACAAAAATGGCTTAAACTAGGGAATTCATGAGTGAATTGCAAACTTCTGCTGCAAATTTCTGTACATGATCTTCAGGAAGCAATCAAGCAGGCATGGATCGAGCAAGTGATACCAGAGTACTGCAGACATCTTTTTGACTCTATGCCCAGATGGATCCTGCAAAGAATAAAGGACTTCATAATAAACACTGCTTGTTGTATACCAATTTCACTGCAAAAAATATTCTTATTATCTTGATTAACATAATTTTTTTTTTTTAAGTGGAAATGTCATTAAAATATCGTATTTCACTTTTGTCACAATACCTTTGGCCACCACTTTAAATGCATTATCATTAAGGGTTACGTCACCATGTTTCCATGTGCTAAGTACTGTAACAATCAAATCATTGTTTGTGGTAATCACACATACATGACAAATTCAGTGGAATTGATTCAGTGGAAAGAGATTAGGTTGATAAATGCTGGTTCTATTTTATGTGTCTTTGATATCTGTGTAACTATATGTAACTACACAGGCAGCTATATAAACTGATGAGAATCTCTGCACTGTAACAGTTTAGATTTAAGTACTGTACATAAATACACACAGCTTCAGTTTGGCCCGAATAGGATATTCTTTCTATCACTGAAAGTTTAACAGGAGTTATGTATGAATTGCTAGTTTTGACTACATATACTTAATGACTATCCAGGAACTGTTTGATTATTTTGAAAATGTGGCTGTATCTAGGTATAAAGCTACAATATGTAGCTACTGCAGATTATAAATTGGTATCAAGCCATTAGTTTTGCTGGATTGGCATGTGACAAGACAAATATATTATATAAATGATATCAATGTCAAACTTTATCTGTTGTGAAAATGCATATTTGCATACAATTTTCTTCTGCAGTTCATCAGTAATGGTGCATACTTTCAGAGTAATTACATTATAGTTGCCTGTATTATCATTAGACACAGTTACTATAGGCACTTCATATAACAAGGGAGCAAATATGCTGGAGTATTTCTTTGTATAAAACACTTTGTATTTTTTTTTTATTTTTTTATTTTTTATGAAGGTCAAATTCCTTTATGTTAATAAGTTTCCGATCATAAACTAAGCCTGGTCTTTGACTAAATTTTAGACATAGATTAGGATTACTCTATATCTGAAACACTAGGTGTTCTGAACATGGGTGGAAAATGTCTATAATAAAATATACAAAACCCTGTTATGTAAATAATATTGAACCTGATATACTATGAAGAAGTTTTGACATGTTTGTCCTTCTTAATATGTTTATAAATTAAGGTAAATGGGTGTATAAATATATATAAAACAGCAATATTATTCTTTGAAATTTTTTATTGTTAAATATCATTTTATACAGCAACAAGAAAGTGCTTCCTGTCTCTGTCTGCCTGCTTCACTGTCTGTTTATCTGTCTGTCCATCTGTCTGTGTGCTTCAGCTTGCTGTACAAAGAAAAAAATATGGTTTAAAAAAAAAAAAAACAGCTAAGCCCAGGAACTGTTTGCTGCATCAGTTGTGCATAAATTATAATCCACAACACTAAATATGAAAATAATGCATGGAGAGGTGCATATGGTGCATGGTGTAATAGGTGCTTCCCATTCCTCTCGCTGCTGATTCTCATCACAGTGACTAGAGATACATATGGCTGCAGGAGTACTGTGCTGTTTTGCACAAAGAAAACATCCTTATCATCATATCCACAGCCAACTTATTTTGGTAGTTGCTGGTTTGGTTGCCTTAAAATAGCCTAAACACAACTTCTGGACTGGATAGAATTTTACTGCGGAATTGAGGAGATCAAATTACAGATTATGAGAACTTAAAGCAAAACTGAAATTAAATTCTGATGTGTAGAGCAGGTTTTGTAATTGAATATTGAAGTCTATAATTCACTACTTGTAGTAGTACATCACTAAATGCATATCAAAATGTCTTGCCAATTAAAAAAAAAATTGCAAAAGAATACCAGAGGGCATCTGGTCATTTGAATCTACCAGCCACACTTCTGTAATAAAACCTGCAAATACAGTTTAGCAAGGACACAAACCATTTTTTGATCCTAACAAATTAAAAGCAAGGTTGCTTTTAATAACAGTCGGTAGAAACGCTAAACTCCAAACAAAAACAAAAAAAGAAAAGAAAATGCATGTAGCACTCGCAACTACAAAAGATAAAATAAAGATTACAGTTAAAAAGTGCCATTACATTTGTAAAGGTCTGTCATACCTTTAGTTCCATACAAAATCATGGCTTGCTACAAGTCATTTCAAAATGAATAGGTTGAATTTTTTACATGATTTCTAAACCTCATTAGGTAGTGAATTAAATGTTTCACTTATATTCTTTCACTTTTTGCTACTGATCTAGTCTTTCAGTGGTTGGCAATACTTTTTATATAATTTATTATTAGTAATAAATCTGGGTATTAAATATTGGTAATAGTTTCTTAACCTTACATTCGGAACTACCCTTTGTTTACATTGGCCAGATGTCGTATATACATTCACCACTTTATAAGGAACATCTGCATTCTAGCCAATTCATAAAATTACCCAATTGGCTAATTATGTGGCAGCAGCATAATACATACAGATACAGGACAGGAGAATCAGTCAATGTTCATGTCACACATCAGAATGGGAAAAAGTGGTCTTGGCATGGTTATTGGTGCCAAAGAGGATATTTCACAGACAACTACCTATAGAGTTTTGGAGAAGTGTTTACAAGATCCATTGACCAGAAAAAATATATTTTTTTAAAAGAGATCAGAAGAGAAACTGACCGGATGGTTAAGGTAATTTAAATAGTCACTCTTTACAACCATAGTAAACAGAAACACAGCTCATGGGCTCACTAAAACTGGGCAGCTGATTAGTGGTAATGCAGGTCATGCTTTTTAATCTGTATCTGTTCGTTTGCAGTGGGCCGCTCCTGCCACATGATTGGATAATTGAATAAATGCATGAATGTGTAGGTGTACAGGTGCTCTTTTTAATGAGACTGGTGAGTGTACTGTATATTCCTTCAATTTTGTCTGAATACTGAATATCTCCAACCATACAATTATTTATTATAGGCACATTTTAAAGTTCCATTACTAAATCATATATGTTCTAGAAATATTCTAGGAATTATTTGCATTTGCAGTACCTACTGAATCATTGCTATGTTTAGGAAGTTCAGCAGCCTTGAACAGAAATAATGGCTTATTTATCACAACAAATAACCTTAGGTTAGCTTTTGAAGCTAAGCAAACTCTGTCTCTCTGTCTCTCTCCGTCTGTCTCAGCACTTCCATATCACAGTGTGTGGATAAATAGTTATATGGCTATATGCTTATTGAACAGTGCCAAAGTTTGTTATTTCACAGCTTTCTCACAATAAAACAACAAATACAATGAGGAAAAACCAATAAAGTGTAGTGATAAACAGTATAAAAAACACATGGTAATGCGAAGCCCATCTGTCTAATCTCATGCCACCCTAAGAAATGTCCTATCCTCATGCTGAGAACATCAAGCACAATGAATGTTTGACAAACAGACAGATAGACAGATCAATCTGGAGACAAACGTGTTAGGACAAATAAACAACACCACTGCATAAATAACACAGCCACACTGCACACAGATAATCACAGACAGACCAGGTTCAGAATTTTCAAGCAAGGAGCAGCACAGAAACACTAAAAAGCAATCTGCTTTTTCACAAGACTCACAAGAGTTATTTTTGAGACTTTATAGAATAGGGAGAAACATCCAAGAACATGCTGACTGCTGACAAAAACATGTACAGTACCAAGCTAATAAAACCTGCTTGGTGCAGAAGAAAGGGGGAAAAAATGAAAATCAGTCACAAACAATGATGACAGAATAGTTAGGTTATAAGCATTTACATCAGGCCTATAATTGATTTTCCTATTTTGGTAAAGACACCATACTTGGCACTCTTTTAGGGTTTTGGCTCATGAACAGATTATTTTCTGAATGGAAACTCTCTCTTATAAACTGTTTGAGGAACAGTTTTCTTCTTATTTTAGTGCTAAGCAACCTTTGTGCTGTTAAGGTCTAAAATATTATGACTCATAATATAATATAAAGTAAAAAAAACTTAAAATGTATAATAACATTTATTACATCTTCCACAATAACATTAATCTAGCCTGTTCAATTGGGCTGGTTCTTTGTGGAAGAGTATTGAGTAAAAATTTTAATAATTTAGTAACATTTTCCTCTAAGCATTATAAGCAATGCTTCCTTAGTCTTGCTTTGGTTGAGCATCACTTATTTATCCTTCTTTCAGAGCAAGATTATCAGGTCATCAACAGGTCATTATAATGTGCTTTCTAATAGTTAAATATTCACAAGCATTAAAGAATCATTACCGGCCCTGTATATAAATAAAATTAACAAAAGTCATGGTTTTAAGTGCTAACTGATCAGGTATAACATAAAACACATGAACCTGATGTAAAAAAAAAAAAAAAAAATGAGCAAGCAAGGAGAGTCTGTTTAAATTTTGTTCCACTTGTGAGTAAATAACAAATTCATATGAAAGCTAAAACTTTAACCTAAACCTTATTTTAACCCTTTAACTTTTAATATGGATTGGTAAAGCTTGTTATCACAACACATTTTGAGCACATGCAAATATTAAGAGTAACAAGAACAAGGCTGGTTTCAAAATGTCACAGATCAGTTTTGCTAGAAAACAATATATTAAAAAAAATATTACCATGCTTAGGACATAGTGTTGCTATGCACATAGTATTGTTGCACTGATGTCCAGCTACAAGAAGCTACAGATTTCTATGGTTATATGAAGGGCACAAAATGGTGTAGCTTCTTCTCTCTTTTCTTCTTGAACGCAGTAGCTGTAAACTTCCCTGAAAAAAAAAATCGGTCTTTTTTTCTTTGCTTTGTGTTTGTTCCTTCTTCAATCATGTGCTTCATTTATATGACATTCTCAAATAGTTGTAAGGATCTCATGATGTTGTCATCCTGTACAAAAAAAAGACAATAAACAATCTGTACTAACAAGGAAGATATATTTATCAAGAAATATTATTTTAACCTATTACAAGGGATTTACATATTCACAGAATATGAGGATGTCAGGTCAACAGACCTGGAAAATACCTATCTTGAAATACCTATCATCTATCATCTAGACTAATTATCTTGTGTAGGGTCATGGAAGATCTGGAGTCCATCCAGGGAAACCAAGGCACGCAACAGGGTACACACTGGATGGGATGCTAACCCATCGCATAGCACAAGCACACACGCAGTCACTAACAATTTTGAAGTCAGACAATTTTGAAACACCAATCAATCTACACATATATTTTTGAACTGTGGAAGGAAACCAGAGTACCTAGAGAAAACCTGCCGTGTACAGGAAGAGACTTCAAATTCCACAAAACGGACTGGAGGAAACATTTGAACCCCCAATCCTGAAAGTGCAGGGTAACAGTGCTAAGCACTAAGCCACACTGCCACTGAAAAAACATCATATACGGGAAGATTTTAAACTATTGCAAACAGTGTGGACTGACTGAATGTTAGCTATGTGGTACGTAATAAACAGCCACCTACCAAGCCAGCTTAGCAATAGCTAGCCAATACAATGGTAGCTAGCAATTGGCTTAGCAATAGCTAAAGTAATTAATTGTTATATATAGTTTAAGGCAACATTTGGTGCTGCACTTTTATCATATCAGAGTGGTGAATAGGGTCTGTCCATATGCCACCCAGCATACTGGGCGACGGATACTCCCCACCCTGGAGATATATCCGTCACTTCTGTAGCAGGGTCGGGTTGTCAGCTCATACGCCTGATTGTATATGAGCGCTTGGGGTTGAAAGACCTTGCTTAAGAATTGAACAGTGGCAAACAGGCGGCATAAGGGCTCAAACCAGGGAGCAGTCCAACACTTTAGGCGCTGAGCTACCCCTGCCCCCCAGCATGTCAGACTAATATTTAATTATTATGAAAAAAAATTTATATATAAAGAATCCAGGTATATCCATAATTCCAGAGTTTAAAGAAAATGTCTACCATCAATGAGAAGTACATAGGTTATTTATGGACACTGCATGAACCAATTCAAAAAGAATAATCTAAGAACTTTGAACTGAGCTAAGTTATGAAAATGAAGGGGGGGTTAAGGGATTTGACAAAGGGAAATAGTAACAGGCAGAGACATTAGTGTGTTAAAAATCTGAGTAGCAGGGTGGGTGTTTTGTTGTTTTAGAGTGAACTGTATTTGCCACTAGAGGGCAGTGCATTCAAGGAATCATAAATTACCAAAACTAAAGGAAAAAAGGCCACAAGTAGGAGGAATGGTGTACTGTAGGTACCTCTTGACAGGATAAAATGAACTCATCAAGAGTCACAACTCCATCTCTGTTTTTGTCCATTTTCTGTAGATGACAAGAAAATGTATTCTACAACTGAGAATTAGTACATTTAAAGTAACTGTATTTACATCCTTATCACTCTATACACACATATGTGAAAAGAGGGAGAGCTTCTACATTAATAATAAAGCTTACCTGAAAGAAAGCATCCACATGCTGTTTGGGTGTGTCTATCTTTAGAGCAGGATAGGTATATTTTCCCATCATGTCATAGATAGCCCTCACAATGTCCGTCATCTCCTGCACAGCAGATAACATACAGAACAGTAGTAACAGGTTAGCTGAATAATTATGTGAATACACTGGTGGTGTATATTCAAATATGTAAATAAACACACACACACACACACACACACACACACACACACACACACACACACACACACACACACACACCTCCTTGTTAATGTAGCCATCTCTGTTGATGTCATACAGGTTGAAAGTCCACTGCAACTTCTCCTGTGTGGAACCTCTCAGCAAGATAGACAGAGCTGTCACAAAGTCCTAGATACAAGCAGAGAGATGCAGAAAGATGAGAAGAACAGAATGTGACAAGAAAGAGGTTCACACTTAGCAAAAATTTAGCACAGTCATTTGTGATGATGATGATGATGATGATGATGCAAGGGCAAAAATAAGGCTTCAGGATCATGACATTTGTGTGTTTTAATGAATTAAGTAATGAAGTAATGGATGAATGAATGGATAAATGAACTGTAAATGATTTTGCCTAGTCAGTGTTTACAATGGATCTCAGGATCAACGTGTACAATTTTTGGATGGGACAACAGCTTGTTGCAGGGCACAATACACACACACACACACACACACACACACACACACCTAGAGATAATGTCTATATATCTATCTCTATCTCCAGTACTGATTCACATTAATAGTAACCCAAGCTCAAGATTAAATCACAAACCTTAGAGCTGAGACCCAGTTGAGGGTTAAGTGCTAGCCAATTCTGTTAAGATTTTATTTATTTAACATACAGAATAATTCAAGATTTTTCTTGAAGAAATATTTTGTTGCCATATTCAACATAAACCATGACGCCTGACTATATGTGGTTTATGAACAGTTCATATCCGAGTTAAATCCAAGTTTGTTTGTTTTTTATGTTTTTTTTTTTTTTTTTTGATAAGCCACTAAATGTATACGAGATGTTTACACCAATACTAAAACATTGCACCTTTTTTGTTCTTACTGAGGGTTTTTCTATGTAGAAATTTTAATGGTTCAGTACCTGTTAGCCTAAACACAGGCTCATTGCATCAGGACAAGCGCTTTCATTACTGAACATGAAAATAGTGACTGAATAATAATGTGAAAAATATTGGCAGATGCCCAACCTGGCCTGAAATCAATTAGTTAATGTTAGAATAAATTAGATGTGAGTCATACCGAGATATAGAATAATTAAATAGGAGGAACAGACTGAATGAGTGTGATGAGAAGGAGAAACAGAGTGTTGCACACAGAGTGACAAAGAGGATCACCTCGAACTTGATGGAGCCGCTGTGGCCCGAGTCGAAGGCGTTAAACAGGTAGTGAGCATATGTGCTGGCATCTATAGACAACAGCAGAGACTCTGTTGAGACCATGCATACACACGTAAACATGCACATTTTATCTTATGTTTTAACATACACTTACCCCCTTGAGGAACATGGACTTACCCCCTTGAGGAAAGAACTGTGAGTAAATCTGTTTAAATGTTTCTTCATTGACAACCCCACTAGGACATTCCTAAGAAAGAAGAAAGGTCAACAACTAAAAACATAGGAAGTACACTAAACCTGTCATGTCGCCTATACCGCTTAATCCTGTATACAGGGTTCCGGGGAGTCTTAGGAGACTTAACATGCTATTTCCATGCACACAGTGGCAGGAATTGACCATGGCCAGGAATCGAACCTGGACCCTGGAGGTGCAGCCAACAGTGCTAACCACTAAGCCACTAAGTGAGGAATAAGAACTAATTAAGAATTTAAAAAAACAATTACATAAAAGTTAGTACCCTATTTAATTATACATTTATTTGTGTAAAAAAATAAAACTCATCTGTTCATAGCAGGTCTTAGTATTAGGCAAATGCAACCTCAGACAAACAACAATATATAACCTTTTTAAACTGTGCCATTATTTATTTAACAAGAAATAAAGCCTAAAAGAAATAAACATGCGGGCAATACGTAGTACCCTCTTACTACTTACACAGGATTTAACAGGGTAAGTTGCAGCCAGGTACTGCTAATCATTAGTCCTTGATTAATTGATCATCGGCTGGTGTGAAGACATCTATTAAAGCAGAAGTTTTGGCAGTTTGCTGGTCAGGAGCATTTAGGTGTATAACACAATATCATGAGGGAATACATAAAGAAGCAGTTGCTGCTGCACATCACTCTGGGAAGAGCTATAACACCATTTCCAAAATTGCAAAAAGGGTTTCTTGCCAGGGGTGGATATCCCAGCACATTTACCACATGGTCAGATCTTACAATGATAAAAGAAATACAAAAAGCTAAACTTCAGGCCTCACTGAGCATGTTAAATGTTAACGTATATGACGGCACAATTAGGAGAAGAGTGAACAAGTACAGTTTGTTTGGAAGGGGTGCCAGGAGAAACTTCTTCTGTCTAAAAAGAGCATGGAAGCATGACTAAGGTTTGCAACGAGGTGTGACAAAGCACAAAGACAAAGCACAAGGCATCTGTCCAATGGACAGATGATACCAAAGTGGAATTAAAGAGCCTTAATGCCTAGCATCATGTTTGGCAAAAAACAAATACAATTTCTGCAGAAACACCTCATACATACAGTACTGTCAAGCATGGCAGTTGAGAGGTGATGATTTGGGCTTGTTTTTGCAACCACTGGACCTGGGCACCCTGTAATCATTGAGTCGACCATGTTCTCATTTGCATACCAGAGTATTCTCCTGTAGATGCGAAAAGCATGGCCAAAATTGGGTCATGCAACAAATTGACTGGGGAAAAAAACAGAAAGGCTTATTTAATGTCCAGACCTCAACCCAACTAAAATAGTGTGGCAGGACCCTAAGACAGCTGTACATACAGTATGTGAATGCCCAAAAACCTCAATGAACAATGTTGTAAAGAAGAATTGGCCAAAATATGTAAGAGACTGTTAAAATAATACAAGAAACAATTATTTCAAGATTTTCAGCTAAAGGTGTAGAATCATGGAGTACTTAGTACTGGACACATGTTTTTTTTGTTTAATAAATAATGGCATGAAAATGTTATGTTGTTGCTTGTCTGAGGTAATATTTGCCTAATGTTAAGACCCACTATGATCAGATGATTTTTTTCACACACAAAGAAAAACATGCGTATCATTAAAAGAAGGGGGTACTAACTTTTGAACATGCCTTGTAAAACTAAAAACACTGATGAATGACAATGATGTTTTTGTGTAAGTATTGGTAAGAATGTGTGTGCAACATGTACATTTTTAAACCCCCTATAGAGTTCTTGCAGCTCTCTCTTGCTGAAGTTGGTCTGAGCTTCCAACTGTTCCAAACCCTCTGGACGATGACACACCATTGTCATCTCGAAATCATCGTCCAGCCTATCTACACAGAGGGACAGAGAATAAAATACATGATACATGATGCATAGAAACTAGTTCATGCTACAGTAATTCTACCTTTGGATTGAATTATTGTAGTGCCATATGATGATCCACCAGGTATATAAACAAGCTACAGTTACAGTAGTTCTGAATGCCTCGGCAAGAGTCCTTACTAGAACCAGAAGATATAAATAATTCTTCCCTATTTTCTCCACACTGCACTGGCTCCCGGTGAAATTTTGCATTTATTTTGAAGTCCTACTATTAAAATATAAAGCGCTGAATGGTCTCGCACCATAGTTCCTGAGTAAACTGTTACATAATGATCTGCCAGGGTGTTTTTTGGTATCTTGTTTAATGAAGATATCTATGGCGAAACTTACAAAGCCCCACAGTTGTGGACTAGCCTAGTGTTTGTAGTTTGTAGTCCAGATATTGAACTGTTGGCTGTCGGACTTCGCCCATATTATTTACCCAGAGAATTCTCTCATGTTATAATAACTGCCGT
>JAQQZT010000012.1:11763740-11776558 GCA_030068275.1 Clarias platycephalus
TCCGGATGGAGCGAATTTGATTGTGGTTGGATGAGAAGTATAAACATACCATTCCGACACCCTATTGGTTGGTATGCAATCCATCACACCTGCACATGAAGTCACGTCACACACTCCAGCAAGGACATTTGAATAAATTAGCATTTTCGGTTGATAACGTTGTGATAAATAGACGAAGATGTCCGTCATAGAGACTCAAGATTTGAGAGAAATGTCACAACCAAGCACCAGCGAGGAGGTTGGTAGCCAGGAAGACCAGCCAACTCTTATAAATCCCTGGTCATACCTGGAAGAATTTTTCGAAATGGTTGGATGCATAAACAGCTCCTTGAATACTGTGAATACTTTTGACACCACTGTATATCACCATGACCCTGGTACAAGCTTTGGCTGTGCAGATGTGCCCAACTAGTCTTAGAAAACAGTATGAAACTGAATGATTTGGCTGACATTTCTAATTAGTAGCATTTTTCTGATCATTGAATTTATTTACATTGAGTACTGCTAGCATTTTAAAGTTTAGTATTTCTGAGTCACATGGCTTTATGATCAAGTCATCAGCTAGAATTATGTTTCTAAGAAGAAAGTCTCACTCCTCATGTCTTTTTGCTGATAATGCATCAGTGAGTAAATCCCCTTGAAATGAATAGGGGCTAATGTTAATGACTTTCAAGCAGCTCTGAGTGATTACTAAACTACATGTTGAGAGAGAAAGTTGACTGCTACAACTGTTTTAAGCTATTTGACGTCTGTATTCTATTTTTGTAGTATGTTGTTGCTGTTGTTCTTCTTCTTCTTCTTTCAGCTGCTCCCATTTGGAGTCACCACAGTGGGCCATTCAATCCTATTTATACTAATCAACTGTAACATTATGACCACCTGGCTAATATTGAGTAGGTCTTTGTTTGTGCCACCAAAGGAATAGTGACCTGTGTGCTCTGACATCGCTCTATCAGAACCAGCATTAACCTTTTCATCAATTTGAGCTACAATACAGTACCTCTTCGGTTAGATAGGACTATTTGGATTTTAACATCCAAAATTGACTGGACATTCATGCACACCTACACTTACATATTTATGTTTTCATTTCTGGACCATTGCACAAGACACTTTAATAAGTCACTTTAATAAGACACTTTTTATGCATATTTGTCACACCCTCAGTCTTTTTTTTTTTCACACCAAATTTCAAAATTTTTACAAATTTATATTTTTTCTCTATATTTTGCTATATTGTGAATGTTCTTGTTTGTACAATATATTTCTATTTTTATCCTAGTTAAATTTATTTTCTATCGTATTTCTTTTTATTCATATTTATTTCTTATCTATAAGCTTTAATTTTCTTTTTTAAGGTCAATGGCGGTCATATAAGCATTTCACTGCATATCGTACTGTGTATAACTGTGTATGTGACAAATAAAATTAGAATTTTTTCTAATGAGAAGGTACCAAAAAGTTTTGTTACACACCAGCAAATGGCAGAACAAGGCTGCACGCACAGTGACTGGGAGAACCCACTTTCAAAAGTCAGTGTGCCAAAAGACACTGGGAGCTGTGCAACTGGTGCTTTTCTGAACACATATGTTACCATCCTGGACAGCAAGTTTGAACATATTGCGAATGTTAAATTTTAAGTGAAACTGGACAAATCTTCCACAAAGACGTTAGACATGAGTTGGTAAGTTTACAGCAATACTGAAATGAGCTGTTCAAGGTGTTTTAAGTGGCACGCACTCCTCAAAAATAAAATAACATCACTGGAAGACAACAAGGGATCAGCCCCCAAAAATATCAAAACGGGTCGCAACTTGTGCATGCTGATTGTCAGAGAACAATCCACAACATTGCTGCCATTGTCGATGTGTCATATGGAACAGCCCAGGCAATCCTCACATGTGATTTGAACCTGCAATGTTGCTGCCAAGTTCATCCTCAGGTTGCTGACTCAGCAGAAGTAACATCACGTTCAAGTTGCGTTCAACTTCATAAACGTACCGTGAATGACCCATCCTTCACGTTGAGGATCATTACGGTGGCAAAATCTTTGGTTCATACAACTCTAAGACGAAGCAACAGTCTTCACAGTGGAAGAGACCATCATCTCCATGACTGAAAAAGGCAAGGCTGGAGGCCAGATATATACTGTATTCGTCAATAGCAAATTCTACTGCCAGGTTTTAATGCATCTGTGGGAGGACCTATAAATCTCAAATCATTCTGATAGGCACTCGTATTAGGCAGCAAGAAAACCTTTTTTTCTATGCAGTTGATGTATTGGAAGCAGAAAACTTGGGCAAGTGCAAAGATTTGAGTGACTTTGACAGTGAACAAATTGTGATGGCTAGACGAAAGGGTCAGGGCAAAACCAAAATTAAAGCTGTTGTGGAATATTCCCGGTCTGCAGAGGTCAAGACCTAACAAAAGTGCTCCAACAAGGAAATGCGGTAAACTGAGAGGGCAAGGTTGACTGATGCCCGTGAGGAACAAAGGTTGGCCCATGTAGTCCTATTCAATATAAAATCTACTGTATCTCAAAGTGCTGGAAAGGTCAATGCTGGTTCCCAGAGAAAAGCGTCAGAACATATAGGCCATTACTTATAGGCAAATGGGGAAACCTACTCATTATTAGGCAGTTGGCCATAATGTTATGGCTGATTGGTGTATATTATTTACCTGGGTGTTAGTACAGTAACTAAATTAGCCTAATATTGGCAAAATGTATTTTTTTAAAAGCATGCAGACTGATTAAATTTATTACAATAAAAGGTTTATCACTGTGGATTTTTTCATTTTCCTGTAGATTATCTAAATAAATTTAAACCGAGCATCTTTATTCATTTTCTTTATCCATTCCATGCAGCATCAGATCAGTACTTCTAAATATTTTAAAGTAGCTCAATAAGGAAAATCAGTTTACATGTGTGAATGAGCCTTTTTCACTGAGTGCAGCTAAAATTTAATGTGATTTTAACTTTCAGGTTGACACATTTTATGGTGTAGCTGACAGAAACAAACAATAAACATTTCAGTATATTGATAGATGACTCATAAAACTTTACAATGTGTGTTAGTTTTAATCATGCCCTCAATTTAGTTCATCTGAAATGTGATCTAGCTCAGTGATCTCTGATCTCTTTTACTGTGCGCGATCTTCCGCTGATAATGTCCCCTCTGGCTTTGCAATTGCTCAGCCATGATCTATTGCTTCTACCACTCTCTTTGTGGCTGCTATGAATCTGTCCATTCCTGCACACTTACCTGGAGAGCTACCTCTAGTGAGCAACAAAGAGTTGTTTCCTTCATATAGGGATGAATGATGTGGGAATTGATATGTTCCCTGAGAGGTTTCATTAAACTGAGGTTTACAGGGACATTTGCATTTAGGATGTTGCTTTAGTTTTTATATATATATATATAGACTTTGTATTTAGTTTTTTATAGTACAGTATTGTACTGTTAAAGCCATATGCATGCATCCATAAATTCCTGATTTACACCCTTTTTGGGGGGGATAGGCTCTGGAACCATGACAAGAATAAAACACTTACTGAGGATGAATAAATGATGGATGATGAATAGAAAAATAAATGTCAACCCATCCAGCCAAATTTCAATTCTTTTCTAACACTAGAAAGTGTGCAAATATAAGACATGTCCACTGGACCTTCACTTTCCCTGCCATCACAAATAGCTGATTCAGAGTCTGAGCACAGACTATACAGCAGCCAACACTTAAATCAAAAGTGTCCCAAGGCCCCAGGATTGAGAATGAAGTGATATAAAGTAGAAGCAATCAAGAGAAAGAAGAGCTGTTTGTGGAGCAATGAAACAGTTACAGTCTTATTTAAAGGGGCACTGTCAGGATGAATGATGGGGGGGAAAGAAAGCAACAATCTCTCAATATTTTCTTTCCACAACCAGAGCAAGGGTAAAAAAAAACAAAAGAACTTGTTTTGGTGTGAGTCATACCCTTGATTTTTTTTTTTTTCTTCCTGTTGTTAATCCCTCATGGTCAGGAGTTTCCATTTTTAAAATGTTCTAATATTTTCCTTTTTTTTTTTTTTTTTTTGTAATCTTTCCTGCAGTCATACCTCTCAGTCTCTCACCCACTGTTTCACCTTGCTGTGTCTCTGTGTTTCACCTTGACTATGGTGAATTTGGCAAGGTGATTATCAACTGACTAGGGCTTATCAGTAAGATATAACAGCAAATAGAGAAACGTGCACATACTGTAAGGTAGCAATCAAGAAACATAAACCAATTATGCAACAAGAGGAACCCTATATTCTCTTGCTTTGGTCAGGCCAAGAGTAACATCTACATGTCATAATTAAATAGGATTACAGTATAAGTAGTACCAATAAATAAATATTGTTTAATGAATTATAACAAATTATCATCTTGAAGAACCTGGCCCCAGGTTTTATTTATTACATTTTTTAAAAGAAATTAAAGAAATAAAAAAGTGCCAGAGAAATGTACAAAAAACAAGATAAATTAATGAAGCCTTCCATATGGCTATGCTGTTTGTACCTTTCTGATCCAGAACACTCAGTGTGGATCCATAGCCATGGTAACAAGTTTTCAAGTGCCCTAAACCTTTCTCACACAGGATATTTTTTAAATTATTAGTCTATAATATTGCATTGGTGCAGGGTTGTAAACCCAGGGGTGATTAGGGAACATGTGAAACCCCTATTTTGTATGGCAGATGGAAATTCATCTCCACCAATAAAAATTATTCACACTGCTGTCATGGTACGTATTATGTAACTCTGCCATTCTTGTGGCACAGATTCTTGCGGAAAATCCTGGGTGCTGCACAAATGTGTTGAAGGGGTGGTGATCAGAAGGTTGCTGGTTCAAGCCCATGCACCGCCAAGCTGACACAATTGAACCCTTGGGCAAGGCCCTTAACCTTATGTGCTCCAGGAGATTTGTAGCTTTGTAAAGAGGATATGTAAAAAAATAAAAAATAAAAATTTATTCAGTGTTCTGTAAGGTACATATTTCAAATAAATATATCTTAATACTTGGATTTAAACTGCCTTTTGACATGTGCTATTCTGTGCATTATTACAGTTGGAAGGAAGCAGTATTTTAAGTGTTACAGTGAAACACAGGAACAAGAACATGTATGAGTGTGCGCATACAGTATGTGTAAGTTCATGTAAGAAGCTTATGTTTACTATTTATAATATGGAGTAGCAGAAAAACATTTTGAGCAGGTTTGAGGTGATCACTGTGTAACAGTGTATTACACAAACACCAACATAATAGTTGCTCACAGTATCAATGTGAGTACTGTTAGTACTACTCCATGGTATGAGTTTAAATATGAAACCATTTGTTATGTCCATAATTAAATGCAGAACACCCTAATATATTTTGAATTAAATGGTTTGACTTGAATAAAACTCTCCACACTATCTCTCCTTATGTCTGAAAGAGGAGTAAAGGATGTTGGCTCTTTATGCGAAGAGTGCTGCAACAACCCCAGCACCCCTACCTCCTGCGGTTATGTGTGGATCTTTTTTAGATTTTAAATTAGTGCAGTATACTCTTAGCAATATGTTATCACTTACAGTAGACATCTTGCCTATCCATGTGGTTTTGGACTTCACTGTAATTTTTTGTGACAGAACGTTCACATACATTTTAAAATTGTGCTGATGCGTTATTGCTGGTAGTAGAAATTATGGAAAATATCTATACAGACATCCAGTCTTTTAACCAATGCGTTCACTTAATGCATTTTAAGTCAAAGCAACTAGATCTATATTTTCAATCATGTTCACTTAGAGCAGTGTTGCGTTGAGTGTGTAAATCTTATTAGTGACTCAATGCACACTCCCAACCTTGCTGCAAGTGAATGCTCAGGATATAGGTAAAGCACACTCCAGAATGTATAGAGAAGTTATTCAAGGCATGTTAAACAAAGTAGTTCTCAAACAGACTAAATGCTCAGCAGCTGCACTCACCCACCATTTCAATATCGAAACCATGATTGCATTACTGCTGTGTCTTACAGTGTCTTATACTGCAGCTAGAGAAATAAATCATGATAAAATACAAACAAATCTAAATCAGAAGTTCGTGGGGTGGATAATGAAGGATGTATATGCAAATTGGTTATTAGCTATCCAAATATGCAGAAGTTAAACAGAAAAAAAATCAAGAGAAATAAAACCAAAATGAAAGAAAAAACAAGCAGAGAAGCAGAGCAAAATGCACACACAGGTCAGGCAAAACCCCTCACTGGTATAAATGTACAAGAAGTAAACAAGGTTTTACAGGAAACAGGTGAGTTCAAGTGAGAGAGCGAGAGATAACATGGATTGAAATAAGGATTTGTGATGGCTCCTGGACTCACCATAGTTTCAAATGAAACACAAAATATACAGATAAAACAACAAAAAAAGATATAGTAAGGCTGAAAAAGTTTGACTAAAGTTTTTTTTATATGTTGCTGATGTCAATACCATCAGCAAATGAAGTACATTACATAGAAATAAACAGCCACAAAGATGAATGGATGTGAAGCAAATTAAGACCCGTGTAGTGACATATCAGTGGCAAGCTAATGTGAAACGTTAATTACTTGCTAAAACAATGGATCGATATCAACAAAAAACTAAAATAGCAAGAACGTCTCGGTTTACTTTGCTGTAACCCTGTTCCCTGAAATAGCGGGAACGAGATGCTGCGTGAAAACGCTATGGGAACGCTCTTCGCGCGACCGGTTGTTAAAGCATGTGTGTCAAACACGCCAAAAATTTTGGCATATACAGCATGAACCCGGGAACGTCCTCAGGTCAATTTTTGTCTGAAAGGATGTCCAGTCACGCATACAGTGCGGCATTGGAGAGCAGCATCTCGTTCCTGCTTTTTCAGGGAACAGGGTTACAGCAAAGTAACCCGAGACGTTCCCTTTCAAAAGCTACACTCGATGCTGCGTGAAAACGCTATGGGAATGAGAATACCAACGCCACCGCACTGCAAGTGTCTGGACCCCCAGGGTTGTGTAGTGTGCGCACAATAGCCAAGGAGGTCTCAGACATAACTTTGGGATGCTGAGTAGTATGGACATCCAAACTATAAAATCTGACAAATGTGTGCGGAGAGGACCAACCTGCCGCATCACACATTTGCTGCAAGGGGACTCTCTTGCCAGTTCAATTGATGAGGCAAGCCCCCTGGTCGAATGAGCCCTGAATCCTGTGACCACGCGCCTCGTAGGCAGGGGCAATAGCATCTCTAACCCAATGTGACAATGTTTGTCTAGTGGCGGCTGCCCTTCGGCTGCAGCCCCCATAACATATAAGAACCTGCTCTGATTTATGCCACTGGCTAGCGCGGTGGATGTACTGTAAATCTGAAGAGCACGAACTGGACACAGTAAGTGAAGTCTTTCCTGCTCCGGAGCTGTAAATGGCGGAGGACAGAGGCTTCGAGAACAACTCGAACAACTCGGGTTTATAGTCGAGAATGGAACCTTCGGAAGATCGTTAGGGTGAGGATGCAGAATAGCTTTGACTGGCCCAGGGGCAAAGTCTAAGCAAGATGGAGAGGCTGACCAAGACTGCAAATCTCCAATTCTCTTCAGAGAAGTAATGGCCATGAGAAAAACCATCTTAAGGGTCAGAAGCCTGACAGGCACTGACTCCAGTGGTTCAAAAGGGGTGTCAGACCTCAACCGTTTAGTTCCACGAATAAAGCGAGCAACTAAAGGGTGCTTTCCACAGAAATCCCATCAGTCAGAACATGACAAGCCGAAATAGCGACTACGTACGTTCTGAGAATACTAGGGCATAAGCCCGAGGTCAATTTGGCAGTTGACTGGGTCTACATGTTTTACTATGCACCAATTTTCAAAACACTCCATTTGAGGGCATAAGTTCTTCTAGTGGAGGGAGTCCTAGCACTTAGTATAGTTTCAATTACACTGGCCTCTCTTCACTGGTCCCGCTCTGGGGCCAGACGTGAAGGTAGTAGAGCTCGGGCCAGGGATGGAATGTCATCCCCTGCGCCTGAGACAGAAGCTCCCTCCTCACAGGAGAGATCCTGGCTGACCACACACTGGTCAGCCAACGGGTCGATATCAATACTTGTTAGTGACTAGCAAGTCTTGTTGATGGACCTTCGCCAGGACTCCCGAGAGCAGAGCTACGGGAGGAAATGCATAAGATGGGACAGGCGCGTGTGTCACAGCTTGCTTGGAAAGCAAGTCTGCTCCCATATTCATATGCCCTGGAATGTAAATCGTCCTGAGGGACAGGAATTTGTCCTGTGCCCCAAAGCATAATCTGGTGCGCTAGCTTTTCCCAGCGACGCGAGCACAGTCTGCCCAGGCGGTTATTTACGAGACTACTGAGTGTTGTCCACCCGCACTAGGACATGGTAGCCTCTCAGCTGCTGGAGGGAGTATTTCAGGGCCAGAAATAGAGTCATCGTTTCAAGGCAATTGATGTGCCACGCGAGAAGATGACCTCTCCAGATCCCTTGGGCTGGACGGCCATCTAAGACCGGACCCCAGTTAGATGTTCGGCATCCTGAAACATGGCAGGAAGGAACCGAACACCTAACATTTCGCTGGAGACCGCTGCTCTCCGAAAAACCAGTGATGATGGAGATTGAACCACGGCCTCCTGAGGGTGCCAGGAAGGAGTTTATATTCCTTATTGGAATTTTTTAGGCGCCCCTCCCCGGGGAGAGACCACCATCTTCCGGGGCACGTAAGCCTCAGGACTACTTTTTAGAGGAGATGATGCTCCTCAGGTCTGGCCTCCTTAAGGCGGAATGCGAAGCGCGGCGAGTTCCGCCCCAATCTCTACGAGGGGGTGCTGGGCTCGCCACACTCTCCTTTTGCGCTTCTCGTCTGGCGAGAACCGGACCTGGTCTGGACTGAGTGGCCGACAGTCCCGACCCCTGAGCAAGGCGGGTGAAAAACCTCACAAAGGCCTGCTCATAGAGCTTCGCCTCCTGAACCTTGTGGTGGCAGTGTGTATGGCATCGGCAAAAAGGCCGGAAGGCAAGATTGTGGCATCAAGGAGGAAGGCGCAATCCCTGTCCTTGATGCCCGTGAGGTTAAGCTACAGCTGTCCATTGCAGCCATAAAACGGCCGATAGCACGGGCCGTCTGCTTGGTGGCACGGGGGGATATAAATTTGTGACTCGGTGTAGCTCCGCAAACGCCGTGTCGTCGATAGACCCGCCAGTGCTCAGATCTCTCAGTAGGTTCTAAGGTCTCTCAGTGAGCTTTCGACCGCGCGTGTTACCACCTCTAATAACTCCGGATACGCTCGCTCATCACTAGAGGAGCGCTCTGAAGTGAAAGTTTTCTTTTCGCACACACACAATGCATCCTTGAAGACCAAAAGACCTGAGGACGTTTCCGGTTCATGACTATTTAAAACCTCCAGGTGCACCTAATCAAATGACGTCACCTGACCGAGGTTATATATGCCAAAATTATTGGCGTGTTTGACAGACATGCTTCAACAACCGGTCGCGCGAAGAGCGTTCCCATAGCATTTTCATGCAGCATCGAGTGTAGCTTTTGAAACGGAACATAAATCTACATCTCACTCTTTGACAAATTTAAATTTATGTTCTCTTAATCATCATAATATTCTTGTCTGTGACACACACACACACACACACACACCAGCATACATTAGTTTGCCATAATACAGAATATTTGATAGCGTGATCATGTTGTATCTTCAGTTTCACCCACACAAATCGATTAAACTATTCATAAAGTTTTGTTCATTACTAATATAATTAATAATGCAAAGCTCAGACAGCAACAAGGCTAGAAAACATCAGAGATGCAAAATAATAAACTACAAACAAACTAATTGAGTATTTTCACTTGCATTAGTTATACTTTTTGCACCACTGGAAAACTTTACGTTTCAAGACTCTAGGGAAGCACTCAGGGGTCATGTGGTACAATTATTGATATTAAATGGTTACAATCAATATGCATAGTTTACTAAACTGAGCGCATGGATTTAGTTTGTGGATCCATGTACTAAGTTTGACAATCCGTGCACACTTATTCTTTCATTGATATTTTTTCATTCCACATGACCCCTGAGGGCTTCATATACAGTACATCCTCATTTTTTCTTTCTTAATATTTGTTTTTCTTTTATTTCATTCCTTTTTCCTTTAGCGAATCAAATAAGTGTGAGTTATTTCCCTTAAACAGCATAGAGAAGTTTTAGTATGTTATTAACACTAGAATCAGGAAAAGAAAAAAAAAAAGGAGAAAAACAAGATGAGAGAAACTTGTTTAAATTTATGCCTACACTATACTAACCAGATATACTAAAGCTAGATTAGGTTGTAAAAATGCTGGAATATTTCTTTAAAAGAGGTGGAAGGCCAAGAACAATTCAATTTGAGAAGTTGCCAGTTGTGCTCTACGGAGGGTACTTTACGATTTTACTTTACATTTGGCCATTATTAAGGTGATGTGACTCTGTACTGCAGTCTCAAACTGCTGCCCATTAGCCTGCTTAGCTCAATCCTAAAAGCCATCTATCTGACCATTCATTGTATTAAACTAAACCTAATGGCTGTCTACTGCAATTTCAAAAAGCTGACTATTAGCATTTTTAGCCCTTTGCTGAAGCCTTCATTCTGTTGTGTATAACCTTTCTTAAGCATTTTAGTTTGAGACAAATGCAGTTATAGCATTACTAACCAGTAGGATCCTATAATGTCAGTCACATCAATTTCTATTGACACAGTGATCTACAACTGTTTTTATTTCATCCAAGATAAAGACAAAAATACATAGACTGGGATTCATGGTTTAGAAAGCATGAAGTGATGCAAGAGAGAACTAGAAATCAAGAAAAGATAAAGCCTAAAATACAAGACGAAAACCAACAGAGGAACGTGCTGCTTGTTACTCAAAATCAAATTACAGCCTGGTAATATTGTTGCCAGATAAAGTCTGGGTTTTATTCTCATCCAATCTGTGAGGAAGAAACTGGAAAATAGATTAGCATTGTTACCACTGCAAGCTAGTTAATCTCATCTGCTTACATTGATTAATGTGGTTTATTTATACTTATTTAGCATGAACAGAATTGAACATGGCAGTTGGCAGGTGCCTTTATCCAAAGTGACTTATATTTCTCATTATACATCTGAGCAGTCATGGCTTAAAGACCTTGTTCAAGGGCCCAACACTGGTAGATTCATGGTGCTTGAGTTTGAACTTTGAATTTCTGACCTGTAGTCCATGTCTTAACCACTGAGCTACCCCTACCCCTACAGGATGTACCTAAGACAAAGTAAAAAGTCTCATTTTACTTTTCTTACCCCCTACAATTAGTAAATTTATTATATTCAGGAAAGAACTGATTTCAGAGTTGACAACTGAAATGTAATTTAATAGAAGGTCACTTTTATTCAGAATGGAGTTGCACAAGTAATTATTATTTTTGGTTGGTACGGAAAGGTTAGTAAAATTAACTGTGTGTACGTCACACAATTTAGAAAAACACAATTAAAAAGAAAGAGTAATATAAAAATATGTACAAATAAAAGCTGGAAAGCACTTCTTATATATGTTATATAGACCTCCAGGGGAGGTCACTTTTTTAAGGTACTGTACCACTAAATCATGAAGTCCTGAAAACATAACATGTGCAAAAGATGTAAGCTACTGTATTGTGATTGTTGTTGTTAGTCTTTTGGCCGAATTTAACTTGGCACAGGTTTTATTTTTATTATTGATTGATTATTTTAAGTTGTTGATTCAATAATGTAATGCATTTTTTCTTTAATGTGCACTCCTGTTAAGAAAATATGCTCCTGAATTAAAGGATAAACTAAAAACTAATCTGCTCATTAACTATAAAAATCCATCTCCGATGAACTTTTCAGCCATTATACACTGGTGGTGGTAGTATAACATGATTCCTCAGTTTAGTTGTTGGTCCTGCTGAGTCTACTGTACTGTATATAGTTACAGTCAAGCCCCAGGGAAAAGAACTCAATGTGCCCAGCTACAGAGCCAATGAAGAGAGAGAAAAAATGTTCTAACAGGTTTTGGATGATTTTAAGACATTTGGTATCATCTGCAGTGGTTGGTTCCTAATTGTGTATAGTAATAAAGTGATTCACATCTTCCCCACTGTTCTAAAAGGATAGGATTATAGCGTATATTGGCCATATCTACCTGTAACATCGGTAGTAAAAAGAAATCTAACAAGGGAAAACAGAAACAGCATTATCACTGAGCTCTGGAGAGAAGATGTGCAATAAATGAAAAGGCAAAGAGATATGGTTTGATTTACATGAATGTTGTTTTTATTTTATTCAAATTCTGGAGAGTTTTAAGCATTCCACAAACTATGCATGTAAAACATTGTGTTAGTTTAATCTCACCTCTCCTATCCTCACACCCACTTTTATAGTGAGTAATAAAAAAACATATGTTATTATCACCACACACTCCCCAAAGAGCAATCTCTCTCTCTCTCTCTCTCTCTCTCGCACTCTCTCTCAGCCAAACAGCTCCTAAATTACAGAATCTACAAAAGTCTCAATTTTCTATTAAGCCCAAGATTGGTCTCTCTCTCTCTCTCTCTCTCCACCCTACTCTTATCTATCTATCTATCTATCTATCTATCTATCTATCTATCTATCTATCTATCTATCTCAATAATTACCTGATTTTTTTTCTCCAAATGCTATTCTCTCTCTCTCTCTCTCTCTCTCTCTTTCTCTCTCTCTCTCTCACACACACACACACACACACACACACACACACACACACACACACA
>JAQQZT010000012.1:11862012-11884431 GCA_030068275.1 Clarias platycephalus
AGAATTAAGGCAGTTCTGAAGGCGAAAGGGGGTCAAACACCGTATTAGTGTGGTGTTCCTAATAATCCTTTAGGTGATACATACATAAACATACACATATAAGAAACTTGAAACAGGTATACACAGTACCAGTCAAAATTATGGACACATTGTATAACAATATTGGATTTTATAATACTGGGATTTATAAAATAAATCATGGCGTATGTAATAAAGTAAGAACAGCAACTAGAAGTCAGTCTTTTGTTAGTTTAAGACACTAAGGTCAGTTGATCTGGAATAGTGAAAAATCTTGAAAGTATAGTCTTGTTAAGTGCACTTGCAAAACCCATTAAGCACCATGATGAAACTGTCTCTCATGAAGATCTTCCCAGGAAAGCAAGAACAAAACTTGCCTCTGCTGCAGAGGAGAAGTTCAATTAGAGTCAACAGCCTCACAAATCACCAGTTAACAAACAGCACCTCAGATTAAAGCCTTCATAACGGCTCTAAAGAGCACAAGTAGCAGACACATCACAATATCAACAAGTTGAAGGAGATTATTGTATATTTTGGACACCTTCAGCATTGCTTTACAATTTAGAAAGAAATAAAAATCATGAAATCCCATTGGATTAGAAGGTGTGTCTAAACTTTTGACTGGCAGTGTATTATGTTGTTGGACTCATCAAGGGGTCACCACAGCGGAACATTCAAACTGCACAAAAAACAACCCTAGTATTTCGTCCAGTCTTGAGACGAGCACTGCATCCAGTGGCTGGGGTTTGAGAATCCAACCGACAAGAGAGAGAGAGAGCGCCATATAAACCTAATGTGCAGTGTTGGTTCCGGAGGGGGAAAAGGGACAAGTTTATTTTTTTTAACAAGAGTCAAATGTGATTCTAACACTTGTCTACTTATAAAGGGCATACAAGACCAATATCACATATCAACTGATAACAAGATATCAGTATTACATTAAAAACAGAGACACATTGCTAGCATGTCTTTTACAACTCAGTGTACATATGTGTGATGGCCAGGAAATACCCTTCACATCGTTTCATTTTCACATATGTGACTGTATAAAAAAATATAAATAATACAGGCTGAATATAAATAATATAAATAATACAAAACTGAAATATGCAATATAATTTTGCATGCATCGCAATCACAAGTAAAGTGAAAAGTAAAAGTTGGATGGAACTGCACATTCGATAGCAACTATCTAGTTGCAAACTAAAATAATTGATTTTGCTGTGGCAAGTAATTATCTGATTAAAGGTTTCTGTCCACTGTGTGAGGAAATCACACATGGCTAGTGAGGTTTTAGCCATCTTTAGGCTGATGGCTTTTTTTTTTTCTTTTTTAAACCACATAATCTTTGCAGAAAAACAGCAAAGGCAACATTTTCACCTAATTTTTGCAGTAATATGTTCAACTAGTTAGTAACTAGTTAGTTAATAGATGTCAAATTTGTTATAGGCAGAAGAAATTCTTAGGAGTTTTTGCTTTGTCTATCTGCATATACATGTTAATATGGGTTGTTTTATTAGCCTTTAGTTTTAGTCATGCTGTTCACTCACACATTTTCTCTGGTACAGATTAAAATTAGACAAGAGCATGCGAAACCCACCCAGAGACACCAAACCTCAGTGTAAGCACAGACGCAGAGGAAGAGAAAAGTGTGTGCGGGAGTGTGTTTGCTTTTTATGCTGAACCCTGTCATTGTTCTCTTACAGTTAATACTCATTTTAACTCATGTGTGCATGTTTGTGTGTTTAAGAGTGATAAAGGCCCAACGCCTCCTGAGTGTAAAGAGGCACCTGAGCCCACCAAAGAAACCACACCGGATGAAACTGTTATCACCGTGGAGACAGACACTGAGAGCAAAGGCGATGAATCGACACCACCATCCTCACAATCCCATCGGTCTGACACCTACATCTTAAACATCCATCACAGCTACAGTTCATGTGACTGATATGAACATTTAGAATCATTATTAAAGGAATGTTTCAGCCTTTATCCACGAAACAAAAAAATCCCTATTTAAAATATCAGAAGTGTATTTGAAAAAAATTTTAATAATAATAATAATAATAATAGAGCTTTCAAGCATTATACACTTAAAGTATTTTCAAAACTAATATCTTGTACTGTATCTGAAAGCAAAGATATTTTTACTGCATGGTTTCCTTGGTTAAAATATATAGGCTAAGGATTGAAATTGAAAAAATATGTATATATTAAAAAATATATACATCAGCAGCTGCCTTTAGATTTCTACTACAAGTGTGCTTTAATGAGCTGCTTCTCCATTATTTTTTTAGTACATGGATATTTGTCCAAATACTTGTTAAATGAGTTAGGTTATGGGTTATGTAATTACTCTACATATTCAATGAATGGAGATCACAAATTTCTTTTATTTGAACACCACGGTTGTGGGTTATTCGGAAATGTGTCCATTACAGATTCTTTATTTTTACTTTCCCATCTCTAGCAACAAACGAAAAGCAACATGGAAGAACAATGAACCGAGCAGCAAATCACCAAAACGCACGGACTCTGAAAAAGAAATTTCAACTACCACAGCAGAATCAGAGGAACAGGTGGTGGACAAAACTCTGGAAATTGTGGAGATGAATAGCAAACAGAATCAGACCGATAACAACTGTAAGGAAGAAAGTAAAAGCCCTACATTGTCTCCTGACACAGAAAGCGCTGCTATCCCAAGTCCATCAGAGCACCAAGTGGCACAAGTTACACAGAGTAAAGACCAGACAAAACATGCCACTGGCCCCCCAGGCTGGCCTCACCCAATCACGCCCCATCAGTCCATGGCATGGTCTCACCCTCTTCCACCTGCTCAGACCGTGGTGGTCCCCCCTCTTAGCCGTACCAGCAGGCAGTCTCGCCCTCTGCTCCGGTTGGAAAGTCCAGACCGGTCTGTCCTCACGAGCAGACTGGACCAACTGGAGCGGGAAGCCAAGCGCCTCAGGAGGATCCTTGGGTTACGAGAAGCGGTTGTTCAAATGAGTCCGTTATCAGACGGGGAGGTATCAGGGTCAGCGGAGTCTATACAGGATGGAAGCCCAGAATCAGGTGTAGAAACTGTGGCAACAGCTCCTCTAGTTTCCAAGGTGAGAATGCTGCAAGATCATTTACCGGATCAGTACAATGATTTTAAGATTTCCGATAAAAATGTGTTTTTGTTTCTTCCTATGCTTTTATGGGTGTTCACTTAGTTGGTTTGAACATGTGTATAAAAATTAATTTAGGCATTCCACATGACATCAGGAAAATACCATTTGGTCTTAAAGCTGTGCAAAAAGGGGATCCCACTGCGCTGGTCCACCTCCATCAGCACATTACCATAAAGTACATTTTTCATAACTATATTGGAGAACAAAAAAACAAAACAAAAAAAAAGCAGCAATAACATACTTTTATCTTTGTTCCTGAATAAAAAATTGTGCCTACTGTATGTATTCTTTTTCATGTAACTTTAGAAATCAGGACCCCAGTCAGATACGCAAAATGTTTTAAAGAAGAACACCAGTCCCGTCAGACAGCAGGAAGCACCAGTGACCCCTGCAGACGACCTGCACTGGAGTAAGACATTGGCTAAACTGCAAAGCCAAAACCAAGCTTTAAGCACAGAGCTGAATAAAGTGAAGAAGGAACATGATGAACTCCAGAGCAAATTAAGACAAGCAGAGAAAGAGACACGGGACAAGAGAGAGCAAAGTACCAATACACCCTCCAACATTCACGACAGGTCTGTTTGTGTATACATACACTATATTAACTTAATGTTAATAAAAAAGCAAGCTCTTTATTTGACTTTAACCTCTGGTCTTTGACAGTATTGCAGTGGATCGATTACGTTCTATCCGGCGGAACGTCGTGTCCCTTCTCTCATCCATCCTGCCCAATTTGGATATGCAGGGGATCAGCTATGACACCGGAGACGTTGACAGCATCTTGCAGCAGATCATCCAGGCCAACAACCTCTGATAAATAAGCTCCAGGACAAACGTACAGTCCAACAAGAACTGATTTCATTGCAGCGTTCAGAAAGCAAGCTTATAGTCAAAGAAAACCCTGATCTTCTTGTTGTGCTTCTAGCTCAGCTTTACAAAGAGTCACCTAAGTACATATAACAAAGCTTTTATAGAGCATAATCAAGCACCAGTTTCTGTTACAAAGCCATTGTATGTAGACTTATTCCTTTACAAGCATTATTTCTATACCATATGGCACAGATGTTATTATAATAATGTGCCAAGTTTAGCATTTCGAATGTTTGTTCAAGGGTTTCTTCTTAACAGTGTGAGAGCTTTAAACAGCAAATGTGTGAGGCAGAAGTTTGTGAAAAGTAACAGTCAGGAATAATGCATCAGATCAGGGTAAACTGTTGATTTTTGGTTCGTTTAATAACGCTGCAAAATTTGTTTATTATGAAAGTAAGTAATGTTGAAAAGACAGTTTATGTTTGTCTTTAACTTTTAGTTGTGTGTTGAAAGTTCTACTCAGTCCTCTGGCGTACAGTACAGTTTGTACATTGCAGAGAAATCTGTTTTTGTTCTCAATAAGTGCCTGTTTTACTATACCTGCATCACTGGCTACTGTTCATACATTTTTTCAGCAATAAAGTTTGAGCATTTTTTTTTTTTTTTTGTAATTCAAAACATTTTAGTGTCAACTCCAAGTGGACAAACACACAAGCTGTCACATAACTTTATTTATTACACAGTATAATACAGTACTGATCAATGATGACAAATTTTAAAAACATTTTAAATGAGCTAGTAGTATGGATTAAATACTGTTAATATCACTTTGGTTCCTCTACGGAAACCATCACCTATCGTGGTGGAAAGGTTTGCATTCCCTTTTAAGCTGGGGAGCTGTGTGCTCCTGGTATAGCCTTCGAAGGCAGATTGGTCTCAGGCGTGGGGTCAGACTATGAATGGTTCAAATCAGACCCCATGAAAAAGATAGGAGGGGAAAAAGGTGACCCTGCCTGGAGGAAGCCTGGGGCCCGTGACTGGAGCCAGGCCTGGACAAAGGGCCTGTCAATGAGCGTCTGGTGGCTGGGTCTGCCACGGTGGCGGGCCACGCACAGCTCAAAAGAGCAACATGAATACCCATCCTCCCCATCCCATGAACAAAGAGGAGCTGCTGGGGTCATGTGCGCTGCTAGGTCGATGGCAGTAAAGGCTGAAGGCCTTGATGAGTGGGGTGGAGCCGTCAACTCATCACCATCTGATGGCGACTTGGGTTAGTTGTCAGGGGAGAGTGTTAAGCTTCTCTTGCTAAAGCTGCGGCCGTGAGCTGCGGTCTTACGGTCTTGGGTGCCTCAACAAAGGATGGCAGCCACAGCTGTAACAGAGGCAAAGCAGCGGGTGTGGGAGGAGTTCGGGGGAAGCCATGGAGAAGGATTTTTGGGCGGCACCAAGGGGCTTCTAGATAGGATCACTGGATTGGTTCACAGCCAAGTGTGAAATGGAGGTGATGAGCATCAGCACCCTAAATCTGTGGCCATGATTCTTAAAAAGGGAACCAATGGATCGTCTACTCCAGGTAGGGATTGAGTCATTACCCCAAGTGAAGGAGCCCAAATATCTTGAGGTCTTGTTTACGAGTGAGGGGACATTGGAGCATGAAGTTGATCAAAGAATCAGTGAGAAACTCGGCGTAGAAGTGCTGCTCCTTTGTGCGGAAAGGAGTCATTTAAGGTGGTTTGGGCATCAGGATGCCACCAGGACGCTCTTCCAGGAAGGGGTTCTTGGCACATTCAGCTGGGAGGAGGCCACGGCATAGACCAAGGACTATGGGAGAGATCATATCTCCACACTGGCCTGGGAATGCCTCAGGATGCCTCAGGGAATGCCCTGTCAGAGTTGGTTGCGGTGGCCAGGGAAGAGGAAGTTTGGGGTTTCCTGCTGGAACTGCTAACCCTACAACCCAACTTCGGATAAGCGGTTGAAAATGGATATATGGATATATTACTTTGACAGAAATATGACTATTGTCACAAATTAAAATAACCTGTGTGAAATCAACGAGCAAATAAACAAGCTTTTTCCCCCCAAACTTTCACAGCAAAGCATGAAAATCATAGGAAGCAATCACTTCATGTTATTGAAAGCCATTTACAATATAGTTCACACAAACAGCAACGGAATAGTAAATGTTTTACAGTAGTGATCTGACCAGACTGTACATTTACACATGCTTATAATTACAGTGTTTTAGCGGCTTGATTATATGCAGATTTATAAATTATATAAATCTGCAAACACAAATTATAGCAGGTGTTTTTCCTGTCTCCTAGTTGCCTGAAATAATGAAACACAATCTTAGCTCCTACTGCCTTCTGAGACATTTTAAAGATCTTAGTTTTGACAGAATACAGCCAGGATCATTTGGTCTTGTACCATGCAAAAATTCTTATAATTTTTCTTCGCAAGCTGCCTGTTAAACCTCAATACCTGAGGAACAGCTATGCAGCAAGCCTAAATAATTAAAGGTTAGATTAAAATGAACCAGTCCCAGATGACTGGCAGAACATAAAATGTTAGGAAATGAGAAATCTTTTTGCACATGAACAGTTAGAAATTAAAACGAGGAGAGGTTGAAATTTTTAGGACATCAGGCTTCCAAAGTGAGACATACACTGAACAAACAAAACAGGGAAGCTGACACTGCTATTTCTAAAATCTGATTCTAATTTCTACTGTACAACGGGAATGTATTTGTTGGCCTGAATTATAGGAGGTTCAAGGGGTTTAAACACTAGAATAAAGTATAACTTTCAAGAACTAATATATGAAATGAAGTCCAATATTTTGGCATATAAAACCCATGAACTGCAGTGTAGCCAATGTAAACCTATTTATTTTGTTCAACGGTAACTATTATATAAGGCAAGCTATGGACTGTTGTGGAGAGAGCAAAAATAGAAGATGATGGTAAAAAGATTGTTACAATTATATTCAGCAATAAAATATTTTTTTATATTTTACAAGATAATATCCAGCTATTAACAAAATATAACTATTAGCTAGTGCTTAGCAGAATTGCTGCATATCTGGAAAGCAAATGCCAGAGATACTATTACTTTACTAACTTTAATAATCAAGGGGCTGACTATAGATCAGATTATCCTGGAGGACAGATAATCATTTTAGGTACTTCAGTTAATAATAATAATATTTAGCCATTATTGATTGTACTTGCATGAATATTAATGTGTTAAGAATATCAAAACTAAAGATTTATTATAGTTTAAATAAAAGCTGGGATATGGATCCTAATGTACAAGTTCTTAGAAGTCTGTTATAATAATAATAATAATAATGTGGCTGTTCAACCCCTGGTTTTCCACAGGGCAAGGTAGCTAAACTTTTTGTTGTCCCTTTTAGTAATGTGGTGAGACACGTTGAAATAAACCGAAAAATATTCTACAGAAAAATACGTAGTGTAACAACTCTTTACAAAAAAAGGGCGGGGTTTAATAAGTGGATTTAAGCAAATCCTTTTCTGACAAAGGACACTTCTTATTTTAAATGAACATCCTGAATATGACCTTTAGTGCAAGACTACCTTTGACAATTTCAGGCAATGTAAGATATAAAGTAAAGCTTACTAATCCTATTTCAAATCTGAACAAGATAGTGTGCTGGTCGATTTTTTTTTTTCATGCTGACGGAATTCATAATGATTCTTATAAAAGACTCAACACTGAGGAATATGCAGGTGCAGATAAGGCCAGGCTACAACTCGAATAACTGGTACAATGCCACATAGCCTAGTCAGAGGTAAACAATAATACAAAATAAACTCAATGTTGGTCTACGTAAAACTTGAAACACTGGCTAGCAAACCATCAGGTGACATGCAAACAGCAGACAAACAGTGCTCATCTGTTCAACCTGGAAGGACAAAGGCCACATGAGCAAAAGTGCAGATGTATAGGCTGTGCTGTACACTCCAAAAGTGTTGAGAACGGGAGGGTGATCATAAATACACTAGTGATAAATTAGAGTCAGATCTCTGAATTAATAGCAAGTGTGCCTTCATTACACCGGGCACCCATTTGATTAAACCTCAAGTGGAGAGCTGGGTTAGCTCATGGTCGCTGGATGAACTGATCTGTCTTTCTACAGCCCTCTGAGACCTACAGACAGCCATCTTAAACCTGATGTCATGCTTCTTCTCAAAGTAGTTTACCAGAGGCGGTTCGGTCAGCAACGATGCAAGCACTTGCTCAAAAGATATCGACCAATCACCATCCGGCGCACTGCCACGCCTACTGTCACTCCCGCTCCCAGCACCACCCAGTGCACTTCCAATCAGAACTGTATCATCTGCAATGTCTTCACACTGCAGGGAACCGGCGCTGACCACAGAATAGGATGAAATGGACGTGTCGTCCTTCGCATCTTCGTCCGACCCATTGGCTGGAGGAGGCAGAGTCTCTAGTTGGGCTTCTTCCAGGGCCTTTGACACCAGGGACTGTCCACAGCAAGCCTCTCCAAAACTGTCTTCTTTTCCTGGAATCTCTACCCCTGCCTGAGCCTGTGCATCAGGCTTCTTACTGCCGTTGTTGGTGAACTTCTTTCCCACTTCTCCAATGCGCAGTAATAAGCTGGCAACCGTAGCAATGGCATGATAGAGCTCCTGTTCCAGAGGGTCCTCACTGAACATATTATAGAGGGTCTTGCACAGCTCGATAAACTGCTCCTAAAACCAAAACAGAGCATTAAACATGAGGCATTCATTAGTGCATCAGAACAAAAGATCCCCGCACGCAATTTTTCACCATCTGGAAAGGATATAATGTGGTGGACACCTGACCATCGGCACAATATAACTGGAAATGATTTTCGAATCTAGCTTATATCGGTTTAATGTCCAGGTGTCCACATACATTTAGCATACATTGTGGTTCTCAGGTATAGTTAATATACCTTTGCATTAACATTAAACAGACACATAACAGAAGAACTTTTGCCCACAAGTGAAAAGAGGAAGTAACTATAGCTAAGCTTGCTTAGTTTTTGGTTTTTCTAATTCAACAAGCAGAGCAGTCAACACTTCAGGCAGCTCAAAGCAGCACAACACTATGTGCAAACTGCAGAACAAAACAAATACTGACTTCTACAAGTTAAAAGTATTTGTGGCAGGAAATTCTATCCACTTCCCTCACGTTCAGTGGTTTGGTGGTTAGTGCAGCTATCGGTGTACTCTGGAGAAGTAAACATACCAAGTGATTGACTTTACTGTACCTGGTTCATTCTCGGCAGGTCTTTAATGGTCTCCTTCTTGGGTTCCCTTTCCTTAGCCCACATTCTCAAGTAATACTTATAGTCCTTGACTTTATCCTCTAAAAAATAAAAAAGAATAATAATAATTTTACTCACATTTTAAATGAGTGAGTACTGGCTCAGGTTATGGACACTAGGTATGGACACCTGGGATTCTGCTTTAGCTATTCATGCCCCAGGGTATAGTTTTGAATTATTAAATACTGTGAATGTAAAATTACAATCTACAATCAAAACACTATTATTGAAAAACTGTATAAAAGGCAGCAAGTTAGGCATTTGCTACCTTTCTTGTCATCAGAATCGACTCCTGCATCAGCTATCTCCTTAGCTTCCTCACCTGTAGCAGAAAACAGTAATAATGTAATAACAGAAAAGCAATCAAAAGCTTGGTTGTAATAACATCAGCTAGGTATGTTTTATCATGACAGATGTTAAAGGAAGATGGTACCAAAGTTGGATGCCTGTTTAATTTGAAATTTTTATTATAGTGTGATAAGAAAGAAAAGAAAGCAGGAAATTGCATTTTAGATAACAATTACATGAGCTTGTCAGCAAAGTCTTAATCTGAAAAACAAATACAATCAAGCTCATGCTCAGCATTTTTTCTTGTGAGATTACGGACACAAACCTGAGGTGACTTCCTGGACCAGAAAGTCTAGATGAGACAAGGAGGGAGGATCTGGAGAGGTTATACAAGAAAGAAGAAAGAGAGAGCAGATGATGGAGTATGAGTAAGACAGACATCAAGAAAAGATGAGAGGGAGAAATGCATTTAAAAAAAAAGAAAAAAAAAAAGCAAGAAGCAAAGCAACAAAGCAGGTGAGATTAAGATGGCAATTTCCAGAGATTAACACTCATCACAATTCTACTGATTAGTAGAATTGGACTGGCTCATACAGGGGTACATGCAGGATTAGTACAAGTATACAAGTATGCAATCTAAGGATACCCCCATTAGCCAGAAAAATAACACACTAACATTGATTATATTCCAGTAAACTGGTGACATCATGGGCACCCAAGGCACAATTATGCCCATGGGGACCCAAAGCCTAATCTCAATCCGATCAAGCACCAATGGGATGCACTGAAAAACAAGTCTGATCCACGGAGGGCCCATCCCATAATCCACAGCACACCCCTAAATGTCCCGCTGAGCCACGCCCGAGGGGCCAGAGCCGCCCCAGAGCCCCAAAAACCTAGGAACCTAAAACCTAGGTGGTTAATAGTTAGTAGTTCTAGCTCTAGTAGTTAATAGTTCTAATGTGGTTATGGCTGATTGGCGTATAATGAATACATGAATAGATTTAAAGCCAATATGGTGATTTTCACTATTTATTAACAATTAATTATTTCTAAGAATATATCATATTCAACGTTTATTTACTTTTTAAATAATAGACAGATCTAACTTCAGGGTAAAATGTACAATAGCTTTACCATGCTCATATATAACTGCCTACTAACACGACGATGCATAGTCATTTTACATCATTTTGACATCTCATGTTGTGAATTAAAATTGCAATCACCTCATGATAATGAGGCCACTGTGGCACTTTTTGTTTCGCACAACATGTGATGTTGGTCAGACTCAAAAGAGGCCAGTAATGTTAATTGGAAGTTCATTGCAAAAAAAAAATATTACAAATAAGTATACGTTCCTATTCACATACACAAGTTGTCACTACCTACAGGATGTGAGGAGATGGTCATGGTTTCACAAGGGCAATATATATGTATATATGTCGTGTTATGTATGCGTGTATCTGTAGGTAAGTGTTTTTACCCTGTGGTGCGTCATCATCAGTAAAGAAGTGCGTGGCCTCAAGTGCAGATTCTGCCTCTTCAGGGCACAAAGCTGCAGGAAGAGTGACAGTCAGCAGCAATTTTAGACCATTAAACACACACACATGTGCACACGCGCCCACCCAATCCATCCACCCATTCATCCATCCACCCAGTCATCCATACCCCCCCCCTCACACACACACACACACACACACACAGAGACAATGTACAATGTTTGTGGGTTGGTCTGCTTCTTGTTTATTTTCAGGAACTTCAGTTGATTCTGTGTTAAAGCATGCTGTACAAGTCTTAGTCCTGCTCTCAGAAAAACAGGTGGTTGTACCTTTTAAAAGAAGCAACTCGAAAGGCATCACTGTCACACAAGTATGATAAAAGCAGAAGAGATGTGTGCTGACACCAGTGAACACACTTTTTCAGAATGCACAACCATTTCCTGTACAGCTAAGAACGGATGAAAAAAAGTGTGAACACTGCTCTCACACACACAGACGCGCGCACACACTTTCCGGCTTCAGCAGACCTTCTCAAAATCATGTATCGGTGTTTGTGAGAGGGTGGTCACATAGCACTTAAAGAGTGTGAATAAACAAACAGCTTTAATAATGACAGTGCCTCCAGCTGGCAGCTCAGTCAAGTCGTAATGTTTTGCTGTGTGAGTGCGAGTGTCAGTACCTGGAGGCATGTGTAATTTATAAAGCAGCTTCAGTTTCTCAGTCATATCGCCATGATACATCCCACCTGAGAGAGATCATAAACACATGCATTGCTTCACCGGTAAAAAGTAGACATTACTTGTTCATGTGGTCAAGCGGAGTCTTGCTGTTGGGCTGAGAAAATATTAGGTCACCACTTTCAGAGTTGAGAAAGAATTATGAACAGCTACTGTAAGAAATTAACGGCTAACTAGTTGGTTATTATACGTTAACATGCTGGGTTTTCGAGTTATACTGAGTATATGACTTTACACTATATATCCAATACATTGCTTATTCTAACATATACAGGAAGCGAAAGCAGTCACAGACTTTAACGATGGTGTTAATTTTGTTAAATATTAATATGATGCGGGAGTCCTGCACTTACTCAGGCCTGTGACAAACTCTTTAAAGTTGATGAGGGAGTCTTTGTTGCGGTCAAGGACGCGAAATAAGCGTGCGGCGAGTGTAGAAGTGTGCATGCCGCAGCTCCAAGGGGCCAAGGCTGAGAAAAGCTGAATGAACTGGCCACAGTCGATCCGGTACTGCTCCAGATAGGGCAAACTCGGGTCATGACGCTCTGCAGCAGAGCTACTCGCACCCCAATAACAGCTCATAATGTGCTTGGCCTGGAGAAGATATTGGACAAACGGACAAGCTTGGATTTGACAAAGAAACAGTGATGTCAGATAATGCATCGCTAACTAAGCAGCTCTTACCGAGTCCACTAGTGTCTACAAACTGCAACTACAATGTAAGCATTTGCTACGGCTGGTCTCTTTTGTTTCCTGGTTGCCCCCATCTTTTAAGCAAGCACGTACCGTGGCAAAGAAAATTAATACAATGCCCTTATTAGTTACAACCACTCAAGGGCCACCATTCAAATGTAGCCTAAACTATGTCCGCTTTAATAGAAACGACTATACACCTGCAAATTTATGCAGTTATCCAGTTAGCTCATCACATTGTAGCACAGACTCACAAAACCTGAATAATAGGGAAATGTGTGTTTTATTTTCCTCAGCTGTTTTGGAAAAGTATTTAAGTATAAATGTGCTTATATGTTTTATTCTATTATTATGTTATATTGTTCTTTGTGGCAGAGAAAAGTTCCTCATCTTTCTACAAGGCATTTGCACCCAGAAAACTGTCACTTAGTCAACATTTACACCATTCTGTGTCAGACTGTTGGGTGAGAAAATCTCAGGAAATGAGCCGTTTGTGAAATACCAGCCCATACCGGCATCCATGCAACAGTTAAATTCTCAGAGAGCACATTTTTGCTTCATTCTGAAGTTTAATGTGGATGTTATCTGAAGTTTTTGGGATGTACATGTTTGTTTTTGCATTGTGTTGCACCCAAAGAATGACGTTTTTAAAAACACAAGCTGCTTAAGATAAAACATACAGCACATGATATATAGCATGTCAATTAATTTGGTACACCTAGCTATTACTGGGTTTAAAAAAAAAAAATTTTTTTTAAGTTTGAGATGATTTTACTTTCATGTTGTTTACACCAAATTGCTCAGACCAGGCAACATTTTTCAATCTTCTACTGTCCGATTCGGTTTGTCCTTGTTGCCTTTCTATCATCCTGAAACAGTCTGACCATTGTCCTCTGACCTCTGGCATGAACTAAGCATTTTCACCCAGAGAACTGCCACTCACTGGATATTTTCCATTTTCTGTAAAACATTCTCCGTCTGACACCAACAACCACGCCATGTACAATGTCACTTACATGCACTTTCTTCCCCATTCTGATATGCGGTTTGAAATTCAGCAGATCGTCTTGACCCTGTCTAGACGCCTTTAATGAGTTTCTGCCATGTGACTGGCTGATTAAATATTTGCGTTAAGAGCAGCTGAACAGGTAACCTGATGAAATGTCGGACTGTGGAGGAAGTACACTAACTAAAGTTTAAACAGTGGTTTTCACACACACTGGTTGTTCATACCTTGAACAGGACATACAGCTCCTCCAGCTCTTCAATACTGAAGGCTGAGTCGGTCATGATGGCCCTCACCTGCATGCACACAAGAGCAGTCTTACAACACACACACAAACTCTGTTTTTTTTGTTTTGAGGATTTAAACAAACACTCACCACACTCCTCTTAGCTGTATCCTCTAAAGACTGGATGACTTTTAACCTCTGTTTGAACCTCATCTGCTCAATGACATCAGCACGCAAGCTTCCAAACTTCTACATCAAAGGAAAAGTAAAACCACCAAAAAGATAAAGATAAGATAAAAACTGAAGAAGAATATATTATTTATTAAGACTTTTGCGAATGGATTAAACATTCATAAGTCTCACTTTCTGTGGACCAGTTACTTTTTCCTCACCTCGTATGACGTCTTAATGAGATCAAATACATCAATCTCCGGTGGTGGCTCGTCTCCACTGGTTAACAGGGCATGCAGGTGGGGGATGGGTGGAGACACCGTCTGTTTGTTCACAACGTTATCCAGATACCTGAGGGAAAAGAGGATTTACAGTTTATGGCCATCGTATGCACAACACTGATTGGCTTATCAGTACTCGGTATTATTCAGTAAGTAAAACCGAATTCAACCCCAGACAGACCTTCCGAGGATGGTCATGGCCTCTCCTTCATCTGTGCAATTTAACAACTTCTCCATGTTAGCATGTAATACAGCTAATGATACCTGAAGTGCAGAGAAACACAGAGCACATCTTTTAAAATTCGCATTTGACGACCACATAAATATTTTGAAGCACTTAACATTAGTGAGTCTGTACAGAGCTACAGTATGCACTCCTATCACATAAACCGTGAAACACAGACAACACAAGTACACAATAGTACAAAAAAGTAGAACATTCATAAAAATTTATATCCGTATTGTCTGGGCATTGCACATCTATCCATAAAACATTTTTCTTTTAACTTTTTAAGATTTTTTAAGAAAATTTGTGCAGCCTGTACTTTTCGTATGCGAATTGGGCTCAACCTCCCTTCTATGGCACTCAGATCATTGGATCTGAAACCTCAATATAATTTTCTTTAAAACAACTATCATAGTGGGCACAGAGCCAAATTTTTTAACGGAATCGACCTAGAAAAGTCTTCACTCGTTTGGGTGTCCCACATCATGTTTGGTTTGACATTCTGTCACGTGACGTGTCACGTTGATATTCATCAGTCTATATCAGTCTCTGCCAAAGATGGTCATGTAGACAGGATCAGCCTTGTCGGTGTTCAATTATTTTAATGTTTATACATCATGTTGTATTTGCTATAGTGACCTTATTTTATTATTCATTTTAACATATATTCTTACAGATATTATATACATTTTGAGAACCATGTCTGGTCTGTGTCGATCTTTAATCAAACTCGCCATCTTAAATAAAGAATATTAGAGGTTGTTATTCTTGTTTCAGCTTTTCTCATTAAGCGTTGCTACAGAAGATCATCTGATCCACATTTTTTATTTGGCAAATATTTTGCAATATTGCCCTCCCTGATGCAACCCTGCTCATTTCCATCACAGCTTGGGACAGGTACTGAGAGTAAACGGACTCATGCAACGCCAAGGCTGGGGATCCTTGTCAGGCTGTCAAACTCCAGTAATGAGACTGTAAAGTGAAATGCAACATTTGCTCATGTTTATATACTGTATAATTGCAAAATTGGTAAAATGTGTGAAAACATAGTATTTCATGAGTGACTTTTAGAAGATGTAAACTTAAACACTTCTTGAGGATGTCCCACTTTGAAAGCAGATCTTACATGATAAATCAACAGCTGTGCATCTGGAAGCCTGCAGAATTTTTTTTTAATATATATTATGATCTGCTCTGAACGTTCTCACCTGAAAGATGACTTTGATTCCCTCGTAGAAGAAGCAATCCACCAGCAGCACAGCACTGTCGAACGGCATGACTGACAGAAAAAGTGTAAGGAACCAGGACAGGGAGATGGTGGAGATCACGCCGAGCTCCTGCATGTGCTCGTACAGCAGCGGCAAACACTCCCGTGTCAGCTCCTCGAACACACCCTGATCCACCAGAGCTCCTGAAAAGAAATATTCATATACTGTACACTAGATCGCCAAAACTGTGGAAACACCTGTACATAACACTCACATGTGGTTCTTCCCCAAACTGTTGCCACAAAGTTGAAGAATGCAATTGTGTGCAATGTCGTTGCATGTTGTGGCTTGATGATTTCATTTACTGAAACTAAAACCTGCTCCAGAATGTCAATGCCACTGTACAAAAAGCAAGCTGGAAGCAAGAAGACATGGTTACCAAGGTTGGTATGAAAGAACTTGAGATTGTTCTGGAGAAGACCTCAACCCTAAACATTTTGGGGATGAACTGAAACAGACATTAGCGCCTGACTGAATGAACAAACGCAGTCTTGTGGCTGAATGAACAAATCCCAACCAAAATCTAGTGACCCAGAAGAGTGAAGGTTATTGGAACAGCAAAGGGAATGGGACGTTCAACAAGGACATATGAGTAGGATTGGACAGATGTCTACGTGTCTGACCATGTAGTGGAGAAATCCACAGAGATATGAACACCTACACCAAAAATATTTGTGGCGCAACCTATATATTTTATTTCCAGTAGACGTCTGACCCCAGGAGAGCCACAGGTGTGTCTGTACTGGAAATTCTCCGAAATATTACCACTAATGTAATCTTTTGTGGGTGTGAGGTACTGACTGACCTACAACTCTGGTGTTGTAATAATCAGGCAGCATCCGTTCACACAAAGCCACCAGTAACCAGAACGCCTCCTCTTCAGTACAGTACAGCAGCAGCACCGACGTTACTATATTCATAGCCTACGGAGAACAGAGAAAACACACACACACACACACACACACAAGAGTTTTAAATTTCCACGGAAATAAATACATAGAATTCCAGGCAAAAGGTTGAACACAACTTCTAATTCCATGGTCTTTCCTGATTTTTATTTCTTTCTACTTCATCAACAATGCTGAAGGCATCCGAAATATGCAATTTGAACAGTTGATATTGAGAGGCGTGTGCTACAGTTGATATTGAGAGGCTAGTAACTCTAAATTAACTTCTCTTCTGCAGCAGAGGTGAGTTTTGGTCTTGCTTTTGCACTTGACAGGTTTTTGCAACTGCTTCTGACACTACTGTTCTTGCAAGAACTATTCCAGAACAGCTGACCTTCATGTCTTAGAATAACAACAGACTGTTGTTGTTACTTAATTATCTACTGAGAGACGTGTTGTTTCATAGTTCTGAAAAAAATAAAAAATAAATAAAAAACTGTATTCTTCTAGAATGTAGGGGGGAAAAAAACAAAAAAAACATTGCATTTGAAGGTGTGTCCAAACATTTGACAGGTACCGTATTTCATGGATTCCCCTTTCGTTTTTCCATTGCTACAACCACCACATGCTTTTGTTATTGTTTTGCTTTTTCTTTCCCATCTAGACATTTATTTATGTATTCAGCTCAACTCTCGTTTTTACTTATTAATGTCAGATTATGTTCTCGATAAATTGCGGTTTCCTGCTTTTGGCCTTTTTTTTTTTTTTTCATATGCTTTATACTGTTAATATCCTGTATATACAGTTTTTTTTTTTTTTTAACCTGAATTAATGTCAACAACCATCAGATGTTTGAGAAAAGAAACACTGCCATTAAGCAGTTTTCAAGACTTTATAAAGAACTATTATTTACTTTTTAAACACAACAAACGTTAAATGATTTTTTAAAGTTTTTTCTTAAAGATGCCTCAAAATAAAATTCCAAGATTTTCAAAGCCATTTTAAGCAGTGTTTTCAATTATTCATTCAATTTTTTTTTACAATTTTAGGTCAAGTATTTCAAGCGCAAATTGTGCAAATACAAGTAGTCCCAGACTTGTAGAATGTAAAGCATACCAATCCACTTGACTAAATCTGTCCCCTTTCCCGACACTGCCATCATGTGGCCAAAAACCTTAATCGCACCTAATGAACTGAATCTCAAATTAAATTGTTGCGCCTTTAAATCATGAGGGTGTCTCCGGGATGGTATTTTGTCTCAGTTTTCCACTCTGTTTTCTCTCTATTACAAGTTGTTTTCCATCGTATTGGACTGTGACCTCTGTATTGTTGATGACTTTCCAAAATTAGGATCATCGTGCTCCCGGACTGATCCATTTTAACAGGTGAGGCTGACTAATTTCTCCCGCATCCCCCTGTATATTGTACAGATACAATATACTGTACTTTAGACACTGAAAATATTGTATATAATTGGTATGCAGTGGTTTGCAGTGCACAAACTACGTCCGTGACTGAACCAGAAGTAGAACCACAGTCTAGTCCGCATATATGTGGAAATTCGTAACTCGAAATGTTCGTAAGTCAAGGACTACCTGTTCTAGTTTAAATGACACAGGGCATGTTTGTGTGTGTGTGCGTGTGCGTGTGCGTGCGCATACCTGGCAGTAGCCAATGCCCGGGTTGCGGTACGCGTATGCAGTGAGTACCCGTCGAAGAGCAGCGATTCCCATCTCATTTTGGAAGGCATGGTGCTCAGGCATGGAGCGATGCAAATCTCTCTCAATCTCTTCTGTGGCTAAAGTGCACCTGCCCATGGCCTGCTCCACCAGCTCCGCATAGTAACCAGGGTGAGTCACCATCTCATTCTGAGCACCTACAGGGGATACAGGAAGAAGCTGCATGAACTATCAGTTATATCACACTGCTAAAACAGATATGCCAGATAATATAACAGATGCGCCAGTTAATCTTTTAGGCGGACATAAACCTAAAGTGGCTTCAAATGCAGTACATTTAAAAAATAAACAAAAAAATAAACAAAAAACACATAAGAATAGTAATATGGAGGAGGAAAGGCACAAAGCAATAAGCAGAGTGAATGTTTATGCTATGCACAAATACCCCAAAAGAACACATTATTTCTTCTTTAATTCGCCTTCCATCACTCACAATAACCGAACCCTTTGAGTTAGGCAAGATGCCATCAAATTACTGAAAATACTGTTGAGCAGTTCAGCTCCTGCACAGTTCTCACTTACTAATCCAAATTATTCATCACACTTTCAAAGTCACTCATAGGTTTTGGCACCTCAGCTGCCAAACAGTTAATTACATTCATCCAGATGAACATTCTAGCTTTTAAGTAAAAGTCTAACACTGTAAAGTCCGTCACTACACTTTGATAGACAAGACCCTCCCCCTTTTCTTTTGTTCCAGCATGTTTATGACGTTTATTTTGCAGAATATAAAGTCCTGAAAATTATATTAAAAACTATAATCGTAATACAACACTAAAATATTGCCCTGATAAAAAGAAGAGGAGGAAGAATAAGCAAACTGAATTTCTTTATTAATCTTAATGTTTATTTTATGATGACCATGTCTCTAGTCTAACTATAGTAACTATAGGGCCATTAGATGAACTCCGGTGGAGCTATGACATACCTCTTTTATATATCTTGTCAAACTGGTACTTGTGATAAAATTTCTTGTGAATAAAGGTTTAAAACTGGTGTACACTAGTGCTGCACGAATAATTGAAAAAAAAAATTAAATTTAAAACACGATCTCGATTCATACATGCATGCAATCTCGTTTCTAAATGACGGCGATTCACTTGCGTGTATTTCAATGCATTCAGATCACGCAGCATTCACAAGTTCACTCATTTACTTGACAACAATCCTGGATTGCTGTATCAGTCAAGGTCACTGTTTGAACACAAAACACTATTAAATTACAAGTCAACACAAAACACTATTAAATTACAAGTCAAGTCAGAGATTAGCAAATTATTTAGTTATACAACTCAATCACTTCTCATCTGTTTTTTCTCATTTACGCCGTTCCGCTTCACTCAAATGACGAATAAAAAGGAGGTGGAGCTAAACAAGCTAACAGTAATCAGGAGTTGGGGTAATGTTATTTTCATGACACGAAAAAATTTCAGCCAATCAGATGGCTTTTTTTTTTTTTTTTTTTTAAACAGGTTCTGAGGACCTGACATTCCCGATTGACTCCTTTTGAAGCTTTATGTGTCCGCTCAATACGTATGTGTCAAACAGTTACACCCCTATCTCACCTATGTGGTTTTCGCTCGTGCGAGCTTCTGTGAGGACCCGCCCAAAATTGAACGTTTAATTTTTCGAGAGGAAAGATTGGAAACGTGATCACTACGGCATAACATATGGTGTATCGCGATGAATCATACTTACGGCCGCCGCACGAAACCGCGTATGTGAGATAGGGGTGTTACAGTTTCTTCGATTATTGTGTTTATTATGGCATAAGTTGATTATGCATCTGTGTTATTTTTTTGATCAACATATGGTACATTTTTCCTCACACACACATGCTAAAAAACAAAAAATAAAATACTACTGTCTGATCAGAGACAGGCACGTGCAGTTTTAATTGGGCTAGAACTTAAAATATTAGATAATTAAACCTGCCGTGCAGCCCTACTGTACACAAAATCATTCACAGAAAGGCTAAGGGAAAAAAGGCTGTCTGATCATTACTGGTATAATGAGAAACCTTTCTACCTTGATAGTAGAACTATTAAAACGCTGGGATAAGTGCGTTAGTGTAGCAGGGGGTTATATGGAGAAATAAAAGGTTGTTTGTGCTCTCATAAGTGTGTTCTGTTATTCTGCCCAATTAAATGTCCTGGTTTGACTATTGACTGTCCCTCATCCAGGGTGGAAACACCTGGGATTTAGCCTAACCAGGTGTTGTAAAGAGTTTAAATAGGCTCATACTTTTATAGTACTCTTTAGTACTATAAAAAACTACATCAAGGGACAGTCAGGTCAAACCAGGACATTGAATTAATAAATACGCAAATACAATAAAAGTAACAGGAAAAAAGTTAAATAATATTTCCATGACAATTTATCTTAAAATTAAGCTAGTCACATTTTAGGAGAATGATAGTCCTAGTCCACAGTAGCTACAAACTGGACAACCAACCAGCCTTAGCAAAACTGGCTCTTCCACATCATTTCTAAAGACACTCAAAATCCAGAAGTCTGGTGTAATCGCTCAAGGAAGCTTCCAAAACACATATACTGTGAATAGAATGCAGTCATTGCAATTCTAAGTTCATGATAGCAGGTCATGTGATCAGGATGAGTCACAGACCCAGGGCATTACTGAATGAGGCGGTTACCATGGCGCCCTGTTAATCATCCCGCTAGTGGGATGAATGAATAGTCGAGGTTCACAGAGGGCATGTTTTCATGAACTTTAAAACAGGCTGTATTTATGTATGAATCATAAGTGTGATCCGCTTTAATCTCAGTGCTCAAATTCTGATATAAACTGTAACCCCCTCCGTGATAAACATGTAAATGTTAACATTATTAATGCTGTGAATAACCCGAGTACCATCAGCATAATTTTTCATCAAATCAGAAATAACATTATTTTATATTCCTCATGCTAGCGTCTGCTTTGGAAACACAATGAAATTGTGTCAATCTTCCTTTCAGAATGGGAGAGGAAACAAGTGCCCCCTGCTGTTAGAAAGGAGTCATTACCTGAGAACAGCAGCCACAGCTCTCCTCTCAGACTCTCAGGAATCCCTTTCAGGACCAGGTCTCGAGTCCTAGACGTGCGGTACATGCACACACCTCGTCCAAACTCAAAAAAGTGGATATTCCAGGATTCCTCCTTCATTTTCTCTTTTGTCTGATTGCCAATAAAAGAAAATCAAGTGTAAATAAAGTATCAGAAGTTTCTTTAAGGTTATGAATGTACATACTAATTTTATGGAGATCAAACTTACAATCTTGTACAAACAAAATATAAGTGGATGTTAGTTTGACAAAAAAAAAATCGTTATGTGTATATTTATTTATACTGTGATAAGCCTTAGGCACCTTATTATCTTTAGTACAAATGTAATTATATATATTTATCATGTACTATATAATGTACAAAAGAAAAGTATTCTGGAAAATATCAGGAAATATCAAATTAACACACACGCAAGACATTTGAGGAAGTAAAACGTCACTGTGTCTTTATAATCCTACAGGTGGTAGGTACACTGTGAACTATTCACACATTTGTCAAGTTTGTTTAGAAATAATAATTATGGCAGATGACAGAGATGCCTGCTGCTCAGTTAAAATTGTGCATTTCATTTCATTTTTTATTAAACTCCTAGTCTTGTAAGTCATTTTGTATCGTTTAAATACTGTGCTTGATCTTTAAGTGCGAAAACTAAACGTTATATGGAAAGGGCTATGCTTAATTCCTCAGTATAATAATAATAATAATAATAATAATAATGTGTGTTTATACACACACTATATATACGTATATTGTTCAATTCAGCTCTGAAGTTGTTCAATAAAACTAAGGTATACATTTTTAAAATATATTACGACAGCTTTTTTTAAGGTTCACGGTCTTAAAACAAACAATCTAACATTAAATATATAATAATATCAAATTAGCAGTAATAGTATATGATTGACCATTAAACCAGTGTTTTTCAACCACTGTGCCGCGGTACACTAGTGTGCCCTGAGAGATCGTCAGGTGTGCCGTGGGAAATTATTA
>JAQQZT010000012.1:11884870-11896411 GCA_030068275.1 Clarias platycephalus
TCGATTGTTGGTGTGCCTTGTGATTTTTTTTCAATTAAAAATGTACCGTGGCTCAAAAAAGGTTGAAAAACACTGCATTAAACCATATGGTATCTTTATAAAAAATCTCACCTGCTGTTTGTTCAGCTAAACATCAGGGAGACATTAGTGGACTCTAAAGTGGAGAATTCCCTCAGCTTACAAGACCTGATGCATTTTCAATGTTAAATCTCATTAAGGCCCATCCTAGTGGCCTTTAACGGCTCTGCCGCACAAAATTACAGTCTTCATCCCATCAACCAAGATAGCATTTAAAGAACCATAATATCTGCTCTGAAAAGCCTCTTGCATGTTCTATGATCAGAAAAACATTACAGTATTTTGCGAGTTTGTGAAGCTCGAGGTATAAAGAAGACCTACTGGTACACTTGACAGCAGATGGTGCTGCGAGATCACTATTGTTAATGAAATACTGAAAGACAAACTTGGTCATTAAATGTGAAGTTGTAGTAGCACTGGCTGATATGACCTCAAGTCGATATTAGGATTAATTGAACATTATACCTTGATTATTTGGGGTGGGGGTTGGTAGGTTTTTTGGTGCTCACTGTTCAGTGACACGGTTTGTACAGTAAATATTCTACTAAAACTAGTTTTTAAATTTTGGTCAGATTTTCTTTATTTTTTTTATAATAAAGGAAGAAATAATCGACATGAGCAGGATTACATCAGTCAGTTCCTAAATGTCCATTTACATTGATCTTCTACCAATCATGGGTGCCAGTAAGCCAATGGATGTGAGTGGATTGCATTTTCCTCTGGGTGTTTTTTACAAATTGGAAAGATTTTTTAAATCCATTTAGTTCACCTAAAAGTGTGTACGACAGGTTCAACTTAGTAACTGTAATTGTTTCCTGCTGCTGAAACTGATTGTCAAGTCAGTAACAAAGACAAGATTAATCTGTATGACCGGAAACTACTAACTTAATTTGAAATATTTTTTTTCAAAAGTTAAAATAATAAATATTTAAGATTAACGTTGATCACACAAGTGGACAAATGTTGTTTTTTTTAAATGCCACTGATATGAGCTAAGGCGGAGTAGTGGTGGTGTAGTGGTTAGCACTGTCACCTTGTACCTCCAGGGTCCGGGGTCACTTCCCATCTCTGTGTGCATGGAGTTTGCGTGTTCTCCCCGTGCTTGGTGGGTTTCCCTGGGTTCTCCGGTTTCCTCCCACAGTCCAAAGACATGTAGATTAGGCTAATTGGCGTTCCCAAATTGCCCGTAGTGTGTGAATGAGTGTGTGTATGCCCTGTGATGGATTGACACCCTGTCCAGGCTGTACCTCGCCTAAATCTAAGACCAAGTCTACTGGGATGGGATCCAGGCCCCGGCGACCCTGAATACAGGATTAAGCAGTATAGACGATGAGTGAGTGAGTGATATGAGCTAACCGCTTTGGGTCCCAGGTCTTCAGGACGGCCCTTCTGGTAGATGTGGAGAAGACCCTGCTTGGCTGTGGGGAGGCTAGAGCTGTAGTATCGATCCTGAATGACCTCGCTTGACCCCAGAACTGACGGCATTGAAGGAAGAGACGTAGGGGTGGTGGGACTTGGACTCTCCTGTTAAAAGAGTGAAAACTGAAATAAGGAAAGGGTTGCACATTTTAATGTGTTTGTGTAGGCCAAAGATTACATTTTAACCAGAAAATATCAACAACTTGAATAATACAGAGTTTGTTTTGTGCTACTGTAAGATGCCTTTAGCTTTAAGACTTGTACTGTTTAGGTTGACTGACTCACAGATTGCCCAGTCAGGCTACAGAGTCTGTCAGGCGTTCGCTGCAGGAAGTCTGAGATGCGCTGAACAAGGAAGTCGCGATCTTTGAGGTTGGCAAACAGGAAGGTCATCTTGTTTTTAGTGCTGATGGAGAGAGGACTAGGCAAAACACTGCTGCTGTCAGCTTTCTCTACTATTGACACCTAAAAAGGGGGGGAGGGGGGTGAAAAACAGACATACTGTAATCTGTTATTCTGCTATCGTTGCTTTTTTTCACTTAACCTGTTCACATAATAATTATATCCTATATCCTGATATATAGCCTGTGAGTTAAAAGAAATAGTCGAAATCTCCAAGTGTTAGAAGTATGAGGCATGTATTAATGTTTAATTAAATAAAAGTACAGTAGCTCAGGAACATTTCAGCCAAAATCAGAAATGAATGAAAGAACAATCGACTCTTCCAGCATAACTTTGTTTCATACTCATTTACATGTATTTTATTTAAATGATGTCTCACATGATGTCTCACATGGCAAAATTCTGTATGTTAAACTGGTTTGTTTTTCCTTGTTACATCTATGTCAATGTTTGTGTCAGGTTCTGTGAAGCTCAACAAGATTAAGATGGAAACTTGTGGCCAAACTTGATGATCATTGCTTTTGTTTGTTCAGTTATTTCGGTTAAGTGTGATAAATTTCCTCTGTGTATGAACTCTTGCCGCTTATTGACTCTGTGTTTTGTCCCATGATGCTCAATATTTCGCCTGTTGTGTACAAATTGTAAACTTTGTACTTGACACTATTTGAATGTGTATGGACACACTAATCCAATGGGTTTATTTGAAATTTTCCTGAGTTTGGGTTAGTTAGTGAGAAAAGGGGGGAAAAAGAAAAAAAAGAAGGAAAAAAAAAAAAAAAAAAACACATTTGTTTGTGCCAGGTTAATTAGTTTCACTGTGTACAGTTGCTTTTCGTTTGTTTTGTTTTCCTCTTCGGGCCGGGTCAACTTCATAAAATGGTTACAATTAACCATCTTAGTAATAAGATCAATTGGTCAATCACATAACACTTTCATTCTATAAAATTGTATAAATGACAGGTTTTGGTCTTCGCATGACTGTGAACATGCTTACCTCCCTAAGTGGTATGATGAGTTGACACAGGTCCTCCTCTCTGCTGGCAAAACAAATATAATTGTTAGAGACGAACATCTGTCCAACCACATGCATCTTAGCGAAGGGCGTCCACAAAGTGCAGTCTGTGTGACCGTCTAGTCGTTCCTCCTTCGTCAGGCGGAACAGAGCTCTGTATCGCTCATTTTTTGCCCGTGCGTCCAGGTCCCTAAAAACAAAATGACGACCATGATTATTTACTCCTCGAGCTAATTCAATCATTCACACTTACTCATGGGGTGAGAGTGAACACTCAGTATTAATCAGCATCACTCAGATCAACAAGACAGAATGAATACTCAAAAAAAAATCCCCTTCGCTGAGCAATTCAGATATTTTTCTTCTTTTTAGAAAATTCTCACCTTTTAAGTGCAGAAACATTTTTGACGGTCTTGCAGGGTTTGGGGAGCGAGTGGTCTGCAGAGAAGCCCTCATTATCCAGGAGCTGCCTCATGGCGATGTTAGCCAGCTGCTCCATCAGTTTGAATGTGTCGTTGATGTTGAGGAACATGGAGAAGTAGTGCTCTGTGTCCCGAGTGCTCACCCGCACGCTCTCGGGGAATAACAGCGTGGCGTTCTTATCTAACTGGGTAACATCCGTCCACTGCACTATTAATGTCACTAAAGAGGCAGAGGAAAAGGAATAATGCGTTTTTTGCATTTTTACACTATGCAGGGAACATTTTCCCATGGCCCAGTGTAATGCACATCTTTATCTTTCTGGATAAGAACATCTGCCAAATGCCTGAATGTAAATGTAAGATTTTTTATTTATTTACATTAATTCAGGAACAGATTTCATTCATTCTGCCCTAATTAAATTAAATGCTTTTGCTTCATCTGTAATTCCTTTCCTCATCTCACCCTCTTTTCCAAGCAGAAAGGAGTAGAAGCACAGGTGATTGACAGACAAGTAGAGCCAGCCCTGACGTGGCACTCTTCCCTTCCAGTAGCTGCACGAGTAATAGTTCACCAGTTTCTCCTCCTCCGGCATCCCAAACAACTTCCGCATCTTCAGCTCCGCCTCCCGAAATTTCCCACAATCCTCGTCTTCTTGAGCCTGACGGCTCTTATTCTCCTCAGCAATGATGCCCTGCAAGCAAACAGACCAAAAGATAGTTGATTACTGGAGTTTACCATGGTATGTACTCCTCAGCCTGGACTGGTGCTGTGTGAACAATGTTTGCCAAGAGCTTACCTGTATCTTGCCCTTGACAAAAGTAGTGATGTCTTCATCATTGTCAAAAATGGAGAGAGTCTGCAGTAAATTAGCCTCCAGCCATTCCCAGTGTTCCGTTATCTCCTTGCGAGATGAGCCTGATATTAAACATATTAAACAATGACTTAAAAAACAATTCTTATTTCTGTCAAAACAAAAAAATATTTAATAATTGCAATGGCTTCTGTCTTTAATAAATCAGCGAGCAAAAGCCTTCAAGTCAAGCTACAGCACACAATTCTTAAGTACTGTATACACATGAAAAGCAAATGACAGAAATACTGGGTGACACATAAATAAAATACTGGGAGTGAATAAATAAAAAATTGACAGCAGCTCATAGATAGACTCAAACTGTTCAACGCCAGATTTCACAATGACTAATAGTGCCCTCACACTGTAAGCAAGTGTAACACAGCTTCTCGGAAAATAAAAGGGCAAATTAGTGTCAGATCCAAGAATTATCGATTGTTCGATAATGTTGAGAGGAAACATTGCATAAAGCTCTTAAAGAGATCTTCATCTCATCCAAATTGATAAAGCTCTAAAATACATCCATGCAGCTGTTAATGTGACATGACATGAGCTGGGATTTAATGTTGTTTGATGTTTGAATACATCCTTCTTAACCCACATACAGGGGAAAATAAAAAATAAAACTATTCACAATAAAATCTGAGCAACAATTTGAAAACAACCTGAGCAGCTTGTCGAAATGTTCAAACTGCATCTTAGCAACTGTTCCTGATGGAAAGACACACACACAGGCAGGCAGATACTGACCACAGGCAATGCTCCAGAAGAGCTGAGAGTCTCCTGTTTGGTGAAGGATTCGATATGGAGCCACACGAGCACTGGAGTCTAACACAACGTCCAGCGTGCCAACCAGAAGACCTAAGGGAGGGACAGAAAAGAAAGAGTGAGGAGTGAAAAAGTTTCCTTAAAGTTACACAAAGTTTTTTTTGTCTCCCACTGCAGATTAAAGAGCTATATAAAAAAAAAGAAAAAAAAAAGACAAAGTCTTACACAGTGTGGAAAGTTCACTGCCTGGGTCAATAACACTTTGTTAATTGCAAACCCTATTTCTTCTCCTTCGTGTCTCTACACTCAGCCATTTTCCTGCTCATTTTGTTCTACTGACTCAGATGTCCGCATGAATGGGTTATTTATGTGTAAGTCACAATAATCTTGTGCATTAGAACCAGAATCTAAATTTACGTACACTCATCATGAACATGAATGTCATGGCAACATTGAGCTTGCAATTAATTGTTGTGAATAGGCTTTTTTCTGGGACAGAACAATTGTGCACTATACGGCTTTAATAAAATAAAACCCCAAGGAGTTAATACACAAGTTTTTAATTACTTTGGGGTTTTCTGTGAAATCAGCACTTGGTCAAAATCATACATACAGGGTTTAAAAAAAATAAAAATAAAAACTTTTTTCATAAATGTCATCTAGAATGTTTCACCTTAAGTAGATGCTTTTGGTAGGCATCAATGACTTCTTAACAGTTTGATATTTGACTAACTTTCTTGGCAGAATTGGGGTTTAATTAAACTCCTTGGTTTCCTCCCATTGAACTGACTTTGAGGCACAGTCCACAAATTCAAAGTTCCAAAGAATTAAACTTAGGCTATTTTATCCATTATGCAATATATGTATGTGTGTCTGTGGCCACTGTCCTGATGGAAAACTAAATTTTTCCCAATTTCAACTGTCTAGCTGATGACTTTAAGGCATGCCAAAGAATTCAGAAGTGGTCATTGTTCTTTGTTATTCCTTACTGAATTTTGTGCAATGCATAAATTCCGCTGACAGCAAAACAAAGCATAATGCTTATAAACATTTCTCTGGTCAAAAACTCTCCAAAAAAAGGCCTTTCCTTTGTCCATAATATTGGCTGCAAACTTTTGTCAAGGTTGAAGGTGTTGATTTTGAAGCAGAGGATTCTTTTTTTTGTGCAGCAACCGTTCAGCAAACAGTAATGTCAAACTGTCTTAACTCTACAAAAATAAATAAATAAATGACACTGGTTTTCCAGCAGCTTCAATTTCAAGGCAGGCCTGTGACTTGGTGGTCCCTGGGTTGTTCATGCCCATCAGAACCAATTTCCTCTCAGCTGAAGATGACTGTTTGGGTCCTCGTCCAAAACCTGGTACAGTGGCTTGTACATACTGTACGCACAGGTGTTTGTACTGAATGGTTTGTAATCTGCAGTTGCTTAGAAATGACTTGAAGAGACATTCCTGACTTGTGTAAATCTACCATCCTCTTTCTCAGGTCTCTTCTGAGATCCACAGAGTTTCCAATTGCAGTGTGTTGTGCAATCCAGTGACTGCTGTCAAACAAACCTTTTCTCATGTTGGTACAAAAAGGCTACCAGCTGTAGTTCAACAGAAAGGCAAGAACTCAGCAAATTCAAGGAGCTTTCAAGATTTTTAGCATCGCTGAAATAATAATCTGTGTGTATGTGTAACTCTGACCCTGTGTTAATATCAGAAAAACCAATACAATTTAAAAATGTATGCTCCAAATTCATTTGGTTTTCTTCTATTAACAATGTATGACATTGTACAATCATTATGCCCCAGAAAAAAATATATAATGCCAATTTTACATTAAATTTATGAGAACAACTGCACCTCTACATCAAAAGTCAACAACTCCAAGTCCAAATGCAGACTCAGCAAAATATTTCAGCAGGACCAAGTAAACAAAAATACATATATATTCAGATATACCCAAGTTGTCAGAAACAGCAACCTAGAGATTCCATGCTGCGTTTTTATCACATGTACCGGAGTAAATGATTTACCCAAAAGCAGGACTTAGAGAACGGAGGAGCATTAAATGACTGGCTTAGATTTCATCTTTTTCTTGTCTAATTTAGGAAGTGACTATGTGGCTTGTTAAAAAGTTTAAAATAAAGCGAATGTGAAAGAAATCCATCGGTTTAAACATTTCTTTATAACTTAAAAAAAATGTTTAATACTCTGTTTTGAAAGGACCATTGAAAGTACATTCAGTCACAAAAGGAGGTTTGAACAATCTGCAGTTCTGAAGAGAGAGCAAGTGCTCGGCAAAACTCACACGCAAAACCAGTCACAGAAAAACTTTTAGAAAGAAAACACATCTGATAACGTTAAGTCATCTTAAACAACACTTAATTTCTTCTAAGCCATTCCAAATTACCTCAGAACTGTTTGTGTTGTTTTATTTATGCCAGGCTGCAATGTAAACTAGCTTCTGAAACAAGGCTGTCTCCCAAATCCCTCTCTAACTCCTAGTCAATGGCACTGCTGAGTGTGTGTATGTAATAAGTGATTGTCTTACATAGTGCACTAGCTTTCCATTTGATATTTAGGATTCAATCCCACAACGTTAATGTAGCTGATATTCTGAAGTTGAATAAGTGGAAATATAAAGAGAAACTTATGAGATTTACAAGACTGCCCATTATAGGTAAGAATTAAAAACTATTTTCACCCCTGGTAATTACACTAACTGTCCATCGGGTAGTTGACTCCACGAATCACAAAATGGATACGTGTTAGCCGCGGAGTAATCTGTTGATAAACAACGTTGTTTGTGGAACTGTTGTATGAAAGCAATATCACACTCGAGGTCATCCTGTTTTGCTGGCTATCATCACAGCTGTACTGCATCACAGTCATGCTGATATTCAGGATAACAGCACTCCACCTTGTGTGATATCGCTTAAGTACGTACCATCTTCTATGAATTTAGCTGAAATCTTTCCATATTGATTCACATTAGTTGATGTCCTTCATGTGCTGACATTTCCTAAGATAATGTAATGAATCAGTGTGAAAGGTTAATCTGCTGGTTCCTGATGTCATCTTCATGATGTGCTGAGTAAACACAAGGTCATGAGGTGCTATTTTTCAGCCCATTGCCCAAACCTTAACACTGATCTAGAAGAGTTTTTAACTGTTTTAATCTTAATCTGTGTGCGTTTACAGGAAGGAAAAAAAAGTATTAAGCAAAATATGGAGCTTGCAAAAAAATACAAATTAGACATTTTAATACAGAAATGGTAAAATATCAGGCTTTACTCTGACATGAGTAAACAGGAAGATAGTGGTCAGGCAGATGAGGAAACGTTAGCTAGCCGGAGTTAGCAGAGGTGTTAGCGTTTCTGTGTCTGAAAATAAGAAAACAATATTCGTATTTAAAAAAAAAAAAAAAAAGAAAGAAAGAAAGAAAACACAACAAAAACACGTCCTGAGACGTCTCAGTGGGACAAGTCCACGTCCACCGCGTTAGCGCCACCAACTAACGCAACAAAACAAAGCTAGCTAGCTGAGGTCTGGCTAAAGTCTCACAGGAGTGTGTCAGTGCCATGTCACGTGCTGTAATGCTGATGTTGTACATTATATACACTTTACTATTTACTGCAAGTTGAATATGACTTTTGACATTGATGTGTCTAACCTGGACGTCTTTGAGACAGCTCTTTCTGGAACGATAAGGAACTAGGTTTGGAAATGCAGCAAAGATAACACGCTGAAACAGAGACAGTGATGTAGAGAGTGAGTGTGTGTGTGTGTGTGTGTGTGTGTGTGAACAGGCCGAGTGTTTACCGGTGATGCCTCCTCCTTTTCCGTGTCCCTTTCTCCGCTGCAGGATGAAGAAGGGATTGGCCCTCTCACTCACCCACAGCGCGTTAGCCAGCAGCACCTCCTCCGGGCTGATCCACATCCTAACCACGGATAAAGTCCTGCTTTAGTCGAGGCCCGTTTCACATTCGCTCAACTCAAAAAAAAAAAAAAAAAAACAGCAAGGTTAATCATGCCAACATACACAAACACCAGCACAAACACTGCCTACCTGCCTCCCTGCTGCTTCTGTTTGTTTCTACACAGGCGAGAGGGCGGGCACTGTGTGATGACGTCATCAACCAAAATGGCAGCCTTGCGCTCCGGTAAGGTTGCCAGATCTGCGTGACGAAACTCAAGATTCACTCACGACTCGAGATTCAAACGTGCTTTATTGGCAGGAAAAATATTTACATTCGTATTGCTAAAGCTCAGAAATAAGTCACAAGAAAATAACAGGAGAGAGACAGAGAAAAAAAGAGTAATGATAAATAAATGTACTGAATATTAAAAAAAAAAGCACTGTCGCCTTGGACCTCCAGGGTCCGGGATCGATTCCCGGCTCTGTGTGCATGGAGTTTGCATGTTCTCCACGTGCTTGGTGGATTTCCTCCGGGTACTCCGGTTTCCTCCCACATTCCAAAGACATGTAGGTTAGGTTAACTGATGTTCCCAAATTGCCCGTAGTGTGTGTGTGTGTGCCCTGTGATGGATTGGCACCCTGTCCAGGATGTTCACCGCCTTTTACCCTAAGTCTCCTGGGATAGGCTCCAGGCCCCCCGCGACCCTGAATACAGGATAAAGTGGTGTAGAAGATGAGTGAGAGTGAGTGAGTGAGTGTATATAAAAATAAATCAAGGATAAGTCAAGGATAAAGTGACACTCTTGAACATTATTTTGAAAAAAAAAAAAAAAAAAGACACTCACTCACTCACTCTCTCACTCACTCATAGACTATACTGCTATATTCTATATACAATTATAGGCCTTAAGTTTATCGCTGGAGGGCATGAGGCGGAATACACCATGGATGAGGTGCCAATCCATCTTACGCATAGCAGTCTGATCCAGGGTGTCAGTAGCTATAAGCTTGGCCTGATGTATCAGTTTTCACTCTGTCTACTGTTATATAGCAAGTGAGGACACTGCCTGCTGTTACATTCTGTGAGGAATGTCTGTGACATGCCCAGTATGACATAAAAGCTGTTGATGACGCTGTCTAATATGATATTCTGTAAGGTACGCCTGTGACATGCCCACAGTATGAAATAATGGATGATAAGCGTCGGTGGCACGCCCACTGTATGACATAAAGTTGATAATTTCTCGTGGCTACCTGTGCAAACACGGGCTGACCACCTCCTGTGATCAACCCAAAACCAGCTCACTTGGTCCTCATGAGTCACGACCTCTGTGTGCTGAATACTGAAGACGTCTGGTAAAAAACGAACATGCGACAGCGCTCAAATGAGGTTCCCATCAGTTCATAAATTCAAAGGTTCCCAACATTGGGCCTTGTTCCCAACACATTTCAGTAAAAACAATAACACACAGTAAAGTTGGATATTCAACAGACATTCTAGTCAAAAGACATCCAGGCATTGATCAGTGGCAGATGTTTGCTAACTTTGTCCAATCATTTTATTTCAATACATTCTAACATACAAGAGGATTGCTATAAATGTAAATATTGAAATATGTTACATTTGTTAGTCTGTTAAGTTACTAATTGTTATTCTTGCTGTCAAAATGATTAAATGTGGTATAGTATGACTGCATCTTTGTAAATATTTGTAATACATACGTTACAACATTATTTCAGTAACTTCCCAGTCATGTGAACATCCATCCATCCATTAATCTAGGAAGCTCTATACTGTAGTCCAACTAGGGACCGTGGAACATTGAATTTATGTTTCTATTTCTATTTATTGCCATTTGCACAACCTTGGTAGGACCTCCGGTCAACATTCAGTCATGAGACCAATTGATTCAAAATCTGTTCTAGAACATTCGGGTCATGTCCTGCACTAGGCAAACTCTGTTATATTTAATATTAGCATTTTGCTTATATGTGCACAATTTTAATTGAATTTTTTATTTTTATTTTAATACATTCCAGTCTCACTGAGATAATTTTTACTGTAATAAAAAAAGCAATTATAATTCTATAATATGAAGATTGCATTTTTACATAGTTTATATATTATGTGTGATCCACATGTAACCATGTCTTGCAAAATGCTCATCCTTTTTTGAGAGATATTACTACTTAATTCTCAATATACTCAATATTACTATTATCCAATATTGTAAAGGCTTTTTTTTAAGCATCATTTGACCTTGATAAAGATTCTGACCACATTGTCTTTCCCATATAACATTTTTGGGGAAAATATTTTGTACTTGACCAGCTTCCTCTAAAATACACAATTAAGCACACTTCACAGTGTAGGCAAGATAGCTACTGTGTCCTTTTCAAATGATCAGTTAATTATATACAGACATGTAGCTACGCAGATTTAGAACAGATTTTGAAACATCCTGAGTCAAGGGTTTGATTTCAGTCTCAGGTCTGTGTGCGTGTGTGTATAGTGTGCACGTCCTCCCCGTGCTTGGTGGGTTTCTTCTGAGTACTCTGGTTTCCACCCACAGCACTCATGTTGCATTTCGAAATTGCTCGTATTAGTACAGTATGTGTGTGTGTGTGTGTGTGTGTGTGTGTGTGTGTGTGTGTGTGTGTGTGTGTGTGTGTGTGTGTGTGT
>JAQQZT010000012.1:11896511-11932380 GCA_030068275.1 Clarias platycephalus
GTGTGTGTGTGTGTGTGTGTGTGTGTGTGTGTGTGTGTGTGTGTGTGTGTGTGTGTGTGTGTGTGTGAGAGTGAGTGCTTTCCCCCGAGATGATGTGGAACCCCATCCAGGGTGTACCAGCCTTGTCTGCCATGCCTCCGGGGATAGACTCCATGTCTCCTGTGACCCTGTACAGGATAAGCATTATAGAGAATGATTAAGTGAGTAAGTGACTAATAAATATAGATTAATGATATTCTGTATGAAGGGGCTTGCCAACTGCAGCACATTTAGCCACAAGGTTTTTCGAAAACAGTTTTCAAATGACTGGGAAGTTATCGAAATAAAATGATAGTATTTATATTAAAATGAATAATAAAGATCATATAATAGGTCATAATAGTTCAAGGCATTATTTTTCACTATCGATAATATTGTCAACAATTATAAGAACAACTTAACAGACAGCCAACTTTAATATTTTCTTTAACAATGTATTCAACTTAAATTTGACCTCATTACAATACAGCATTAATAATTAAACAATTAAAGCAATAAATGTATAAACATTTTAATGGCTGTGCATTTGAATGACTAAAATATTTAGTTAGTTAAAACTATTTGTATAATATGACAAACAAATGTATTAAAAATAAAAAGGAAATAAATTTCCACTAATATTTCCAAACATTTCTGAATTGGTTTACATCTGACAAGGAATTATTAATCATAATATTTTAAGGACACAACATGGCTGACTGCTTTGTGCAGGATGAGAAAACTGCTCCTCTCAGTGGTAAAAAGTGAGAAAACACCCCAACCCTTGTAACCACTGTTAATACTCATGCCTCATGCTGAGTGGAAATAGTAAGACAATGTTTTTCAAGTATCACTCGGGGTGTGTTTCCTGAAATCTGAATTGTGTGTATGAGACCAAAGATACTCTAAATTTGTTCCTTTTTTTCTGATCATAATTGCTTCACAATAAGAGCATTCTACAGTGAGCCTGATTTCATCTAAGACTTCCCCACAGATTGCAAATTACACAATCATCTTTGGTTTACAAAGCAACAAGAAGGTTTGCTTCATGAAGGCATCAAAACACCATACCACATGCTTGTCTTTCTACAATAAGTGAAGATCAGCCCAGATTCTATCCATAGCCAGAGGTTCCAGCTGTTCCTCCAATGGTTCTTGGGTCTATCCCAAAGTTTCCATCATCTTCTCAAACAAAGGCAAGTCTAATTGGCTGAGTGCTGTGTCGTGTTCTGGTTGAGCAGCCAAATAGCCAAACCTTTGCCTGTAAACTAAATTCACCACTATGAAGTGGTACAGTTACTACAACAATGTTGGTGCTGATCCAATCTGTCCGACAAGCTTAACCAATTCTCCCCATCACCCATGGATTAGATGAACACCACCAGGGCGTGGTCTCTGTCCTCACCTAACGACAGCATCACATTCTTTTCTGGGAGAGAACAATGGCCAAAGACTTGGAGGTGATGAATTTCATCTCAAATTCATGCAAATTATATTAAGATTACAGTGTAATCTACTGAAGAAGAAAAAAACCACACTTACTGTATTAGAATTGAGTCAATATCGTTTAAAATTCCATGTGAGTCCATGTGGATTTTGTGGATGAGCAAATACACTATGGTTGAGACACCAGTACAATAATGCTTGTCATATACTGAGCAACTGTCATAAAACTCAAAGGCACAATGATTCCTTAAGTCCTGCTTTGTTTTTTGTGTAAATAGTAAACTTGTAATCAGCCACCATACAAAGAAAAGGGTGACAACTGAGGTCATTTACATGGTCATTTGCATTTAAGCTGTTCATTCTTTTGTGTTCATTCTTTATTATTTTTTTTACAGTAAGTGCCATGTTGTGACGATCTGTCAGATGTTTTAAGTATAGTTAATTAATCTTTTCCATGCTATAATCAAAATACTTAAAAACATAATGATACAAAAAAATAATACTTTATTTAGTGTTCATTTTAAAGAAAAAAAATATATATATATTAAATATAGTGACATCCATTAATAGTAGTGCTTTACAGGTGTTGTACACTTGATAGTAGGCTGAACATCTGGACAGATGTCCTTAAACCAAACAGTTATCAGTTGTTGAATCTTCTTGTCCAAGCAGAACACATACACTGCCATGTTAATAACTGTACGGTATATAGGACCAAAATCTGTTCCTAAGCCGGATGGAACGAGATACATAGAATTTGAAACACCAAAAAAAACAGCCAAGAACTGACATCAAGTGGACGAGTGAATTGGCAGCCCGATGTAAAAAAGCCATGTTTTTACTCGACAGGATTGCTGATGTTTTCGAAGTGTGGTGTAACTGAGCTTCACTGAAGAAATGACACTAACTTTTTGTCTGGAGACCTTGATATTCTAAAGAATTACAAAATCCCTGTATTGTTCTTCTCTGTTTTTTATTCCTGTAACAATTTCAGTGTCTGTCTGAAGAATCAAAAACACCAGATCCAGAGCTCTCCTCCAAACCTCAAACTTTACAGTCAGATTATCATACACTCTCGTTTCGACTCTTTCTCTTTCCAGCATCTCCTCTTCCTCCTCTTTACGTTCTCCCATTCTCTGTATTATTTCCACGTAGTTCTCCATTTTCAGAAAAGTTTCCGGCATCCCATGATTCCAAAGCACTCTGTTCTCACACTGCTTAATATGCTGAGCAATACATGTCCATGCCTGTGTTTTGCACTTGACATGGCCAGTGTTCACCATCAGCGTGGACACATAATCCATCCAGGCTTCGGCCATGTGCCGCAGGATTACCTGCTCATATGGTGCTGCTGCTCTGGCTGCATCAAGCTCATCTCCTTTCTCCTCAGGTTGGGATAGATTCCCGGGATTCTGGAGCTGGCGGATACAGATTAGTTCTACACATCCGGCTCCAGGCAGTAGCTTTCCGTCTATAAGTGCATGGTGCACGCGATAGGCACAACTCCAAAACTCATCCTCCATGCTCTGGAGCTTAGCATGAACAGAGCTTGCGATGAGCGCCGTGACCAGACTTGTGCCATCGGCCACAACACTCACCACAGTCCATTCTGTTCCCTCAGTGCGATACTCTCTGAGTGGGTTCACGCTGACTCCGGAACCAACGCATCGTTCGCTGAGCTGTGAGATGTACGAGACTGGAAGAGCACCCGTAGCTGAAGCAAAGGCATTCAAAATGGACACTGGTACATGCTCGATAATGAGGATGCGGCGGTGGAGGCAGTGATCTTTCAGCTGCTCAGTGACACTACCACTCACTAAAACAATGTCTACCTTGAGGTTTGGAAGTATTCTCAGTGCCTCATCCATCCATTTCTCCTCGCGGCTGATTCCTCTAAAATCAGAGCAATCACTCAGATATGTGGCATTTTTAGGTCTGTTGAAACCTACATGACGGTGTTTCTCACTCAGGTCTCCATGAATGAGGCCGACCTTTAATGTCTGTCCTTCTAATCGTTTGACTAGCAATGCCTGTTCTGCAGACAACATCACAACATACCCATGGAGTACACTCGAGTGCTCCTCGGATAATCCTGGCAACAAGCATGTAGCCAATTTATCAATGTCTAGCGCTTTGCAGCTCTGATTTGGACCGCTGTACCTACACTGAATCCTACTAGCTTCGATCACTAAACTCATAGTCGTCTCACATCCGTGAGAAACGGCTTCAGCCAGAGGAGCGATTTCAAAACATGTGTGTATCCTCCCATCGTCTGTGATATGATTACGATTAAAGTGCCTACTGTGTTTGAGTTTTAAATTGTGCTTTAAAGAACGTTGGTCTTTCAGAATGGAAAGCTTAGCCACACTGTCTATAGTTTTAGCACAGTTCTGAGCCAACTGCCTCACTCCTACACAACGCTCCAAACTTAAGCCAGCCTGAGAATTCATGTAGTCGCCGCTTTTTCCCCTCAGTTGCTGTTTCTGTACATCAGCCTTGCAAACAACTGACTCCACATCCACAGCACTCAGCTTACAGGCCTCCAGACACATTTCCAACCCCTTTGACATGCTGGCCACTATGTGCCGAATAGAAATGCCTTGGTGGAGACATTCCAGTGCCACCCTGCTCCAGGCGCCGGCCAGAAAGATCAGCGAGGCCGTGCCAGAACGCAGTGTCCGCCAATGAGAAGAGGTGGTCTCACGCAGGAGTTGAGCCACAGAACCACTGAGCTCCAACTGCTCCAGCAGACGATAACAGGAGCAGACGAGCACCGCCTCAACACTTGCTTTGTCTTGGATCATTTTGTAACGCTTACTGGGGCCCAAAAATGTATGAGTTGCAGCTGCCATGGCCACCAGTTCCTGGAGACCAATATGGCGGCTCTGGTTTGTTGCTACGCTTCCCAGCAGTGACATCAGTAGGGTGGAGAGATGCAGTTCTACTATCTGTAATAATAACAGAGAGGGAGGAGATTAAGGATTATAATAAAGAGCCTGCTTACAATTGGAAGTTGAAGATCAAATACAAACTTTTCTTTGCTGTAATTATTTAACAATATCCCATGTGATTGGAGCTTAACACTTTTGAATGTGTTTTATCAGTCTTTTGTGGCCAGTGTGATGTTTTTTATGCTGTGGTGTGCTGGGGCAATGGTTTGAGTGTGGGAAATGCTAATAGGCTTAATAGGATGCTCAGGAAAAGGAAAGCAGGCTTTGTCATAGGAACCAGACTGGACTCATTACTCAACAGAACAGAGACGGTGGTCAAACAAAGGACACTTTAAAAAAAAATATATAAACCGTATTGAACAATGACCCTCATCTACTCAGTAACAGAGACATGTTCGCTGCTTTAAGAAGCGTTATGGAAGGTCATTTATACCTTCAGCCATAGGGCTCTTTAAAGAGTGCCTGCAGGGGTGGGGTACTGTCGACATCCTCGTTGCTCATAGGGAAAGAATTGCCGCTGTTAACACAAAAGGAAGATCAAAAAAAAAAAAGAGCAGAGTCATGGTAAACTGCCACAAAGTTTGTTTTGTGAATGTAATGTTGGCTCCCGGATGTGACTCTCAGGACTCCCGAGTGGTGATGATGGATACTGAGATGTTTGTTCTCGCAGCTGCTGAACAATCTTACCCACAGAAAATGTGCACAAATGTCTTCTCTAGACATACTACCTCCCTCTACAAATATCAATACTGTATAAATAGTACTTTTGTGTACTTGGTCTATTTTACCCTATTGTATCCTTTTTTTGTTTTTTTGTTTTTGTTTCCTCCTTAACCTAAGTACTTGTGTATGCATTAGTCTGTGCTTTTTTTCTGAGCTGCTGCAGATCTGCAATTTTCCTCTGGATTGATAAAGATTTATCTTATCTTATCTCCTATCTTAAAAGTATTTTTTAAGTTGTGTGTTTGTATTTTATATATGGCATTGTGTATCAATGCAGAAACTCACTCACTCACTCATCGCTTTATCCTGTATACAGGGTCGCACGGGACCAGGAACCTATCCTAGGAGACTTCACACAAGGCATGGTACACCCTGGATGGGTTGCCGTTCCATACCCATTCACACACCACGGGCAATTTGGGAACGCCAATTAACCTAACCTGCATGTCTTTGGACTGTGAGACGATGGAGCACCCGGAGGAAACCCACCGAGCCCGGGGAGAACATGCAAACGCCACATACGGACCCGAGGCGGGACTCGAACCTGAAACATGGAGTGATGAGCACTAAGCCACCATGCCACCGCAGTGCAGAAACTGATATTGAAAACTTGTTTTAATCCAATATATTAAACATAGTAAAGCTGTCCACATTTAAGCTCTTCCTCCATCCAAACTCCATGATCAAAGCTCAAGACTTAGAATATGAACATAACAAGATAAGCTGTCCATTGCTAAGCCCAAGCACAATAACTTGTGGCTTACAAACAACCACCTTAAAGTATCTATACTATACATACAAGTACGTGAGTCTTGCTTTTTTTATCCTTTACGTTGTGTGTAGCTGAATTCAATCAATTAAATATTTCTTAATTACAGTACAAATCTCAGACATTTCCCTACGTAATGTCTCGCCTGCGCTATAAAACGTCGATCGATCTAAAAACACAAACCTTCGGAGTCTCCTCCTCGTCCTCATACTGCGGTTCCGTTCAGGGTTTACGCATGCGCGTTGCCTCCACAGCGCCAAGTCCACGCCAGTTGCTAAGATACTGAGTCTAAACGAACGCTGAACTGTCAATCACAAACTACTTGCCCCGCCATCTTGTTTAAGATTGGTCAGACGCACTAGCCGAAGCGGGGGTGAATTTCAATTAGGCATTTTCGCTGTCACTCCATGGATAGCCACACCCCTTAAAAAGTTATTCAACATCCTTGTTTACCTAAGCAACGTTATCTAACCTTGCTTGACGGTTTGTTTTGTTTCTGCGAAACGCATAGAAATTTAGACACGCCGAGTCTGAGATGGTAAGAAGTTATTGTAGTGTGTGGATTAAAATAATATAACACACTATAAAATAAGCGCGTTTTGGAGAAATGTTGTTAGCTGGTTAGCTTGAAGCTAACGTCCGGCTGTTATAACGTTTTAACTTAGCAACAGGAATAGTATTGTTTCCGTATTCCCTTAGCCATTTCGTTAAAACACTGCGGGCTAAGGGAGGTGTGTAGTTAGTAAACTAGATGTTGTGTAGGTGTTTAGTTTTAGTCCATGGTTAGCCACGACGATACATTTCCTTATTTTTGTTAATATGGAGCAAAGCATTAGCATTAAAATCCCTATCAGTTCCTTCATTTTATTTACATGCGAAAGAATCCCAGGCATAGCTTGTTTGTTTAATGGTAAAAAAGTCCTTGAAATTATATTTATGTAATTTGTTTATCAAGTGTCTTGTTTTGTACAGTCTATGATTAAAAAAAAAAAGTACAGAGCACAATACGGATGTTTAAACCTGAACTCTCAGTATTTAACGACATCCAGCCATGACTCCTTTTGTTGATGAAATTTTATCCATTAATCATTTGGTTTCCCTGTTTTTAGGCATCTGGCTTCAGAAAACCAAGTGCAACTGCAATTCAGCGGAAGAAAGCAGCTCCCAGACAGGACCTGACGGAGGAACAGAAGCAGGAGATCCGAGAGGCGTTCGATCTGTTCGACACTGACGGTTCTGGAACTATTGACGTTAAAGAGCTTAAAGTAAGAAGGCATCATATACACCCGAGACTAAAACATTACACCGAAGCTAATGACATTCAAAATCAGATTTTCACAACTAAAAACACATTTCATATTTGTTCATATTTCATAAGTCAACATCTACAGTACTTTGTTCCTGTCAGTTTCAAAAGGTAAGAGACAGATGTACCAATCAGGTTATAACATCAACTCCAGTGCCAGATGGGCTGAACAGCATTGACTATAAACCAGCAAACTGGTGCCAGGATCATGGGCACGCAAGGCTCATCCATGAACACAGAGACCAAAGGCCAGCTCGTCCACTCAAATTCCACAGAAATGCAGCTCAAATGTCAATGCTGGCCATGATAAATAGACACTAGAACATCCAGTGCACCACAACCCCTGATGCATGGGATGCAAAAAGGCCAAGGCTGCCAATTTGGCCCCTGAACTCCCCAGATCCCAATCTGATCGAGCACCCACGGGATGTGCTGGAGAAACAAGTTAAAGCACTCAAAGTGTCCTCTGCCAACATCCTGGTGTTGACACGATAACATCCCCAGAGACCATGCGACCATGATGGCCACTCCAATACTCCTTTTCCACTCTCTTTTTTGTTGTTGTTGTCTTGAAATCATTTTCGTACAAAATTGGAGGCAAAAGACCAGCAAACATTAATCTGGCCTGTTTTATGCTAATCTTGGAGGAGGAGATTCTTTTGTGTACAGCATCCAAAGTGATATTGGACTAAATTAGTGAAAGATGCATATTCTTTGTAGCTGATGTCTCCAGATACCTCATCAGTGCTTCTGTCATCATTTTGGGGTGCATTTGAGCCTTTCAGACCAAAGTTTATTTATCCCTGGTTTTTTTTTCCTCCTTCCTGAACGTTGCAGTGTGTCAAGATTTCTTGCATACAGTTGTTTGTAAGGATACTTATGGTACAGTAGCTTGGGTTGTTTTGGAAATCGATCTCAGAGAAGAACTGGACTTGTTAAACTATTCGATGAGTTGCTTGGACTTTCACATGGTGTCATGGGCAAAAATGCACTGTCTCTAAAGGTAGACCCAATGGGCCAAAGGGGCAGAGGGGTAATGTTGCCACCACACATCTCAAGGGTTTGATTCAATTCAATCCTGAGCTTGGGCTACTGTGTGCGTGTGTGAAGTACTGTTTGTTTTCCCCATGTTAACAACATGCCAGTAGTTCTATTGGCTTAAGTAAAAATTTCCTACTTGTTAGGGAATGTCTTTATACAGGGTATGCACCTGGGATAGCCATAAAATTATATAACTCATCTCTTTAACGTTTTCACTACGGGATAGGGACTGTCAGTAGTTACTGTTCAATAATACTTTGACACTACTGTTCCCACAACTCAAGATAAGTGCAATATCTGATTACCAATACATTTGTGCAATATTTCTTTTCATTTACACTACATTTCAAGTGCAATATCGGTATATTAATTATTTTTAGTGCAATATGTAACTTACTGTGTGTAATATTTAATTCTATTTTTACTTCTATTTATTGTTATTTTTCTTTAAATTTTTATTTCTTTAATTTTTGTTTTTTACTTGTCTAATCTAATTTTTTCCTTTCTTCCCGGTAAATTAATCAAAGCAACTGTATAACCAAGACAGCAATTTCCCTCTGGGATTAATAAAGTTCTTTGAATCTTAAATCTTGAATAGCCTCAGAATAATCTTCACAGTTCATAAAACTTATCTTTATGTTGATCTATTGTGCTATCTGTTAATCTTTTTAGCTAATGAGTGGTATTTGCATGCCTACTGGTTCATTAGGTACACCTTACCTTGTAGTTACACTTTGTATATGAAGCTCATACATGATGTATATAGCTCATAATTAAGTGACCACTAAGTGTTTTAAAACCTCAGTGGTTTTAACTGATACACTTACACCACAGTCACACATGTCTCTGCTGTGACATTGTTAAAGCTGCATGGAGATCCACCACTCATAAAATATCTGCTCAGCAGTGGACTGTTATTGTACATTGTAGATTACCTGCTAATGTACACGTTATATATTTAAAACCATCGATCCGACAACGATACATGCTTTAGAATGCACTTCCAAGATGATAAGATTATAAACGTATTCAGTTTTTATTCTGCATAGGCTGCTCTAAAATCCTGCACATATAGTATTTCACACGGTGATTAGTTACATTATACAGGATTTATATCTAGTCACAAATTTCACTGATTGCACTTAGTGACTTGTGTTTCTTCACTTTATTCAGGTTGCTATGCGTGCTCTGGGTTTTGAGCCAAAGAAGGAGGAGATCAAGAAGATGATTGCTGATGTCGATAAAGAAGGCTCTGGCACCATTGACTTTAATGATTTTCTGTCAATGATGACCCAAAAAATGGTAAAAAAAAAAAAAAAATCATATGAAAAAACACCCATGTGTAATAATGATTTCCCAGGGGTTTTTATACCTGCTTTATTCAATCTCTGTATACTCCTATTAAGTCATACCATGCAGAACTACATTTCTTACCATAGTTATGGAGGTTATGCTCAATTTGTTCTAGCTTTCTCACCAAATGATTGCTAAACATTAAACTCACTAGGTGCATTAACATGGACCATTAATATTCCACTAATAATGGGAGTAATAGCCCAGTCAAATAAAAATGCATTATCTGGACACCTCAATCAGAACTGTCTAGGCCAATCCTACTCTAATGAAAAGTATCAATGTAAACAATTCAGTTGGAACCTCTAATCAGTATGATTTCAGTCGGATCTTGTCCATATACATGTAGCTACTGTGTCAGTGTATGAAGCAGATAAACTGTTGGATGAGACAGAAGTTCTTTCAGTTAACCAAGGACAAAGCAGACTTTATTGCCAAAAACAGGAATGACTCAGGTGGATGGCCATGTCTTAGTAGGTTTGCAGTTGTGCCACTCTCTTTCCATTTTCTGATGATGGATTGAATAGTGTGTCTGTGGGATGTTCAAAGCTTGGGATATTTTTTTTTTACAACCTAACTCTACTTTAAACTCCTCCACAACTTTATCTCTGAACTGTCTGGGGTATTCCTTGGGCTTCAACAAACTTCTGAGGACTTTACAGAACAGCTGTACTTATACTGTACTGAGCTCACATTACACACAGGTGGACTTTATTTATTAATTAGGTGACTTCTGAAGGCGGTTGGTTCCACTGGATTTTTTTTTAGGGGTATCGGAATACAGGGAGCTGAATACAAATGCACACCACGCTTTTCAGATTATTATTTGTCCTTCCACGTCACAATTACGTGCCACTTTGTGTTGGTCATCACAAAAAATCCCAATAAAATACATTTACGTTTGTGGTTGTAACATGAAAAAATGTGGAAAAGTTCAAGGGGTATGTATACTTTTGCAAGGCATTGTATTGTATGTGCTGGTTGAATTTCCCAATCAAGATGTAGTCATCCTTTGGTATTATAATAACCTTCACTCTTTCCACTAGATTTTATGTCACTGTGAGGGTTTGTTCATTTACCCACAAGAGCATTAGTGAGGCATGGAGGGGGCTCCTGGGGGAGCAGTCAGCAGTCCAGTTCATCCCAAAGGTGTTCAGTGGGTTTGAAGTAGGTGCTCTGAGCAGGACACTCAACTTGATGAATCTCACTTTGTGCATATCGGGATTGTCATGCTGGTTCCAGTGAAGGAAAATTATAATGTAATAGAAAGGCATCCTATACAAAACTAGACTACCAACTGACCAAGATATTATGGTCAGATGTCCACATCCTTTTGGTCATATGGTGTGTTTAAATAAACTTGCCTTGTCTTATTTCCTAAGGAAAACTGCTGTCACAAGGTTCACTTGATCATTGAGTGATCAGAGCCGCATGAAATCCAAGGGAATATTCTGACTCTGCTTTGTGGGTGTGAAGGATGTTAAGCAACTAAAACTGTTCAGTTCCTGTTCAGTCAGATTGATTATGTAGAGAAAGGTAGTTAAAAGCATCATCAAAATTGTTCAGCTGCCTCCTTCAGTCATGCGTTTCAGAAAAAAGCATGTTTTATTCTTCACTCTACCAGGCTGTGAGCTCCTTTCTGAAAGGGGAGACTATAACGTGAAATTGTCAGTGACAAACCTGAGAAAAATAGATACGGAATGAAAAAAAAGAAAGACGAGCAATAGAAAAAAATGCTTGTCAAATAATGTTACACCTTGTTAAATAGTAGAATCTAAACATCAGAACATGTGGGAAAATAATGAACTTTGGAGTGGTACCAGTAATTCCAACCACAAAACTTTGTTTGGCTACATCGTTCCACCCCAGCATCGATTAAGTTCCTGTAATACCACTGCGTCAGTTTTTATTTTTTACATGTTTTGCATATTTTTTTTTAAATGGCCCTTGGAAATACATAAGACACTATTTAAAATTCTGTACATACATTTTGTGATTAATTTTATGATCTTCCAATACAGAGTGAGAAAGATTCAAAGGAAGAAATCCTAAAAGCATTCAGATTGTTTGATGATGATGGGACAGGCAAAATCTCATTCAAAAACCTCAAACGAGTTGCAAAGGAGCTTGGTGAAAACCTGACAGATGAAGAATTACAGGTAAGTATGACCACATGATGACATAATTTCTAACACTGTTACATGTAACATTGGTTTCCATACCTGGGCATAAAAACAACCTACCATGCATTAGGGCAAACCATGAAATAGGAACATGACCACATGTTTCTATTTGATGGTATTCCCTACTGCATGCTGACTCAGTGCTGTCTAGACTGAGTCTTCTTGCTGTATTTTGATCACACAAAGATATTTATCATGAGGAACAACAGCTTAGGTCATCAGGGAAATGTCTTGTCTGAATATCTATGGTTTTGTTCAGTATTGTTACCCTGTGATCTCTTGCAGGAAATGATAGACGAGGCCGACAGAGACGGTGATGGAGAAATCAATGAACAGGAGTTTTTACGGATAATGAAGAAGACTAACCTGTATTAAAGTGTTGTCTTTTTCTCTTTGCTTTTTATACTCCATGTTCTTCTTGTTATTTGTATTCAGTGTCGTTTTCAGGTCATTTGTATCAAAATGGTAATCTGAAACTTGAATCTCATTTTTCAGCATTTTTTGGACTTTGTTATGCTTAATTTTGTATAATAATGAATAAATAGTTTTGACTAACTTGTTTGTTTTTCTGTCGTGTGAATTGGGTGTATAATACTCCAGCTATTCTACTACTACTACAGACAAGTTTACAGAAGTACCTTGTTAATACTTCTAACTTGTATCTTAAAGGAACTTTAGGACTCTAAAAGCTCTAGATTTGTCAACACCTCACAGATGTAGCTGTAAGTACAGTAGTAAGGAAAAGCTAACATTATCCCATTATATTTATTATCATTAATATAAACAATAACATCAAGAAGGATAAAATCTGACTATCACTGTTGTCCTTTATTTTACAATTCAAATAGGGCTTTGATGAGAGGAAATAAAACAATAATGCACAAAAAAGGGTAATGAAAACATATATTTTAATATATTTGTTGGTAATTAGTAATTTATCACTTTTGATCATAACAATGCCTTGAAAATCTTCTAGTATGAGAACACACACACACCCTGTATACACACTGTATATACAAATTGCTGATGATTCCTGAATATATAATCAGAATATATTCTGATGTCAAGCTTTACATACTTACCTGTTCAGCTATAAGCTTGGATTAGATTCTACCCTTGGAGACATGCATGAGTAATAAAACGCCACCTCAAAGCTGATTATTTTCCAATAACCATGTAACCATGTTTAATTCTTCTAACGATGCATTTAAATTCATTCGTAGTTACATTCACATTAGTGTTCTCTCACCAGCCTCCCTTGTTGTTTCTTGAAATGAATAAAGCAAATAAAAAGGTTACAAAGCACGGCCACCCACGACGTAAAGGTCAAATTAATATCTGTTTACAGAGGTGTATAGTTATTAGCTTTAGCTTACAGTATGTGGAGCGTCCACCACACAAGTCTTGGTTATCCATATAGAAATTATAACATTACTATAGAATGAGAACATTAATATTAATTATTTAAAAACACATTCTGACCAAATCAGAAAATAACACGAGAAATGCATTTAAAGTAGCACTTTTATTTCAATGTCTCAGTCCAAAGCAACATTTATAACAATAACCGGTGCTTTGGACTGAGACAATGAAATAAAAGTGCAACTTTAAATGCATTTCTCTTGTTATTTTCTGATTTGGTCAGAATGTGCTTTTACTGTTAATGATTAATATTCATGTTTTCATGCTATAGTGGCTAAACAGACTAGTTTTTTCTTTGCAAAGCTAAAATGTTTTTGAAACTGATTTGACCTTTACTTTCAATGAAGTGCATATATGACTTTAAACATTAGTCAGTTTACAGTTGCGAAGAGCATCATGTGGCAGACCATGAGTAGTGAAAACGAGATGACTTAGTGTCTTTAAGTGAAATCAATTGTGCATTAATGAAATGACTCAATATAAGTGACTAATATGTCAGTAAAAGTGATTTTAAACTTGAAAGTTCAAGAATGAAGCCAGTAACCATGCTGAGCCAAGTCTGCTTAAGACAACAAGGGACTAACCGATAAGAAAATACAATTCTCTATAAAATATACTTGCCCAAATCATGTCTACCCGAGTTATAAACAGGAATTTTGTCATGGTGCTTACTTTCCGAGCCCTTAGAGAAATGCTGAGGCGTTGGAGGGCTGGCGGAGTGTGGGGTGAAAGTGTTGTTTATCAGTTTCAGTAACCAAAAAAACTCAAAACGGAAAGTAGGAAACAGTGAAATGATAAAATAATGTACGTCAAACTGTTATTTTTTATCGCCGGCTCAGCATCTCAAATATGACCACCTGATCAGCTGCTTAATCTCTGTAGAAATAAAAAAAAAATGCAAAATTATAGAGAATAGAAATGTTTTCCAACACTGGTGACTTCAACATAAACTGATTGATGATGATGATGATGATGAGGATACTACTACTAGTAATTATAATAATAAGAAGAAGAATAAAGGAAAGTGCCGTTTAAAGAAGATAGCTGTTGTGGGTGTTTAAAAAAGAAACACACAATTATGTCAACTTATATACTGTATTTCTAGTAAAAGTTTATATCATTTGCCTGCATCAAGTCTGCTCAATTCTGATTTGACCCATACTCATATTTTCGGGAAAATTAGTCATAGACTTATAACCTTTCATTAGAAAATAAACATCCGAACTTTGTCCTACGATGTGTATAATGACTTTAAAGTGGAAAAGGTCTTTTCACAGTAAACTTTAAAGCCACCTCACTGCACTGTCAAAGCGTGCCCCACTTTAATGCCATGCCCCCGGCTCTTAGAGGAAAATTAGCTTTGAAGTTGCAAATACATACTCCTACATGCAACGATCTGGACAAGAACTGGCCTTCAGTTTCCTCTAAATTTCCCCATTTCCACAACAACCGCAGCCTAAAATGCTTTAAGCAAATGGCTGTCAGTTAACCCTTAAAGGTCAGGAATGTGTCACCATTTCACATTAGATGTACAGAAAGAGTACTAATAACACTCAGTGTACAAGACCCCTCAGAATAAACCTGTGACACTCCACTTACAACAGCTGAGCACTCCAAATGGTATGTACTCCACAGATTTGCCATTTCAGACACATATTTGTTATCACTGCTCAGTTACTGTGTGACAGAAGACATGCATGTAGTCTGTGATGTTGTGTATGGTCAGAATTGTCAAATTAATGTTGACTGATTAAACTGGTTTATGAAACATGATTAATGTGAATTTGAATCCTAAACTTTATTATTTACACATTGATCTTAAAGAAGAATTCAGTAAATAGTGTGAAGCTGATAAGAGGACTATGTTTTCTGTATTTGTTCGGAGTTTAAGGGGTTAAAATGATGCCTATAAACCTGAACCTATAAATACTGTCTCCTGTTTGAAACAGAGGAAGTATACAGTGCATATGGTATGTGGCAGTGACGGTTTTTAACCACATATAGCTAAAGTGTTTACAAAGTGCTGAGTCTGATATGTCACTAGCAGAGAATCTTATAATAAATGCAACCAATGAACAATCTGTAGAAAAAAAGTGATAATGTAAAGTCATTTCCTACATCTATCTTGTCCTATATTCTGTAAAATTAAGATTTACGTAATCATCATTTATCTGTAAATGCAAAAATAATGTTTTATATGTAGGAATATGAAAATGGCAAATAAGCATCAGTTGAACTCTTAACCCCTCAACCCTTCAGCCGTATACTTGCATCAGGTTTTATATTTAGTTGAGTGGCTAATAAAGAATTAAAGATGAGAAGGGGCTGAGGAAGTGACATGGTTACAGTACTGTAGTGTGACTTTCTTTCTGCCTTCAAATAATCCAGAGGAAAAATGCCTCAACCATTATATTTCTGTTTTATCATTAGAAAAAGAATGATGCAACTATAGAATGGGACAAGAATGGGAGCATGCAACTATAAATAGACATATTGTTAGAATTTTGGCCAAACCTAACCTATTTTAAATATGATGTCATTTTTCAGTTAACGCAAACCAACATGTTTGTTAAAAAAAATTATTATTATTATTATTACTACTACTACTACTAATAATAATAATAACAATAATATCCTCATCATAAACATACAATCCTCATCATAGGCATTACATTCATTAGATTAGATTAGTTAGATTAATGATGATGTCAGTGTCAGTAAACGCAAACCAGCACATTGAAGTTATTACTGTTGTTGCTTTATTATTATTATTATTATTAGTAGTAGTAGTAGTAGTAGTAGTAGTAGTAGTACTAGTACTAGTAATAATAGTAATATATTAGTAATATAATAGTAATATACTCACCATTCTTATTAAATGCAAACCATGTTATTATTATTATTATTATTATTATTATTATAGTATAGAATAGTATACCATAGCATAGCATAGTATAGTATAGTATGGTATGGTATGGTATGGTATGGTATGGTATAGTATAGTATATTCTACAAGTGGCACTCAAAGAAAACCAGGACTTTTTATTGTTCGGAATAATAGAACACAGCTATGAGAGTAAACACCTATGAATAAAGTACCTTTATTTCTCTATATAATCCCCTGCTACACTAATGCACTTATCCCAGTGGTTCACTAGTGCTTGTATACCTCGGCCAGCACAGTCATCCATGGACATATTGCCTTCTTTAAAATGTTTTAAAATGTCTAAGTGTCTCATCACCATACTGTGCTTGAAGTCTTCTGTAAATGTCAATCAGCTTGACTCCATCATTCATGAGAAATTTCATCCCAGGTCCCAGTTTAACACTTAATATTATTGTTGTTGTTGGTCTTTTGGCTGCTCCCGGCAAGGGGCCACCACAGCAGACAATGGGGTCCGCACATACAGGCTTGGCACAGGTCTTTACGCCGGATGCCCTTCCTGACGCAAAAACTCCCATTTTACCCGGGGCCGGCACCGTATCTAGCGGCTGGTGTCCGGTCACTGGCTGGGAATCGAACCCGGCCCAAAACACCTATCACTGAGCCACCAACATTATATTATATTATATTATATTATATTATATTATATTATATTATATTATATTATATTATATTATATTATATTACATTATATTATATTATATGTTGCTTACAAACTAAAACAATAACAAAAATGGTCATTGTGGAACCATTAAGAACTCTGGGTTTAAGTAGTTGTTTTTTATCCCAGAAATGGAAAAAAATCTGAAAATGTAATTAAACCGAACAGGGTTTTGGCCTCCTGTAAGCACAGCTGAGCTTTTTAAACCGTTGCTTACTTGACTTAAATTTTCACTATCATGATTTATGGTGTTAAATGAATACATGTATAGACAGCCTTTGCTATTCGTAACGCTCTTGAAGCATATGCTCATGAGTGCAGACAAAACCAACCACTACAGGATATAACGTTTCAGGTTTCGTAGGTGTTTGGCAATTAATTTTTTTTTCTTTTTGCTGACGAAAGACCTCAGGTAAAGCTAAATTTAAACCTGGCCTCGGTTAATCTACAAATTACTATTGCGGAATTATAAATAAAGTCCGCTGATAGAGGCGAGGGTTCCATGGCAGTAGGGCACAAACAAGCACGTAAACCAACTATTCCTAGTGTAGAGAGACACCCCATAGAGGCCATCCCCCACCTACACCCTGCCGCCTTCCTGCACACTTACCGTAATATCCGCAAAATCGGCCCGCTGCATGCTCTCACTCTGAATAATACTGAGCCATATATGTCCTTTCATATTCACACCACACCAATATCACATAAATACCCACAGTGTGTGTGTGTGTGTGTGTATATATATAAAATATACCCTCACCACCCTTGGTAAAGATAAAAAAATGCCTTTTATATTTAATCTCACACTGAATATATACATTTTTATTAACAAAATTTAAAGGCAGGATGTTCTCATACATTTTTTTCTTTCTTTTTTTTAAACATCAAACTGGGTTTAGAAGTCGTCCATCACTTTCTAATTTACTGGAGCATAAATATGTCAAGTCAAAAAGTCCTTAATTATTCATAAAGATGGAAAAACAATAAACAAATGAAATAGAATAAACAAATGAAATAATAATGAAAGTGAATTTAAAATCTCAAATCATGAAGTGCCTGTAAAAAACATAGCTACTCACTTAAAAATTTCCATAACTAGTGGGCATATGTTTGTGTTTATGTATAATATGTGCATAAACATGAAGTAAATATCTGATTAAAATTTTTATCTAAAGGTATCACTGAGGTTTAATGATGATGATGCTGATTATTCTCATTAAATACAAACCAAAATGTTGTTGTTGTTGTTATTATTATTATTATTATTATTATTATTATTATTATTATTCATTACAGGGAACATGAGTAAGAATGAAAGAGACAGTGTGTTCTTTTTGTTTTGTTTTTTCTGAACATTTATATATGAATGGTTCTGAGTAATTTCTGAAGAATAGCATTTAAAGAGCCACCTGCATGTACTGCAGACTCGGTGAACTGAAAATATCACTTTGGTCTGATGGCAAAATGCCATTTTTATGAAGTTATTGACCACTACAAAAGCGTACGCTTATAAAGCAGCCCACACGGTAACCACAAACTAATAAACTAGCTACCACAGCACAAGTGAATCAGCAGGCAAGAGATACCTGAGCTTTCTGTATCTTTTAAATCAACTGTGACTACACTTGTGCATTTGTAAATGTGGGACAACCGGTGTATGAAAATAAATAAAGTGACTTTTGGGTAAAATGACTGGTTCCTTTTGACCCCAGACTCAGCTTTGAATTTCATATTAAATATTCAAATCCTGTGGTTTGTAAGGGATTTTTTAAAAAAGAAAACTGGTGACTAAGAACTCTGTGTTACTCAGTGAGAAAATGAACCCAAATTTAGAGTGATTGCTGAGTTCTGATGGAAATATGATAACAGACATGAGATCAGATGCTGACAAATCTTGGGCTATCCACTGATATAGCACTTATCATCAAATTCTTTTGGCTTTTTTCCCTTATGATATACCTCAGACAAAATTCAGACAAAAGTGTATTATTTTTAAGTATATTGACAGATTTGCAACATTTCTAAAACTCATCAACACATGAATAACTAAATAACTAAAGCAAAGTTTTTCTTTACATTGAACAATTCTTATTTTTAATGTCTTTTATATACAGTATATGATAAAATTCTTAAAAACTCACCAGAAATAACTAAATGCTGAGTATAAAATGATGTGTTTTAGTAATAAGAAATAAAAGAGTGCTCATGAACAGTGTATAGTATAGTGTGTTAACAGCTGAAAATAGGATTAATTGGCCATTTTATAACCACACCTAGTGTATTGGTCACTTTTTGGACATACAGTTGTTGACTGTAGGGCTTCTGTTACTGTTTGCAATTTACTGTCACTGTCTTTCATGTCCATCATTTGACTAAATAAATGTTTTTCATTTTCGCCACACTAAGCACAACACTGAGCATACAGTAGTATTAGTCTATAAGCTTTAATAATTTCTTCTTAGTCGTCCCTCTTTGTTCTAAGTAAAACCCTACAACAAATAATTGAATCCGTATGGCTCTTGTACAGTAATATTCAGTGTCACTACTGGGTTAAGACCCTCACCACAGCAGTATAACAGCATGATCAGCATTGCAGCTGTTTTACGCAAGTGCCTTCTATACCTGAATGCTCAGATATAGGGCACTTAAAAAAGTGCTACTTTGCCAAAAACATGGCCATTTTGTACACAGACTTGGAAAGAGGACAAACAGGATTAGAGGATTAATATTATGTTAACATGATATTAAATTAAATCATTAAACATAATTGAATAATTTTAAATAAATTAGCTTAAAATTTCTTTTTTTTACTAATACTAAGAGAGGATACTCTGTGTATACTACTGTGCAAAAATCTTCCTTCATCACCCTTCATTTCTGTCGCCGTCACCCTCGGCTTGCTCATCAGAGACATTTCATTCATCATTCATTCATTTATCTCATTATTATCTAGACACACTTCCAAAAATTTTCTTTTTTAAAAATTTATTTCATTTTTCAGTTTCATTTCAGCTGTCAAGTTTTTAAATGATCAACTTTAATGTCTGCTTTATATAATTTTATTTATTTTATTACCTATAGTAGTGATTTTACATCTACATATCGATCAATGACTGACTGACTCATTTTATTTCATTTTACACTATATTTAATCTTGCAGATCTTAATTGTCTATTCTATTTTTAAAGATTTTATTCTCAATTCTTTAGTAAATGCTGTTTACCTTTTATGTTCAATGTAACTGTCCTTGGGTACTTGAAAGGCACTTATAAATATAAAGTATTATTATTATTTCTATTATTAATAATGAATGATGTACATAATTATGTAAGGAAATGGGAACAAATGTTTTACCATGACACACCGCAAAATGGCTAAAAATGCATAAAATAAAAAAATTGGTTCAACCTCAGTAGCAAACTCTTTCCCCCTCTCGTCTGTTCCAACCACTCAGCATTCAGCATCATCAGTATACTAATCACTGGCCCGATCATCTTTCATCATCTGCACCTGTTTCTTATTTGTTTAAGTTAGATTTTTTTTTCTTGCTTAAATGATTTATAGTGTAGCTTAACGAGAGACAAAACATGCCAAAAATTTCCTTTAGGGAGCCTGGAGAACTATTCCTCAAGACTATATTTGAAATACAAGAACGTCTGGCTCTTTGAAAACAAAACATAATAAACATAATAACTTTTGCACAGTACTGTAAAATACAGCTATTTCTTTTGTATTTTTTTATAACCTGTTCAGTTTCTTATTGTTTAATATTAAATCAACATGCCTCTTGAAATTATAATGTTCTATCTGAGTGTTTAAGGTTTTTTTTTTGTTTGATTGTTTTATTCTGTAAAGCTGCTTGGCGACAATGACCATTGTTAAAAGCGTTATATAAATAAAACTAAATTAAATTAAATTAAATTAAATTAAATTAAAGATATTGAGCTTCAGTAAATAATCCATGTGCAAATCACTTAAAAAAAGAAAAAACCTCACCTTATGTTAATATGTTGTCAAAGAATAAGAAAATGTAAATAACCCAATTTTGACAAAAAGTCAAACAGAACCCTTGAATTCTAAGGGCACAAAATGGTGTTTTACCTAAATACATTTTACCAAATAGCTCATTTTTCAATAAGTTTCCTTTAGTTTTGACCACATTTCCTTCAAATGCAATTTGCGTTTAACACTACCAACCACAGACAAGGCTCTCTCTCTTTCTTTCTCTCTCTCTCTCTCGATCTATATGTATAGAGGAACTAAAATTTTTATCCATACAATGGCACCATATCAATATATAAATATTATGCTTTATCGCTGTAAGGTTCTTTTTTCATTAAGGATCTCTTCATCCGCATTTCACTTTGCTCTTACATCAGAATATTATTATTTCATAGAACTTAGATTCAGAACACAGATACAGACATGATGACAGGACGGAAGTTGTGAGTCATTTTGGTTGTAGTTAAACACACTCTCTTCCATGAGCTGAGACAGAGACTCCATGTATGGGTGAGGAATCCCCGGTGCTATTGTAGACACAGAATGCCTCTCTCCAGCTTTCTGGGGGTCACCTGGGCTTTTCCCTTCAGTAATGACACTATGGGCATATGGTAATATCGCATCCCCCACGCATCATTTCCTCTTTATTCAAGACCAGCAATCTCCTATGCATGACTGTGACCTCATTTCCTTAATGTTGATATGCATACTGATTATGTCACGAGAAACTGACCCGCGAAAACCACATCTGAAAATGACATGCTCAAATTCCTTTGCGCATGCACATGCACACATGGAAGTCTGTTTTCTGCAAACAGATACAGACTAAATAATTGAATGTCACAAGCAAAAAGGAAAAAAATACATATTATTGACATGTTTGCATGAAAATGCAAGTTTTTTTTTACAGATCATATTCTCAATATTTTCTCAATATAAATTATATCTATATCTATATATATACCTTTCTTGTTTTGGAGAACGTTTCATCACGAATACGCTATTTTTATCTCACACGTAAAAAAGTGCATAAAACGGACTTCCTGTTGTTTTCTTGAATCAACACAATGCGTGTGTGGGAAGACAACAAAAAAAGCACCTTTTTACGTTGACATCCACACAATCGCACCTATATCTCCTATATGTGTGTTTGCTAACACACATAGACCTACTGCTGATTCAGAATGAGAAGAGGAACTGAGAGCACTTCGTAGTTTCCTGCCAAGTGTGCAGAAAGTCTAGGTCATGTTCACACACACACACATACACGCAAGTGCACACACCAAGTACACACACAGAGAAAAAAAAACTCTCGCATCCGTACATCCCCCACGCAAACGATTCTCTCTCTCTCGATGACAGTCGTAACGGAGCCAATGGAAAAGAAAAAGTCATTAGTCACTGTTTGTCCCTGTGTTTTTCCAACATCAGCTAAGACGTGGTTTTCCTGGGTCCCGAAGTATCCTATATAAAGGTATGTGTACACCTGTAGCCAGTATGAACGCAATCCTTTAAACGCACATATAGCCTATTAGAGCTTGCATCAGTGTAAGTCAATAGTATAGATAAACATGAAGACGACTTTCTCTTGTGCTCTTTCTCTTGTTCTGCTCGTAGCAGCCTGCTGGGCTCAGACGACGCCTCCTAAGGATATGAAAACTGACAAACTCCTCCAACAAGCCATCCGCCTCCTCAAAGGACTTATTGAAAATTTAAAGGTTAGTTGCTTATTTAACATTTTGCTCAATCCAACAGTTTGCTCAACTGACGTAATGCTTTATTTAACTGACTTGATTTTAATCCGTATTGCAGGACAGCAACACGTTTCTTCACTCACCAACAAATGATATTAAGGTAAGACAGGTGACTTTTGGATCGTATTTCAGCTAACATTAAATTTGTAATATCTGGGTGCAAAGAGAAGAAATTCCACAGCAATCTTGCATTTTTCAGCTTAACTTTAAAAAAAAAAAATAGGATTGACATAATAGTATATATATTTGCACTCTTTGCGAGGGAGGGAAAAGATTTGAAGCAACTTTTATTCGGATGATACATTACATGTTTTTTGTACAATTACAAATTCGCTGCAGTAAATCAGAAACCTAATGTGCCTAATTTATGACACAACTATGACTAGACTCTGAAAGAGATAAGATGCATTTTTGACTTGACTTGTTTAAGATGTTTTTAGGCGAGTTTGGTTTCTCTCTCTCACTTGTGACTAAGAGTCAAACAGAAAGCGACTCATGCGAGAGTTTGGAGAAAGTGTGCCTAATTTAGGAGAAATCTGATGAGTAATGAAACAGCAGCACATCTGTAGGCTGCCCAAATGGCCGAGCAGTTTCACTTCTTTATGCATTTCGCCTTCTAGTTCTCTAATGGCCATGCATTGTGGTGTAAAAGTCTTTGAGTGTAGGTTTGCTCAGGATGCGATCAATGCGGAGCGATAAACTGTCAAGTCAAGATAGGAAAAAATCCAACAAATGCATTAATCTACAGTGAAACCTGTTTTTTTTCTGAATTCTCTTAATTCTCATTGTAACCTCTAAATTACATGCTTTTGTACGGAAAATATGATGTTTCCCTGACAGTTCTGTGAAGTGAGTTTTAGAGTTAGGAGGGGGAATTCAGAAACAAAAAATGCATTACTGTTCCCGTAGTGCTGATAGACTTTTTCCAGTGTGTCCTGAAACAAAAGTCAATAGATTTACACTCATTAGCCTATCACATTCAAGATCTTAATGAATTGCTTAAAATCAAGTGTAAAAAGTAAATGCACTGCTCTTTAAGAAATATTGGATTTCAAGAGAATTAGACATTTAAATAAGGATTAGTCAGTTTGTTAATGAAATGGTTTGTTTGCTTGTTTAGGAGTGCTGCTCCCAGTCTGCTTTCGAGTGCTTCAAAAAGGAGCTTAAATCCACCACGTCTCTGAATTATCAAAGAATCCTGAAGCTGAAGCTGAAACTGGAGAGAACTCTGGCCAAACCCACCATTGTGAGTAGAATTTCACATAAATCATTGTTTAATTGTGTAAACAAAAAATGTATAGTGTAACAAGAAAATCAGCGCTAACATGTTTGCTCGTGTTGTTCTTGTTGTAGATGAATAGCATGAACACCTGCAGTGGGGAAGAAATAAAGGTAAGATTTCTAAACATTTCAACGTAAACAATGTGTGGTTTTTAGACTTTGTCCAACGTTGCAGAATGCTGAACGTTAACTGATCGCCGTTCCTTTTCTCTGCCTTTTCAGAAAGCCAGGTGCATGTCCTGCGACTCGTACCCGATGGTCAGTAGCAAAGAGTTTCTGGAGAACCTGCAGTCCCGTCTGCAAAAGGTTAGTTCTCAAAAGAAAATATCTTAATAATACATTTTCGTTCTTATCTAGTACTGTCAGGTCATTGTTGTTTAAAAAACGTTTAGTCTAATTAACAGGAAAAGTCAAGTTCCCATTCTAAAACAGAAGCATTAAAGCATAAAGTTCACTCCGGGTGAATAACATTTTAAATCTGTTTTGCAGACATACAGTCGCCTTTCTTAAATTACAAGCATGAAGATGACGATGTGAATGTGTGGACGACACTACCTCATGAAACCCTGGAGCAAATCACTCTGGAACAACACATCTATTTATTGCCTATTTATTTATTCATTTTTTTTTCTTACAATTACAATAGACTGAGAAATGCCTTAATATTTGTAGTATTTCAGACATGTTGGCAGGATGTTTATCAGTTTTCCTAATGCTAATTTTAATTTATACTGTGCTCACTTTTCAGAGGAATTTATTATAATATACATTTAAACTGCATTATGTAGTATTAACAGTAATAAACTAGTACTAGAAAAAAGACTTAAGACCTGCTGCTGCTATAGGATATATAATGTATGGGCAAAATAATTACAATTTTGCACTTGCATTTTCATGTCTTTTCCAAAACAGCAAAAACAAACAAAAGTCTAGTTTACACTGTCAGCTGAAGTATCTTCAAGAATGAAAGAAAGAATGTCTCATAATGAGACTTTATGTGTTACATAATTACCCAATTGTACTTTCCTACTGTTTTGTATTTATTTTGCAAATAAAATAATTTTTGCTGAAATATTAACTGTGGATTTTGGTGATTTCTTTCACAGTAACTCTATTGAAAGATATAAGTAAAATATTTGTACATTTTTATGAAAAACACAACTACGGTCTACACAACAAATTCTCATTAGGAATGCAGCCATTTTTAATCACTGGTGGCTTGGTGGAGACTTACTGGCAAGCTTTGCACAGAAAACACTTCTGTACTGGACTAAGGTGGACCTTTTGTCACAGTGATGATGAGAAGAAATGATAATGGATGGTGGAAACTATGATGTACTGGATGTTTCCATGACAGGTGCTCATTTGATTACGTGTAGTCGCTCCTCGTCAGAGTATTAACAAAACACTGGTAGATGGAAACACAGAACATTCACACTTTCTGTGACGGTTTTCTCAAATTCACATAGCAATTGGTAAACATTCGTGGGGTAGCCTGGGAAAACCCTTCCCATGGTAAAATTGGTACATTTTCTGTTGTGTATAGTTCTGAAAACTATATATCAGTTCCACTGAGGGTCACAGACACACTGACTGTCTAGACACAACCACTACTGACTGATTGTAGCTGCATTTGAGAAATCGTAAGTTAACAGTTGGGGAAAAATACTGATTTGATCATTTGCATTATTCACATTTGCCTGTGTCTTGTTACCTCAAATCACAAGCTTCATCACTGTGTCTTTACTCAACTGATCTCCGTTTGCTAGTTATAGATTATTCATTCAGTCAGTTCTATTGGTCGTCTTTTTTATGTAACTTGAAAACATTTGCACATATCTTAAGTAAAAGATTTAAGTTTTCTTGAAGTAGCAATGTCAAAGTATTTTACTTTCAGAAAAAAAAACTGATGTTACCATAAAACCTGAAAATTGTAAACTTATGGCTTATGGCCACAACTTATGGCCACAATTTGGGAAATTTTGTCTGACATTCAGATGTCCTAGAACATCACATATTTGGATGGAAATGCACTCGCTAAAGTCAAACACTCTAATATTTAATTTGACCAATTTTTATCTTTAATTACGAATTGCAATGTGGTAGTCAACTCATGTTTGAAAAAGTATTCCTTATGCTTGCAGAACCATTCTCTCACATGTCATCAGGAAAGGATAAATTCATAGATTGAACAACCAAAACAACTCCAGATCATACCACTGCTCTAGGGGCTTGGACAGTGGGCACTGTGCTTGATCGCTTCTTGCACATCCTTTCTTAACCTGATTTATCCATTGCTCTGGAATAAGATCAATCTGAACCCATCAGACCATCAGATTTCTACCGTTGATGTTTTTATTCTGCAACCTCACCAAGCGTGTAAGTGATCTTAGTCAGATTTTGATTCAGATTTTATTCCAACCACATTTCTTCTGTGAAGGTGATGGTTTAGATCTAGATCTTAGAGAGGGAGGTTGATGTGAAGACTTCCAGCACCAAGTCTCCACCCCAGTTAAGTCACAATTTTCTTGCCTTGTAATGCTTCTGAGTCCTTTCATGTTTTCTGATAGCTCTGACAGCTATATTAGTCCTGTTTTTTGTCTGGAGAGCTCCACTCTGTGTCTTTATAACTAGATTAGCTCTGTGCTGTGTCATGAGAGTTCTGCTTTGTTTCCAGATAGCTGTGATAGCTCTAAGAACCTCAATCTGATTTCTAAGAACCCTTCTCTGGTATAGAGAAATATGTTCAGATTTCTGGGAACCATGCTAGCAAAGAGACATTTCCTGATAGTTGCTTTGTGTCAATCATGTTGGTATAAAGATGTTTCACAATTGTGATAGCTAGTTTCTTGTCAACCGTTTAGTCAGTGAGAGGCCGTCTATCAATCCTCTCCTGAGCCTCCTGAACCATGCCCTGCTACGCCTGCCCTCCGTCAGCCAGATACTGCACTTTTTCCACCCCTATGGAATTTACCTGATATCACTCAAATGAGGATGGAATCCCTGTTGTGAATGATTCCTCACAAGGTTTCTTCTCATTGCCATTCTCAGGCTCAGGCCATTCTACACTCATGAAACAATGTTTTGTGTGCGGAATTTTTCTTCATTATCGGTTGCTACACATTCAATTCATACCATTTAATCTGTTGTGTTCTTAGTGGTAAATCTCAAGTTAAGACTTAAAAGTTCAGGGGTAGCCGAGTGCTAAAGTGCATGACCATCACTGAGGCATTGGACTGTGGTTTGGAAGGTCCCAGGTTCAACTAAGTGCTGTATAAATAAAATGTTATTAAATTGAATTAAATTCAATCTTTTTTACATAGCACTTTTAATAATTTGAGGAGATTATGAGTACTCTATTCCTGATTCAAGGATCATATGCTTATCCTGCTGCCTAAATTCATGAACATGTTCACGCCAAGGTGCATGGTGGTGTAGCACTGTCCCCTTGCACCTCCAGGGTCCGGGTTCGATTCCCATCTCTGTGTGCATGGAGTTTGCATGGTCTCCCCGTGCTTGGTGGGTTTCTTCCGGGTACACCGATTTCCTGCCACAGTCCAAAGACCTGCAGATTAGGCTGATTGGTATTCCCAAATTGCCCGTAGTGTGTGAGTGAGTGTATCTGTGTGTGTCCTGCGATGGATTGCCTTGTGCCCTAAGACTCCTGGGATTAAGCTCCAGGTCCCCGCAACCCTGAATACAGGATAAAGCGGTATAGAAGATGAGTGAGTGTTCACGCCAGTTCCATCTTCGATTTTGGGGGGATGACTTGGACCACCTCCAAATGGAGTAGCATCTATTTGGGGGGGGGTTGTGTCACGAATAACCCCTGGAGGGCGCTCTGCACCCATGAATTAATGTTTTGTGTGGGGACTTTTGCTTCACTATCGGTTGCTTCACTTTCAGTTGTACGAATTTGGGCTTATTGATTAGCATCCCTATTTAAGCTGTAGTTTAGCCTAGTATTTTGTCGAGCATTGTATCTGTCATGTGCTGAGGGGTAAATCCCAAGTTAAGCCTTATATGTTTCTGCACTAATGCCTGCAGCATCTCCCACTCTTGAAAAACGGTGGTTGAAGAAAATAACAGTGTGTGCATTTTTTTTTTTTTTTTTTGTATGGTCCTCTACCTTGCATATGAGTTTGTTTTAGCCTCTATGTAACTAGCATTTCCTGCAAAAAAAAAAAAAAAAGGTTAAATGTACAGTCAGTTCACACAGTTACATGAGAACATGAAAATGTAAAATTTCTTTTATGCATGCAATGGAACTTCCCTTTAAGCTATAAAAAAAGAGAGGCTTTGTTAAGAATAGGCATGCCTTTACTAATTTCAAAGGTCTTTGAAAACATTTACATAAAAGACACCTACTCATTTCAGGAAATCTCGGCTCTTGCCAACAGTTCACATCTTTTGTTTTTGTTAAAAATATGAAAGGAAATGAATTTGCTATCTAGCAAAACATCCTTGGGAGGTGAAAGTAATTTATGAAAAATAAAAACAGAAATAAGATATCAAACATTCTTGTTGAACAAACTTGCTTGTAATAAATAGAAAAGGACTCATTCAAGCAATTCATGCAGGTTTAGAAAACCTGTGATCGGTACAATTATAATTATTGTAACCTCCTTTCAGAGTCTCTAATAAGATTTTTTCCAGTGTGCCACCCAGAACCTGGAATAAAAGAGGATCTTTTTTGTGATTGGGATTATGAAGTTGGCAATAATGAAGGGCAATTCACAACCAACTAACACTTTTTGATCTGCATGTTTGAGTAGGAAAATAAGGGCAGGTCAAATCAGTTCACAAGCGTAAAGGAATGGAACTGTTGCCGTTTTTTTTTTCCATCTCCACATCAAGTTTCAGAATCTTGCTTAGACTCGTTTGTGTGGATACAACATATGTATTTGACGCAAATCATTTGACGCAAGTCTTTGTTATCACTACGTTCTTAAAAGTGCAATTGTGCAAAAAAACATTCAGAAGCCAGGTGTGAAAAAATAAATACACCTCATGTTTAATTCAGTAACATATAAAACCACCTATAGCAACAACACTTTAAAGTAAAGCTTTTCTGTAGTTTATCAGTCTCTCATGTCATTTTGAGAAATTCTATCCCACTCTTCTTTACAACACTGTTTTAGTTCACTGATGTTGAAGTGTATGGGGCCAGGGGTAGCTCAGTGGTTAAGGCATTGGACTACGGTTCGGAAGATCCCAGGTTCAAACCCCACAACCACCAAGTTGCCACTGTTGGGAGTAAGGCCCTTAAGGCCCTTGAGTAAGGCCCTTAACCCTCAACTGCTCAGAGTGAGATAAAAAAAATTAGGTAAATGAATGAGATTAAAAAATAAATAAATTGTAAGTTGCTCTGGATAAGAGCGTCTGCCAAATGCCTAAATGTATTTGGTTATGCATAGCTCACTTAAGACCTTGCCACAGCATTTTAATACAGTTGAGGGCTGGAATGTGACTTGACTATTCAAACACATTAATCTGTTTCCCCTTTGTCCATTCAGATATCGATTTCCTGCTGTGCATTATATGACTGTCCTGCAATGAATTCCAATTTCAGGCAAAATTGCTGGACACACTCACATTTTTGTCAAGGTTAATCTAACAAAAACTGGAGTTCATCACCTCAATGTCTGCACAATTCCCAGGTCATGTGGCTAAAATTTTCTAAATTTTTTGTTTGTTTGCTTAGTTTTTGCTAATTATTGCACTGTACATGATGGCCAACCTTTACTTTTTGGTCTCAGCAGTTCAAAAGACATAGTATTAGAACTGTTTTTGTTTGTTCAAATGCAATTTTGCAACTCTAAGTAATGCTACCATATACTTTTGCAAGAGAACTGACCTTTTCCTAGCCACCCTTCCCTAAAAGCCATACTTGTTTTTCTTCAGGTCACATGATATAGCACTTGGGTTTTTATTTATATCTCTGAGCAATAAACACCTTTTTTGCTCTCACACCCTCTTCTGAGAAGACTGGGGACAAACTAGAAGCCTTTCTCTTTTTCTTTTTTATTTACTTCTGTCATAGCTCCAAACACTTCCTGTTTCACTCACCATTTTAGTTAATACCTGTGCGCCCTGTAAGAACTGTTTCCACACTTCTGCTCTCTCCCCTCCTTCTGTTTAAACCAGGCTTTAAATCAGGTTTCCTGATTGTGTCTGTTCTCAGTCTGCCCCTTGTCAGTAACACTCTCTGCCTGTTGATACAGATATTTGACATTTCTGTCTTCAGAACATTTACTTATTTCTTGGTCCATCTGTCTGAGCCTTTGAATAACAACCTAGCAAGTGAAGTGTACTCTGTTTCTGTTCTGCTACAGCTGCCTACTAATTATCAGTTCCTTCTCTGACAAACCTCTCACTCCGTTCCAGTGTGACATCTTGATCAATTCATGTAATGATGCTTTCTGCTTCCAGCCCCTACTCCTAAGCACAGTGAGCATCTCCAGTCCTTCCACAGCCTCTATAGATGTTTTTCCCATCTCCATCTGTGTTCCTCGCAATGGAAAAAAAAAAGTCCTTATCCTTACTCACTTGCACAGTTCATTCAATATTATTATTATTATTATTATTGCCTCTTTTAGAATAAATATAGAAAATACTGTATCTGGTGTCTTGCATTTGGGTCCTTTTCTGATAATCTAAAGCTATCTGTTTATAAATGAAGTGTAGTTTGTTTCTTAAATGACTGCATGCATAGGCATATCATTACAGGAGAGAAGGGGTATCATCTAGTGGCTGTTTATTGGCACTACATTTCAAACCTTTATAAACAAACCATTAAAAGTCATTAAGGCCATTGATTTACATACTGTAAATATGATTGTGAGGATGGGCCTAAGGAAATTCCAGCACAGATGAGCAAAGTTTCTTATGTTATGTTTTATTTTTTGGCTGATCTGACTTCAACAGCATTAAAAACACAAATATAACGTGTCTTAAGGACAATTACACTATATATCAAAATTTGTTATTAAAACCAAAGGGCCCATCTGTCTTCAGTCCAATCCACTGGGAATGTTATTAGGTAAAATACATTCTTGTCTTTTGTGTTTTATCACATTTAAACATGTACCATACTGTATAAACTTGCTGGCTACTTTATTAGGTCTTTTTTAAGTGTCCAGTTTTGTCTCCACCCCTTGTCAATTCAAGTGTTTTTTTTTATTATTGTCATTTCAACAAAACAGCTGTTACAGTACACAGTGAAATGAAGCACTATTCCTCAAGGACCATTGTGCTACATACAACACAGAACTCAATGAGACTACACATAACTAAGTTATTACAACACACACCTACAGGCAGTGCAGATGTGCAAATCGATAAACGACAGTACAGTGATAAGTACACAGTTCTAGTGGGAAATGATGATGATTATAACAATGATAATAAATGTATGTGCAAACATAACCATGCTGATTAGCAGCAATAATGCAGGTGATCAGTACAGTCCAGTAATTCGCCCTTCAACAGCAATGTAAGAAAGTAACATCCAAAAACATTTGAACATTTGTTTTTTGGTGGTGTTAATCCAGTGCTTGGTCTTCAGTAACCTTTTTCCATACAGCACAAGGGTGAAGAGTTTCATTGCGGGGTGCATGTGGTCACACAGTAGATAATGATGGTGGCTTTGCGGATGCAGAGTGTGGTTAAAAAAAAAGTAGAAAGAAATCCATAACTGCAGGAGGAGAGATCTTCTCTGCTGTCCACACTATCCCCTACAATGTTTTATGATCAGAAGCAGTGCCTGTTCCAAACCGGGTAGTAATACAGCTGCCCAGGATGCTCTCTGGACTCCTCTGTAAAATGTGGTAAGGATGAGGTGGAGTACCAGCAGTTCTCAGACCTTAGTGTGATCATGCTGAAGATGCTGCTCCAGATCCGAACTGATTGTGATCTTGAAATAAGGAAGCCTAGGATCTATTTGCTTTCCAGTCAGATGCCGAGGAGTGATTGTGTTGTATGCAGAAATGAAGTTTATAAACAGCAGTGTAGCCTCAAATTCCTGTTCTGTCGTTACAGGTACAGTATGAACTATGAACTCCTACTGTAACCGACCCAACTCAAGGTTTGCCATGATGTGTATTCTGTGATGCTTTGTGAGTGAATGTAGCCTTTCAGTCAGGTCAAACCAGCCTTACTAATCGTATTATCTCAACAACAACACATTTTCACTCAAAGAACTACATCCACAAGATTTTTTTTTTGTCCACGCCATTCTGTGTAAATGCCACATAATGTGTATGATTTCTGTCAATTCTGTCTCTTTTGGTACCATAAATATTGTTATTGTCATATGTTGAGTTCCTGTAAGATTTTTACTTTAGTTACACGTGTATCATATATCATATCATATGATAATTTTCTTCCTGGATTTGGTTGGGTGTTCACCTCAACATGTGGAGCGAGATCTCAGAGGCAAATTGCAGGCTTCATTCTTAGTGTCCAGTGCCATCTAGTGGCACAGCAAAATCAATATTACTGTATTATCATCAGCTTATTAAAAAGATTTCTAATTTTACCATCACCCAAGCAAATTTTACATGAACACTACAGGTATGATTATACATGTGTCTAAGTGGATGTTAAGGCACATGTACAATAATTAGCAGTGAGGATGGAATAAAATACATTGTGCCTTAACATCCACTGTGTGCAGTGACTGCCTTCACATTAGTTAATGTTTAAATTTTTTTAAATCTTCCAATTTTATGTTTGATCTAATATAAAGAAATGTTGTGCCAAGTGTAACGTTAAATTTGTAAAGCACACCGAATATGACCACTGACAGGTGAAAGGAATAGGATTGAATGTCTCATTACAATGGCACCTGGAAGTGGATGGGATATATTAGACAGCAAGTGAATATTTTATGGCAGGACTGGAAGCATAAGAATCTGAGTAACTTTGATAAGAGGCAGATTGTTAGAGCTAGACAACTGGGTTAAGAGCAGCTCCAAAACTGCAGGTCATAGTGGGATGTTCCCAGGCTGCAGTGGTCAGGATCTACCAAAAGCGGTCCAAGGAAGGAAAACTGGTGACAGGGTCATGGCCGGCCAAGGCTCAATGATGCCGTGGGAAGAGAAGGCTGGCCTGTGTAGTCCAATCCAGTAAGAGCGACTGTACTGGAGGCAGTGTGATGCTCCATGAAATGTTCTGCTGGGAAATCTCGAGTCCCCTGCCATTTACATGAATGTTGCTTTGACATCTACCACCTACCCAAACATTGTTGCAGACCAAGTATACTCCTTCATGGAAACAGTATTCCCTGATGACATCATAATGAGTTTTTGCCACACTGCAAAAATGGTTCAAAAATGATTTGAGCAACACAATGAATTTGAGGTGTCGACTCGGACTTCAAATATCGTATCAGGTGTTGGCACTGGTGATTCCCATCCCTAATATACAGTACACCCAATTCCACGATGCAAAAGTGTTTTTTTTGGCATTGTACAGCCTGGTCCAGGCATGACTATCACTGTTACTTAAACTGTCATAATGTTGTTTTTGAACATATTCTATAATATGGTTAACAGTAACATATGAATGTCTAGTTGGATTTACCACTTTTACCTCAGGACACCTGTAGATAAGATTAGGTGGGTTTTATCCACATGCCTGGTATAATGTTCTTTAAAAAAACAAGGTGACTCGTTTTTTTTATAGTATAAAAACTTCAACCACCAAGCCTTTCCGGGCTCCAAGCTTTGCCAAGCCACATTTTCAATTACATCAGTGTATAGCTTACATGGAAGTACAGGTCACATGGCTAAGCTTAATCATTGTTCTGCAAGGCTCTCTGCCAAATCTCGAGATATTGTGTTTCAAGTTTTGTACATCTGCTATTTACAGTATATTGCAATAGTGTCAATTAAATTTGTATTCAAGACATGACATGCTTAATGTCAGACTTCATTGCATTATAATGGCAAATACTAAAACTAAAATAAAAAAAAAACTGTTTTTAGGAGCAATTAATTATATTTATTTATCCTCTGTAACTACACATGCAAACTCAAACACGCACACTTCAACTCTTACTGTATTAAAAATTGCCATGCTTGAGATATGAGAGGAAAATACTTGCCCCGGAGCCAAACATATGAAATTCCACTGAGAGCAACTCCAGCTCAGGATCAAACCGGCAGAAATGTTAGAACTTGAATTAGGGCTCAGGGTCGTCATGGCTATTGTTCTTTACAACCTTTGTTTTTAAATTAGTCATATGTTGAGTACATACTTGAGCCATTTTAAACCCTAATTTGTCCAATCTGAATTGGACATTTATTTTGATAATCATGTGTCAAATGAATTTCTAAATGTATTTCTGATGAAGCCCTCAGTCATTTTTGTGCAGTGTAATGGTCAAGTTGTGTGAGCAGTCAAGGAAACTTTTAAATGCTGTACAGTTATACTTTCAGCTAACAGAACTGTCTGCATATGTTTCACATACAGTAATAAAACTGCTACCATTTAGATATTATTTTCAAACAGCATGACCATTAAAATCATATGCTTAACAAGCACTTCCACTACCTGTGGCAGTTCTGTCCCACTCATCACCAGGGAAACTATTTTTTAGTGGTTCTCTCTTCACACAACACTTCACAATGTCTGTTAAACGTCTGAATGCATTTTCTACATAATCGACTAGATTTCTTGGTGTATTTCCGTCATGTAATAAACCAGTTATGGCCATAAAATGTATGATTTGTGGTTCTCTACTGCCTGTACAGTCTTTTCTTGAAAACCACAGTTAAACCAACTGACATCAGCCGGAATACTGAACAGCTTTGTTTGCTGAACAGGGTTGTGTGTTGTATGCACATCTTTCAACTCGCACTCAAACTTAAAAGACAATTGCCTAACACAACCCTAAAAGAGTGATAGGCTTAGACATTATATTTAACTAGTGTGAACCCTAAATAGGGTTCACAGATGCCTGCAAGCCTGCAAGCTCAGTAAATAAACTGCTCTTTAGGATTCAACAGGTGCCACATCTCTGTAGGATCAAAGACATAAAAAGGAGTATGATTTCAGCTGGGACTTGAAAATCTCATCAATTGATATTGTCTTATTATAGCTAACGCATGCACAGCCTTGAGGCAGTAACAGTCATGCTCACCTTTAAACCTTAAGAAGGTATGATGAGCATACATGTACTGTACACTTGTTATCTAACGGAACTAATATGTGTATAGAAAAAGCGTAGATCTAAGATGCAAAGTGGTGTTGAGCAAGTCAGCACTTTATAAACAAATGCTTGAACTGTACAGTACATAAGTGGAAGCCAGTGCAGGACATATCTGGTCCTTCCTTTTACCTGGCGGCATTCTTAACAAGCTGTAGCAACATCAGGATGAGTGATTAATACAGATGTGCGATTATTAACAACAACACTTGAGGTCTAAAATAAAGGTGTGCTTGTTTCCAGATAAATAAAGTTGTATATCATGACAAGACTGAACCTTTAAGTGATCATTTGAATAGCTTTAACTGGGCCACAGAGAATTTTCATTTAGTGTTTGAAATTTGGTCATGAAAACGAAAGACCACTGTCCAAATGTATACCCTGAAAATATTTCAGTGGAATAAACTGAGAACTATAGCATTATAGAACTGACTAACATAGTAGAGCAGATCAACACATGGAAATAAATTGCCATAGATCACAAATCAGTATGTCTTCTTGAAATAGCAGATGATGAACATATGTAAATTATTTGAAAGTGCTAGAGACAAGCTTTCATTAATTTCACTCAAAAAATTATCTACAGGAAAATCAGACGAAAAAAAAGTACAAAGACTTGCATTTATTCTAACCACATCAAAAAAAAAAAGATGACTCATCTTTTCAAAGCCAATAATGCCACTATGAAACAAAACAAGTGCTTACATTTTTCTTTCATGTATAATTATAAATATAGAACTTTATTAATCCCAGAGGGAAATTGCTCAATTTTCGCATATCCCAATTAGGAAACTGGGGTCAGA
>JAQQZT010000012.1:11932480-11946953 GCA_030068275.1 Clarias platycephalus
GGGGTTCGAACCCCCGACCTTCCGATCAGTAACCCAGTAACCCACAGCCTTAACCGACTGAGCCACCACTGCCCCAAATATAAACTAATTATTAATAGTTAAGGATTGACAGGTAACTGTTATTACAATTCAGTAATGGTTGCTCATCCAGATATTTGTACCCAACCATTTTATGTAACTGGAACTTCATAGGTTTTAGTTGTGGCTTGTCACACAACATGATGTTTTTGATTATGAAAGGTGGATTGGGTGAGAGCCACTCCATGCACTAGTGATAGTGAAATTATGCTGCTAACACCGGCAGTAAAGGTCAGATGCAGGGAAGCAACTACAAAACCTCAATAAATATACAGTATATATATCAAGCAAGACACGACAAAAGCGAAAACCTCAAACTCTCCTTTGCATTCACTGTACCTCAGTTGGCAGACACGCTTATTTAGAGTGGCTTAGATTTTATTTATTTTCAGATTTGAGCAGTTTTGAACCTTGTTCAAGAACTCAACTTGATGGTGCTGGGGTTTGAAACTTCTTCCCATCAGTAGTCCAATGCCTTAACAGGTGAACTAACCCTGATCTCTTTGTGTTAGAATAATGTGTGGATTTTGTAATCACCTGCAAAGTCTGCAAAGTAAGCAGGGGAAAGCACATCTTCAAAACGATGTTTTTTTTTTTTTTAAGTCTTTGATTGCAGATGTGCTGACAGGTGCATTGAGTGATTTCCAACTGGGGATTTCAGATGGACTGCCACAACAGCTGCACATAATCTTGAAAATGTCTGAAAAACATCCTGGCGCTGTTCAAACTGTCTTAACACATGCATTTAATAAAATTTTTAGCACCTGCCGTGTTCACTGGTTAAATGTGGAGTTTTACCTAACATTTTGTTCAATGTTTGTTTACTGAGTCATTCCCTGACTACAGAAGTGAACAGAACTGTGCCATATGAGATCATCGTAACCACCATCCTGATGTAATCTAACAAACATGCCTGGGCATAGCAAAAGCATGTAACCAACATGGCTAAAGGGCGAATTATATAACAGTGAGAACTGGACCACTAAAGATTGGTCATATTTCCTACAGCAGCACCATGACATTTCACTGCTTGTGTCACATCTCAAGGATGTTCACTATGTAAGATTACACTGCCTAATTCAAAACAACTACTACAGTACAGTAGTATTAGTGACATCACTCTATGTGGCAAAATACTGTTCAAGAATGATGTTATAAAAACCCATAAAATAAAGATAAAAAAGGACCTTTAAGGGGAAAGTACAAACAAATGGAAATACCATCTAAACAACCTTATGCCAAACTCGTCCCATATCAACTACACAACATTCACACAACCTCATCCAATACAGTCTATACAATATTCATACAACCTCATCCCATATAATCTACACAACATACACACAATCTCATCCAATATTGTCTAGACAACATTCACACAACCTCGTCTCGTACCATCTCGTACCACAACCTCATCCCATATAATCTACACAACATTCATACAAACTTATTCCGTACCATCTACACTACCTTATCCTATACCGTCTACACAACAGACACAACGTCATCCCATATCATCTACACAACATACACACAACATCATCCAACACTGTCTACACAATATTCATACAAACTTAACCCGTACCCCATCTACACAACCTTATCCAATACTGTCTACACAACATACACCCAACCTCATCCCATATCATCTTTACCACATCCACACAACCTCATCCAATACCGCCCACAGAACATACACACAACCTAATCCCATATCATTTATACAACATTTACACAATCTCATCTCGTACAATCTACACAACAGGCACACAACCTCATTCCACATCATCTACATAACATTCATACAACCTCATTCCACATCATCTAAACCAGTGGGCCCCGACCTTTTTATCACCCCTGACCGGTTAGCGTTTGAAAATGTTTCCGTGGACCTTTTGGGGGTTGGGATGTTGGTGATGGGGCCGTGAAGGTTCGGATTGGGGGGCATGACACGTCAGATAAGGCTTCCGGATGATGGTGTGCCGGCTAATACTCACAAGCTCTACTCCTCTCCAGAACACCGGTAAGCCAGTTTTGCGACCCATTCTTCATCACTGAAATGTGCTTTTATGAGAGAAAGCTTTGCAGCTACTCTCGTAATGGCGCGCAAGACGTAACCGAGAGAATAATCCGGTCATTTTTCAAAATACAAGGTTTTTCAAAATAAAATATCGTTCAGACTCCGATAATACATAAACCGGAAATATTTTTTTATTTATTCTGCGGCCCGGGGGTTGGGGACCACTGATCTACACAACATTCACCCAACCTCATTCTATACCATCCACACAACATTCGCACAACCTCATCCTGTATCATCTACACAACATTCGCACAACCTCATCCTGTATAATCAACACAACATTCACACAACCTAAATCCCTATCACCTATACAACCTCATCCCATATTATCCACAAAAAATTCACACAACTTATGCATCGTCATCTACACAATATCCACTACCCTTATCCTGTATCATCTACACAAAATTCACATGTATTCTGTAGCATCTATATAATGTTCTCATAACTCCATCTCGCGGTTTGATAAAAATAGAATTATACTGTAAACATGAACCATATATTGATGCATTGACACTGAGTCATTACCATACTACACAGATGAACACTCTAAATGAGATTACTGTTCTATAACCATGCTGACAGAGGTAATAAGTCACTAACATGCCTCAACATGTTAACAAGTCTTAACTCTACAATCTAACACACTTTTAAGTTTAGATAGAGAATCTAACTTTTTTAGGCTCTTCTACCCTAAGCTACAGCCATGGGTATATAATCACTTTCCCTTTGATCATATGCTCATGACTGTACAGTACAGGTATAACTTTGTATGTAATGGCAATGCCATCTGCAGAGCCTTAGCCTGATGAATAATAGGACAAATAATTTTTAAATCGTTACAGCTATTTTTTCTATATAATTAACATTAAACCAACCTTTCCCATTCAACAATGTCGATTTTCTGACCAAATGATGAGCTGGCTAGATATTTTAAGACAGTGGTCTACCTCAGCAGAACTTCCCCAGCACCGTTTCTGATTTACACAATAATATGTCAAATAATTTCTGTCACCTTGCTGACAGATGATGGATGGATGGATGATCAAGCACCCCACTCAACTGTGGTCCTGTAATATAATGGTCTTTATCTTAATGAGGTAGAGATATAAGCTGTATAACAACAACATGCAGTTACATAGAAAAAATATAAGGTGTACAATTCCTTGTTCCACACACCAAGTAGTGCCTTTGATCAGGGGTTATAAAGGGATTTGAGATTCAGCCTTGTGTTAGAAGCTAGTTAGCTTTGTAGCTTGTGTTAGCCATGAACCGACTCTTTAGGATGAGGAACAACTTATTTAGGAACGAGTGCAACTATTAAACGAAGCAATTAATAAGTGGGCAGTGTTGTTTAAGAAGACATAACACCATCAGATGTGTTGTCTAACATTCACTTACTTTTAACACTAGGACATTTAAATAGTTGATACAGTCAAAAACAATGTTTTCAACAATTACTCATCTTACATTAGTAAGCATATTGCAAAACAAACAGGAAGTACAATATCAAGTCAGTTCACTGTTTGTGTGGAAATATGCCTATAATATGCTTACTTAATGATTGAGCTGCAACATCCATATAAATAAGTGAGTTTATATTTTAGTTAATCTACTGATTATGATTTATTTAAAATATCAGTGTTCAGTAAGTACAAGTTAAACTGTCAGAAGCATCAGACATTGTTTGTTTACTGAGGGAGGTCACATATAAAATGATACCCCAAGGTATAGAAACTTAATGCTGAGCCAATTACATGGTTTAAATCATTCTAATAAGACTGCATGCTCTTCCCATGCTTGGTGAGTCCCCTCAAGGTGCTTTTGTCTCTTCCCACGATCTGAAGTAGTGCTGGGCGATATGACCTTGAATGTTGTTTCACGGAACAAATCAATATCATTGAACATTTATATACGCACACAAGACGGAAAAGATGATGATTTTTTTTTTTTTTCTCTTTCTCCCTCACAGTTCACTGATAAGGTTTGTAGGGTAAATATGAGCAGGGATTATTTTTCTAATTAAAAATTACTACTACTATTATTATTATTATTATTGAAGGCAGCACAGTGGTCTAGTGTTTAACACTGTGTCGTGGCACGTACAAAGATATGCAGTTTAGGTTGACTTATTCTCAAATTGCCCATAGTGCGTGTGTGACCTGCAATGAACTGTCACCTCATCCAGGGCGTACCTCAACTAGTGTGCCCAATGTCTCCTGGGATAGGCTCCAGGCCCCCATGACCCTGTACAGGATAAGCATTATAGAAAATAAATAATAATTGACATGACATCAATTAGAGGTGAATGCTGATTTTGATTAATTTTGAATTAATTGCCCAGCTCTAGTCTAAAGACATCCAAAGTATGCTGTGTTTGTGCCCTGGAATAATTTTACAACTGGTTAAATTGAACCAAGAAACTTCAGTCAAGGAAGATGCCTTGACTTGCAAGGGTTAATCCACCAAGAAACGGCAAAAAAGGAGTATACCGTAGGAGTAACAAATTATTAAGTCAGCCAAGTAATATCAGTTTTGCACATTCAGAAGAATATATTTGCTGTGATTTGGCAGACTTTGAAAATGTAAAAAATATATATATATTAATCTGTCTGACATACTTCAGTGGTGTTGTCAACTTTTACCCACACCCACATACTCTATTCTACACAGGCTTCCCTGTGTGACTGAAACTTTCTACTTGCCAAATAACTTTTCCCTAATATTTATTTTTTCCACACTGCTAAGATTGAGGCAAGGTACTGTATTTGGTCAGTAAAAAAATGTACATATATATAATATATGCAACAATTAAGAAATAGGTTCCTTACATCACTGAGCAAGTGTACACTAAAATTGCCCAGTCTGTTAACATTTCAGAGGTATAAGGTAGAGGCAAGTTTTTTTTATTATTTTTTTTAACCCCATTTAAGATGACACCCAAAACACTCGTAAGCAATCCAGTACTTATTAGCAGCTTTGTTAGAAAGATGATAAAAGCCTGTTAGAACACAGTTTAGTATTATTACACACCTTAGTATATTCTATATATTAGTCAGAAATAGCTTATTCAGGAGAAAGTTTAGAGGATGTCGGAGGAAGAATTTTTTTTTTTGTCAAATCAACACACGTAAAACATGAATGAAAAATTACAAATTATCTTGTACATTTATTAACTTAACTGCTTAGTTAAGTCACATTCATACCTTGGGGTGTATTAGAGTAACAAATCAGTCAACATGTGTTTGGGCAGGAACATCTGCAGGAAACCCACATGGACATAAGGACAAACTCCACCCAAAGTAAATCAAGGTCAGGACTGAACCCACAACACTGAGCTGTGAGGTGCGAACACTATGAAAATAACAGGATGTTGAAAATTATACAAATGTATATTATAAAAACGTATAACCTATTATATATAAGCAGTTCATATATTTATAAACTAAATAAAAACTCATTAAAAAGTGCAAGAATGGACCAGAGGTCTAAACTGTGTAACAACTTGTCAGGCACATAAATGCTATAAACAGAAATGTTTTTAAGGCAGTGTAATTCAAGACATAGTTTGATTATCTCATCATACTGTATATGACATAAGATGTTAATTAAGATGTTATTATATTTATTAATTTACTGTATACTTGAGAGTACATCTGTCTGCCTGTAAATATCAGAAAAGGTCATATATATACAGGCAGACATATATTGGGCCTGTTTAGGCTGGTGTTTCCTCTTTAGTTGCATCCTCACAAGAAGGACCAATTTTTATTTTAAAAAATTCTTTTTAATTTTTTTTTACAATGCTACCAATTTAACAATGTGTGTTCTTGTAAATGTTAATCAAGAACATTAAAAACAGAATGACACGTTCATACAGAACCATCTTCCTTGAAATTATTATTCTACCACTGGCTAGAGCTAATTTATGCAGAAACCCCAAAGATGTGTAACATATTTCCATGGCAAAAGTAGCCCATTTGGCCCAAAATGACACTTGTGATTCAGATGCTACTTTTCTGAAAGTACTAGAGGGCTTTTCCCTATCTATCTGCCATCTTTCACTCTCACTATTTTCTTTCCACATACTGGAAAAGTTATGCAAAAGTCAAAGGCAATCCAAGAAAAAATATATTTAAGTGTTATAGGTAAAAATAGCTGTCAAATAAAATCCCAAATCATAAGCACAGATACACAAGCACAATTCTGTTGTACTACTGTCTAACGTGCCCAGATTTCATTACAGCATATTTTTAGAAATCAGTTATAAGACACACTGTATTGCATAAGACACATGCATTGTAGGACGCAATTTTGTTCCAGAACAAAAAAAAAATGACAACATGCTCAAGTCCTCTGAAACCTGTTATATATTTATTTATTCAATTAGCTAATGTTCTTCCCCTCCAAAACCATTGTTTTGCACTTGCGTAGAGATGGTTAAGAGCCGTGCTCAAAGACCAAAACAACACTAAAAACCTGAGTGTTGAGCTGACAAAGTTCTTGTTCTTGTGAGAGGACCTACAGTAGAAGCGTGGACAGTGTGGAGAAATAAAACTATGAAACTATGAAAATAAAACTATGATTTGAATTCATTAAGCATTAAATGATAACCCAATGACAATGAACAAATGGGATCGTTTAAAAACAATACCCTTTTTGTAGAATAAATATTATATTATTAAATTTGCACCTGACCGTACACTCTTCTGTTACAGGAAGTGCTTTTTTTTTTTTTATCAGTAACATCACAATGCTCAGTGACAGGGCTGCATCATGGTGTTATGATGTGCTATAATATTTTCCTTTATCTGCATGTCTTGAAGTTTAATATTTCTGTCATACCAATATGACCAATAATAAAAAGCAGCAATTTATTTATTTATTAATCAACAGAACATATACTTTGATGTTTAGCGTTACATTTAATGTCGTGAATCATAAATTAGCTCAGTTTCAGTTATAACAATTACTCTCTCTTCTTCTTATTAATAGATAATAAGAAGGAAAATTAATCAACACCCTCTGCTCAATTGGATTAAAGAATGAACTAATTTCTCAGACCTTCTGCAACATTAATGTTACAATATAACATATGTTAAAATATAAGTCAAAAGTATGTAATTTTGATCAAAAGAATATGTTTGACAATCCCAAAAGACATCTTTGTATCTGAATGTATTTAAAGAAGAAAGTCTTTAAGTGTATTTTGTTAGAAATGTCTCTTCTTTAAATGCATTTGGATACAATTATGTATTTTATAATCGCTGGTTAAAAGATTATTGAAGGCATATATAAAAAGCGTGGTGTTGAGGTTTCACATGGTAGGAAGAGCCTTAGTAATGGTGTTTAGCACTTTCAGTTTATGACACTAAGGTAAGATGGATAGAGATAACAAGCGGAAAGAAACCCCCTGGAGAAGTGCAAATTGCTTTTCCGTGACAGGTCCAGTGACACAGATCAGACCAGGACACCCACTCTAAAGGGTGCCAGAGAGGCTTTTCCCTGATAATGTGTACTTTTTCAATCTCACTTTTTTTCCCTACACATCTATGACATCATTAAAGGCCAGCAAGGGCACCCCTGGCACTAAACAATACCCAAAACTGTAATTTGTCACAACACATTGTGCAATATGTAACACAACAGTACTTTCACCTAACACCTTCATTGAAAAATGCCAGGACAAATATACACAAAGAATGTAATTAAGAATGTAATTAAAAAATTATTCCAAATAAAATCAATGAGATTGAGACAGCAATTATGTAAAAGTACTGTACATGATTTTCCTCATGATTACACTATAAGCTATATTCATATCATTACATTAAATTTTTCCCTTACATTAGCTAGCTAAATCCCATGTCATTGCAACATAAAAAGGTGTCTCTTTTTATTAGGATTTCAACCTGCAATAGGTTTTTAGTGATATACGTAAGATAGGAAATTTAGGCCAGATGTTTGGCTGTAATAATTCTGATGTCATTATTCATTATTAAGTCATCATTGCCGTAAAAAAAATATTATTTTTCCATTGTAACAAATAATTGACAAGATGTATGTGTGTCACAGACGATCCACATGATCTAAGCAGAATAATAAAGGAATTAAAGAGATATGTAGAAACTAATACATAAATGTAAGGATAATTATGTAGAGTTTATAGAGTTTACTGTAAGAGGTGTCGGGACTATAAATTAAACATTTTAACTGCGCACAGATTGAGACGTGTAGTTATAAATGATTATATTCATGCCGTGTTGGGCCTCATCATACAACATTTACCTCATCAGGTTACATCATTCCTAAATCTGAGTGTCTTACTTCTGTGCCACAGCTCAGTCAACAAATTTCTATTTTGTACCATGCTGTATATTTACACTAAGGATTTCAGAGGGCATTAGAGTCATTTGTCCATGAACGTACAACCTTTCCACCACAGGTGGAAATGACCCTGTGGTTTAGGCTCACTCATAATGAACACAGAAGAATTTTTTCAAGGGCAATTCATTTTTAATTGATTTAAAAGAAAATCCTACAAGTGGCCAGATAAGACATGATACTAGCTATCACACCCAAAGGTTAATCTGACTCAGTGGGATGCCCCATGTAGATCTAAAGACACATTTTCCATGTTACCTTCTTGTACCTGAGTTAGGTTCGAATTAGACTCAAGTCAACATTTTTTTATTAATTTTGATAATCTGTTCAATGAACCCTGATGATTTGTGTAAATTATCAAATTAAACTCTATAATCATTAATTTATTTAGCATTTATAAATCCTTATTTCATTAACATACGTTGTACAGTTTTTCATCCCATTAATGCAGCACTTTGTGAGTTATGCTAGCAATTCATATAAAAAACTAAAGCATTTGAAGAGTCAAGCAATAACATAAAGTAAAGGCTACATCCCAAAAGAAAAGGACAGTAGAAGAAATATCTGAAAAGTGTAGTAATTCCGAGACTAAGGACCAAGGTTAAGCAAAATCGGTCTAGTACAGGATACAACTACTCATGAATTAGCAGATGATAAAAACACGGCAAAAACATTAAATGGACTGGTGATTTTTTTTTTCCCCTAAATTTTTAAAGGTAAATTCTCTCCTCCTGATTGACAATTATTGTCTCAAAGCTATGAGATTTTAGACAGACTACACTCTCCAAAAGACACTGGGGAACAAGGCAAGTTGCAGCCTTTAGAAGACTTTATGTACTCAATGTGACGCAAGAAAATTTTATTAGAAATGTGGAAAAAGAAGAGAAGAAATTTAACTGCTTCCATGTACATGACTGGACACAACTGTCCACTATCCAATCGTGTTTTGCCTAAAGGCTGGTGTAGACGCATCAGTGTAAACATTCATCATTCCCAGTTAACTTGTGGTGGACCATGTGCCAGAAAGTAAAAATTTACTACAGTTTTCACTCATCTATAAACCCCCTTTCTGCATCATAACAAATATGCATTATAGCAAATGCATAAACCAGATTCTTGACTAGTGGCTGAGTGTATTATATGAAAGTAGTAAATCCATGCATGTGATTCATGCAGTTTACTTCTACCATTTAATATATTTTAATAATATGTATTAAATATTAAAATATTGCAATAATAAATTAGTGAATTATGAAACATCTGGAAGGCAAGGTGCTTAACAGTTACTATGATGATGACTTAATAACAACGAAGACAGATCTAGATGCTAACAGGTACAGTAACAGTCCTTACAAAACCAAAACAAATGGAATCAAGAATGTTAAAACAGAAAGCAAAAAAAGGCTTGCTGTCCAAAGAATTTATAGAAGTGAAAACAAAATAATTCAGGGAAAGAAGGGAAAACAAGGAAAGGACAGAAAAAACTGTAGCCTGTTAAAACTCAATAGTGGTCACTTTTCTCCCATTTTTCCATTTACTTTTAGTGCATCTTTAGTCATATGCTTCGACTGATCACAGTAACCCAAAAGCTGGGTTTCCCAAAACGAGGGGAAACCCCGTTGGTGCTACACATTCACACAACCATTCATCATAACACCTGCGTACCTGAGCCTGTTTATCAGTTATGTCATTTCTAAATCTGAAAGAATGCCAGTACATTACATAGAAAATAGAGTAGACATATAGAACAGATTATTTCATACGCATCATCATGACACATTTACCTGTACCAAAATAGTGTCAAAGAATTTTTATCACGCTCTTTTTTTGTCACTCTCAGTTAGCGACTGCCAGAGCAAGGAAATGTTTTTTTTTTTATCTTCCTCTAGATGGACCACACTCTCTCTCTCTCTCTCTCTTTCTCACACACACATACATACACACACAAACAAATGAAGGGGAGGGGGAGAAAGAAAATCCCAACAGTCATCAAAGGGGAAAAATCTATTGCCATTGCTAATATCTGCCCACCCATTCATTCATTTTCCACAAAGACAGTATAAATTAAGAGGCCCGGTATCACTCAACTAGAAAATCTCTCAAACTTGTACTGAAGACAACACTGAAGAGGAATTATTCAATTGACACCATGTCTCTACACTGGATTCTGATGCTGACTGTGACTCTGCTGCACTGCCTTACAGCTGTCCCCATCCCTAAAGACAACAAGGTTGTGGTGGAATATGAAGACATAAAGGACCTTATCGAAGAACTGGAGGAAATGGGCTGTGTAAGTATTTTACTATAAACTCCATCAAGCCAGTAATTATTTCATTAACTTTATTCAACAGACCTACTATGGCACATTTTAATGATGTCACCTCTTATCGTTTTTACAGAATGTAGATGATTCAAAATTCTACAGTCCATCTGGCAGTAACAATGTAAGCATCTAACATTTCACTGCAATAAATTGTTTTCTGACAAGCTACCTGAAAAGTCACACAGGAAGAAGGTTACTACAAGAATGACAAATCCTAAGATAGTAGTGTGTTCACCCGTTTTCTGAAAATGAACCAGGACAGCTTGAAATAAAAAAAGTGAACAAATAAATCTCGCTTTAAAAGTGAACAAATAAATCTCGCTTTAAAAATTACCGATTCATTCTTTGGACAGCAAGCCTTTTTTTGCTTTATACTGTATGTTCTGTTTTAACATTCTTGATTCCATTTGTTTTGGTTTTGTAAGAACTGTTACTGTACCTGTTAGCATCTAGATGAGCTTAAATTAAGGTGCAAAAGGCAATTGTGGACTGCTACCTTTTTTCTACTGGTGGTAACATTTCCATCTTTTCTCTCTTTCTCCCCTTTTCAGTGTGCCATCAGTGCTCTGAATTGTTCCATTCAAGAGCTGGAAACATACCAATCTGAGTGCAAAAATGACAATGATGACAACCTTGTCAACCATGTCAACAGGCTAAACGAGAGCATAGCGATAGAGGTACAGAAGTGGTACACAAGTGGTACACAAGTAAGTGTTTTTTTTTTTTTTTTTTAAGTAACTGTAGATTGGCTTAAAAATACATTTAAAAAATACAGTAAAGACCGACAATATTAATAATAATTCAGAAACTCTGCTAATTGAGGGTCTTTGTTTTTCTTAGAATTCTATGAACTGCACCTGTGAGGGGTCCGAACAAAAGCCATATAAAGGATTCCTCAATAACATCCTGACTCTGCTCCAAATGCTGAACAGCAACAATGTTACCATGTAATAATTGTATGGAATTTTCCTGATATTAGCTTGAAAAAGGTTCTCTAAGACTCTCTGTGGTGGTGTCCACTGAACGTAACTTCCATGAAGAAATTCTATGAACACAGTTCTCTTTCTTGCTATGCGGGGAAAGCACTAATAACTTAAAATAAGCTTTTTGTAGATTGTTTTGATATTTATGTATTTATATATTTATTTACATTATTTAACTTTGCTGACATCTGATGTGAAAAATAAAGAAATGCTGTTCTATAAGTTGAGTTGCATTTATTCAAACGTACCATATTATAGGGTCATCTTCCGTCAGTTTATACAGTATAGCAGGCCCTTTTAATTACCCGAAAAGCAGCATCATATATGTGGATTGTCAAAGTTTCACCAGAGGAGATCCTAAAATATGACTTTAAAAATAATTTAATAAAATAAGTAAGTAAAAAAAATAAAAATTAGGCAGTTTTAAGTAGTCCAAGAGATTGTTAGCTGTTCCACTGTGGACATTAACATGACGTCATTGGGAAAGCCCCTAGAGTATTTAAAGGTAATACGTGGCTACAAGACCCGGACACGGAAAATGAAGTTACCTTTACCCACTCTTACCAATAAAAATCATGCCCACCATTTCCATATCTGGACACGACCTTTATCATTCTTATTAAACGTCACACATCAAGCTCCATCCACCCCGCCTCCTAAATCAAGCTTCCACTTTTAAAACAGATCAAAAATCTTTGTATCTTGCTTATTCCCATTCTACAAAGGCACCAAAAAGTCTTTTTGCAGACTCCTCTCAGTCTTACTTTCACAAAGCTTTATAAGTTGTGAATGAGTCAGTCATGTTCCAAGGGAAATAACTGCCCTATATCAATGCAACAAAGAGCAACAGAACTTGTCTGAGCATCAACATTACTGGGAAATAATAGGTCCACTGACTTTAAACGCATTTTATTATTATTATTATTATTATTATTATTATTATTAAATGCACAGAAAGAGATTCCCTACATTTTCACTGTTTCTACCACTTCAAAGGCAGCAAGATAAAAATTTACTGGAAAGAAATTACTACACAATAAGACTCCTTTTAACAGACATTTGTTGCTTTCTCAAAAGTAACACCCGCCTGTACAGGAAATGATTTGAAGAATAGCATTCAATATGTTTACTATGCCCCACAAAACTAGACAGAGGAAAAGGAAATAGGAAATCGTCAAACATTGGCCCCTAACGTACTTTAGGCTTAAGATGTCTACTGACAGCCTGTCCCTATTTGATTTTAAGGGTACAAACCCCACCCACTGTCAATGTAGACATTTATCAGATCTCTGTATGCGCGTCACATGGATATTACCCAAAGTATCTTTGTTTAAAAAAGAAATAGAGATTTCCTTATGCATGGAGAAAAAGTCATGACGTGGGTGCGTATCCGCATCATATTATGATAAATTTTTCCCTTCCAAACATGTGCTGCAGCAGAAAGTGACTCTATGAGCAATCCAAAACTACAATAAATAATTAGCACTTTATGAGTTTTCAGGACTAAACCTGAAATCACTCATGCTTGAAGTCACTTGTATTTAATTACTTGTTAAAACAACAACAGGGTGTGTCTGAGACAAACATCTCATACAATACGTTTGTTTATTTAAACATAATAATAAAAAACTTTTACACCTTAATTGTTAATGGCAACGAGTAACGACCTAACACCACCATTTGTAATGAGGTTTAGCAATAATGCATGTTATTTATTATCATGTCTATCAGTACTAAATATGTCATGTAACCCCAAGAAAGTTAGTTTATATCCATCAATTTATAATGTGGGTGTCATATTTTCAGGGCAAAGAACTGCACACAAATTCACTTATAAGAGTTTCTTTTTGTGCAAAGGGCAAACAGCTTCCTGTATCATTTAACTATATTACTTGGATTAAACTATATAAATAATTACTTAGAAAAAAAGAACAGTACTGTACAGCCTTCAACCAAAATCTGGCTCACTGCACTTGCTGATCTTACAAGCTTTTAATAACATTAACATAACCGTAGGAGACATGCAGGAAACAATTATATCTTTCGCTTGCATCAGATTTTTTTTTCCAGACTAATCAACGCAGTTCCACCAAGTCATCTTTGCGCTACATTATAATGATATATGAGGAGTAAACCATTATTATGAGAACTGCCCAAGCTGATTATTTCCTATGTCTCTGCACACATTCACACACAGCATGCACTAAGCTAAAGAAAAATGTCATGCCTAAAGCAAAAGCACAAAGGGCCTACGGAATAAAAGCTCAAGTTGGTTATAGACAGCAAAAAAGTTACTTGATTATAAATATGAACATTACTATAATCTTCAAAGCTACCTGTGCATGCCCAACTCTTCTTCCCTTGCAAGCAAAAAGTGAAAAAGTTTATGATCCTGTCTCTTTCACACACACAAAATATTGAAGGCATCTAGTTGCAGTATCACTTTTGACAGGAAGTCGAGGTTTCCTGTGTACTACTAGTAACAAGAGAGGACGCACGCTTGCCTCAGGCCCTAACCTTTCGAAACTAACAGCACTACTTCATAAAAAAACACTTACCTCACCTCTACCTTAACTTGCTGATTAAAAACAAACTTAATTTTAAATATATTTTAAACTGAAA
>JAQQZT010000012.1:11966166-11981838 GCA_030068275.1 Clarias platycephalus
CCATGTGATTGGTTGATTAGATAATTGCATTAATGAGAAATTGAACAGGTGTTCCTAATAATCTTTTAGGTGAGTGTGTATAATACATTAAATTTCAGTCTGAGGACATGAGATGCAATTAACAATTAAAAACTAATAAAAGTTTCTTTAAAATTTTGTATGATTAGTCTTAGATTAGTCCTGGGGAATGAGCAGTAGAATGAGCTTTCTATATATCTTTATAGAAAGACAATGTATTAGAATGTGAGCTGTTTGGATGTCTGGATTCAAGCTAAAGAAAGTGTTGCACAATGAGGGGTATGGGAAGCTTCTCATTCACTCACTCACTCATCGTCTCTACTGCTTTATTCTGTATACAGGGTCGCAGGGAGGCCTGGAGCCTATCCCAGAAGACTTGAGGCATGAGGCAGGGCAGACCCTGGACAAGGTGCCAATCCATCGCAGGGCGCACTATGGGCAATCTGGGAATGCCAATTACCTTATGCAGCTAGTCTTTGGACTGTGGGAGGAAACCTGAGTACCAGGAGGAAACCCACCTTGTACCCTAAGTCTCCTTAGTCTTGAGGCAATCGCCCGAGCCCTGTGTGTAAGGCCCTGTGTGTGTATGTGAGTCTCTGATGCTTTCCAACGGACCACCGCTCACCTGTTTTAGATCTTTTATTGCAGCCCGCTCTGTACCATGCTTCCTTTAAGACTTTATAGTAGCTCAGCTCGCCTGGACCCATCATCTCGCAAGGAAGACTTGCAACTGTCATCGAAACTGGGTGTTACAACAAACTAACTCAGATTGTGTTTAGATTAAGAGTAGATATTATCTATCACTTCAGCAACACCCATAAACAAACACATTGTTATTCATTTAAAAATCTGGTGATTTGTTTTCTTAGTACTTTTAGACGCAAATTCCCTGAAATACTGAGCTAGCTGAAAATACGCATTTGTTAGTTATTCCAAGGTTCCTCTGTATAATGGCGTCTGTGAAGTTAATTAATTAATTACGTGATTCAATAAATAATTCACTATATGATTCTATGGTCTGAAACTCCTATATTTCCATACCAAACATTCCCCTGAAGAAGGTGATTATAATGAAAGGTGCAGTGTGGCACTCTTCAACCGCTGAGAGAAAATTGAGACTCTTGCTGGCCAAATTGTTGGGTCTTCCTGATTAAGTCCATGTGAAGTCCTCCATGATGTGTATATTAAGAAACTTGGAGCTTCTGACTCTCTCTTCTGCTACCTTTAATTGAGTAAAATTTTGACACTGGATCCATATTTTACTTACATGTAAGTAAATGTGTAGTTATCTATACTTTTCACACCAAGGAGCAGTCAATCGACCCTCCAATATGAATTTGAATATATATCTTTAAGAACTTTCTTGGGTCTTGTTAGTGTCAAAACCTGACATAAAAAGTGACTTTAAACGTTTGTGGCAAACCTTTGTTTTGTGCAGGTAAAATACTTATTCATCTTAAGGAAGGCCAACTGAAGCAAACCTGATTTTGGCAAGCTAAAATTTCTCAACCCACATGAAAGAGACCAGGCTTTTTTCAAAGAATGTGACATTATTTATTGTATGCATTATGATTAGAGTGGCTGGAAATTCCCTGCTCCTGTTGGTCACTGTCCTACATCTAGAGGCCCGAACACAGTAAAAACTATAAGATCCACCAGTGGAAACTTCCACTCAATTTCACAAAAGGGACAGTAATTCTTAAATGAAAAAAGCACTGTGCTATACAATCAGCCAAGTTTCGATTTGGTGCTTGAGGTTTATGCACATGCAGCACCCCCTTGGATAAATAAGAACTATGCCTCGATTAGCTGACGTATGAGAGGAAATGACATGAATAAAAGTGAAAGGGTTGGTGGTCTGAGTAAATGCACTAAAGTGACATTAAGGCCTTCATTGTAGGTAAGGAAAGGGCAACAGTGGGGGGTTTTTACACAGCATACTTAAAATTTTTGTATGATTAGTCTTAGATTATGTGAACCATCTACCATACAAGTCCTGGGGAATGTTCTTATAGAACGATAATGTATTAGAATGTGCGCATTAGTATAAGTCTGCGAGTTGAACAGCACCATTGTCAAGCCTACTGTAGGAAATGAATTATTTACAAAATGTTTTTTTTTTTTTTTTGTAATAAATTAATTTTGAACAATGATGTTTCCACTCATAGATCTAACCCAGACCATTAACCCGATTTTTTTTAATGTTCTGAATTTTATTTTTATTAATTATTATTAGAATGTAGGTGTACCATCATTCCATTTGGAAAGTGCATTTTTTTTCATAATCTGCCATGGAGATTTTATCCTGCAGTGGTAAATACATCCATTGAAATGGAAAGCATGTTGTGAATTTGATAGATGCAAAACTTCCCTTAGCTATGGAAACAATTATCAACCACTGCTAGAAGACCAACTAGTCACTACCCTAAGCGGTTTTGAGCGCTCAGCAGGGGAGTCCCCTCATACTTCACACGTTGTATACCAAAGTAGGCATCCCTGTGGACATATTTGGAAGTTCTAAAATAATATCCATGTATATTGTCTGGGTGGGTTTCTTTAAGAATTTGTTTGTAATGAGCGAATAGATGTGCTTAGTTTATAGAACGAAACATACAACGGAAGCACTTTTCACCTCAATGGCAGAAAGCCCACACATGTGCATACGCACTAATATCAATGCCTGGAAAAACCTCAATATGAATGTGACGCGTTTTGTTTCCATACACAAACATTCACGTCTGAACTTATCAACCAAGTTGATGCTCTGGTCTCACTGTCCTATTTTACTGTACATGCATCCAACACTCATAAATAATGCCTGCTATCAGTGAGGGACTGGGTATGTGCTAATAATCTACACACTGTGGATGTAAACAACTCTGTGGTGGCATGCAACCAGAGTTAGTTGATTACCCTCCTTCCCCTAAACGGTTTTATTTTCACTCACATTTGTCCTGACGATTTAGTCATAAGAGGATTTAGGTCGGCTAGGTTGGTGTATAATACATTCCATTTCCGTATGGGAACATTTAAAGAAATGATGAATCATCTACTCTGCCATCAGAAATCGCTAAGCGGAAAATAAAAATTTATTTCCGATTATTGCTTGTGTGTTGACCGAGCCTTGATTCTCCTACTCAGTCTTTAATAATAACTAATTTCTACATTTGTACATCTTTACCTGATATAGTTCTAACTACATATGTAAATTATTTTAGGATTCTAAGAAAATTGTCTATGACTATATGTGGTAAATGGGTAATTCTTTCTAGTAAAGTGTCATGCTTTAAGAAGCACTGGTGAACAGTAAACTTGAGAAACAGATAATTAAATACTAATAGTATGTATAACTGACTGTTTCAGAATGACTGGATGATGACATAAAATAGTATATAGCTATACATTAAAGTAAGTTATACCACAGTGCTGCCAAATTCTTTGGTGTGATTGGTCAAAACGCACTAATTGTGCTGTGTAATTCACCTCACAGACTTACAGTATACTAATGCACACATACTAATAGATTAGTTTTCTATAAGAACTGCTCATTCTCAGGGACTTGTAATGCAGATGTTTCGCATAATTTAAGACTAACCATACAATTTTTAAATGTTTTATTTGACAACAAAAACATATAATTATGAAGTGGTGAAGCTTGCTGCCAGGAGATAATTGTTTAATATTTTTGGAAGGAGTCCAAACTTTTTTGTCAGAATTGTCCGTCACAGGAAATCATCTGCACAGACAAGCTCAGTCGTTTCTAGCTAGCCTATCATGGGTATCTGTAAGCTCATGCAAGTGGAAGGGGCGGATAGCGCTTTCCTCTGAGCGCATTACGCTGTCCCCATCACTGCATGAGCAGCAGTTTTTACCTTCCCGGTTTGGTACTTGTGGCTTTGATGGGAGAGAGCCCTAACAGAGAGACTGTTGGGAATTGACTGTGACCAAACTTAGTAAAAATTCAGGGAATTTTATGTATGCTGTATTGTTTAATAAACATAGAAATATAAATAAAGATATACATAAAGTTATCTAATGTTAATGACTTCATAAAACCCTGTGGGAAAACAATGCCATGTTCGGGTAGTAAGGGTAATTCTACTTCCTGTAGGTCCACATCACACCATTCAGTCTTTACCTATTGTTCCATAACAGTACTTCGTCTAAGTAGTCAGCTGGCTTCATTTTATTGCCACACAATGTTGCTGAGTCTAGATCTGACCAACTGAAGCAACCTAGTTCATCGCACTGCCTCGAACAGCTTGTACAATGGCCACTATGCACACATCACGTCATGCGCTGCTTTCTTACGTGTCACTTATAGGTCTGAAAAAGGGTCAATCTGAACTCCAGATCACATGACCTTTTTCCATTGCTCCAAAGTCCAATCTTTATGCTTCCTAACAAGCATAAGACTGTTTTCTCACTAGACTCACTACAAGTTGTTTTCTTAGGGCACCAAAACTGTTTAGTTCCAATCCTGAGAGTTCTCATCACACCATGTGTGTGTATGGAAATGCTCTTACTTTCACAATTAAACACAGCTTTGGTTTTTACTGTTGATGCAACCTCAAGTGTTTAAGTGATCTCCATTCATGGTTTACTCCAACCACATTTCTTCCAGAAAGTTGATGGTTCAGCGCTATCCTTCCAGATTTCGAGAATGTGTTAAACAATTCATTATCCAGTTCCAGTAATTTCACATCTTTGCTTGATACAGACCAATAATTTAACTCTTCTAAAGTGGAGACTTTTTTTTTTTGCCAGCGACTATAATTCCTTTTTCTACATATAAAGTCTTTTTTTACATATGGACTAAATAAATTATTTTGTTTCTTTCAACTTTCCTATTATTCAAATGATAGTGTGGACAAGCGGTAACTAAAAGATTGTGTCTCTGCAATTTATACTACCTACACATTCATTACAGAATTGCACTGCAGTTACAGGTTGACATGTACTGTAATATAACTGAAATCCTGATCTACGTATGCAGCTCTTTTTTTATTCATCACATGTGAAGAAATAAATCGTCACACTGTACATCGACATTTGTAATTAAGTTGAGCTGCTTTCTTGGACCATCCAAGTATTTTGCTTGTAAAAAAGTTGCATGTCACAACTACACTGATTTGGAGAACCTTTTTAGTGACAAATCGGAAGCTCATCCTAGTCAGTCAACTTCCTCAAGAATGCAGTGAACTGTAATGGTTTGAGATTAATACTCTGAAATCGGCATGAATCAAATCATACAAGAACACAAACTTTTACAAGTATGAACTTTATAAAAATATAAAACACGTGTACAGTAACACATGCATCAGAACAGGTTATTTATATTGAATATAGTCTGGTTATTTATCATTAAAGAATTGCTTGAATGTTTCCATGATCATTTTTCTAATAAAAAACAAATGTTTATCTTACATAGTAAAAAGGCACCTTTATATAAAAACTGGTACTTAAAATGAAGTTGACATGAAACAATAAAACACTTCACAAACTTGGCCTCTACAGAAATCACAAACCTTCACCTTAAACAAATACAGGATGGAATTTACAATATTTCTTGATAACAATATTTCTAATTTTGTCCATCTTTTTCCGAGGCTGGATCAGGTCTTGGTTTTAGATTAGTCCCTGTTCTGACAGATCAGCATGTTTCTTCTACTTTTTCTGACGATTTCTTTTTCTGAACAATAAAGAGAATACATTGTTGATTATTACTGGAGCTTTTCATTAATGGAGGCAGAATAGAGATCAACAGTACACAAAAGTGCATGAAGAGATTACCCTTATTATGGCACCTATACTATATATATTGTATTCATTATAGCATTTTTTCTAAAGATGGTGATGATTCTTTTCTACCAAAACGTTTTGGTCTATTAAAGTTTTTCACTTTTTAAATATATTTTTACCTAAAGTGGACTTTAAGACAATAGTTCTTAAAGCCAGGTAACATGTTCTAATAGCCATTATTCACAAATTAAAAGCTCTATGGGGTTAATAGAGTTTTTAATTTGGATGCTATCACAATTTGATTTTGACAGTTACAATTCACTTATGGTAGTGTATTTTTCTAATTAATTAACTCATTTTCTTAATTCCTTCTTGTGATCCCAGTAAATATCATCTTCCTTAAAAAAAATCCAAATATGCACCCTACATAAGGTATAACATAGTGGCCTACCACTACTAATTTTTGTACCATTAAACCTTAATCTGGGATCGTTTAGTAATGGGAAATATGCACACACACACACACACACAGACACACACACAGACAGCATTGTCTGGCAGAAGGGCTACAGAAACAGGCTACCTGTTTTCTTGGAAAGTATTGGAAATGAGTCAAGACACAAGAATTCACACTAATTCCAAATACTCAACAATTGTTCGCTCATGCATGATCTACCTTTTTTGGAGAGACTTCTTCAGAAGCAGGAGTGGACACGCACAGCATCTCCTCATCTCTATGTTTTTCTTTTTTCTTCTCTGAACATCACAATTCAAACAGACATATAGAGAGGTATTCAACAAAGAGCAATTGTTTATTTACAAAAAGATAAGCAACAATGTTATAAATAAAATAATGAGAATGTAAGTCATACTTTTTTTCTTCTGACTGCTTGGCAGTGATTCTGCAAACTCCTCTGCTGGTGGTGTTGGTGCAACCTCTTCAACATTATCATCACTTTTGCTCATCTTATCTTTTTTCTTTTTCTTTTTCTTCTTTGGCTCTGGATTTCCTTCTTCCGCCACTGAAGCACTTTCTTGGCCTTGATTTTCAAGTATGTGACTACTGTCTGCTCCTGAATTTTCAAATTCTGTTGTTGATTTAGGGACATGTTCGGTTACTGAAGACACGTTTTCCCCAGAGCTCTCAGCCCTCTTTCTTTTCTTCTTTTTTACATGGCTACCAGTAGGATCTAATATTGAAGAACTGCTTTGTGTGGCCTCACCTTCTCCCCCTTCCACTACAACAGCCTTTTTAGATGGAGAATCATCCTGCTTGGCTTCTGAAGCTTTCTTGGTTTTAGTCTTTTTAGATGGAGTTTCTGAATTGAGAGGTTCTAAAATGGCAGTTGAAGCTTGAATTTTTATTTTCTCAGACGGCTTTTCGGTTCCATTTGACTTAAATAAGCTTTTCTTAGTTTTCTTAGACCGTTTCTCAACCGTATCTGACTCGACAGCACTTGACAGGGACTCAGCCTGTTGAGACTTGGAGTGGTTGATCTCGAGCTGACATTCTGCAGAAGGCATGGCCACATCTTCAGCTTCTTTAAGTTCTTTAGATTTTTTTGATTTCTTAGCTTTCTTGGAGGTAGTCTGAGCCGAGTTAACATCTGAAATCTGATGTATTTTGGACTGGTCTGATGTTAGGGAGCCAGTGGCATCCTCTGTGTCTGTTTGTCTAGGAGAGTCCACATCAACAGGTGCCACAATTTTGTCTTTTTTAGATTTATGCTTTTTAGTTTTAGTATTGCCTGCTTGTTTTGACCTGAGAGATTCGGAAAGTTCAGCTGAATCTAGATCGCAGTGAGATTTTTGAACAGCGGCTTCAGGATCGGCACCCCTAGATGGAGTTTCTAAACTTCCAGGTTTGGCATGTTTCTTCGATTTTGTTTTCTTACATGGTGTATCTATTGGTTTGGGTTCCGAGTTATCATCTGTTTTCTCAGATTCTGAGATGCTATGTTTTTTTTTGCGTTTAACCGTAATTCTTTCACTCTCTGAAAATCCACTACTTACACCCGTCTTACGGGTCATCGCTTGATCTGAAAGACTTGTAGTCATTTTACCTTCAGGACTCTTTACTTTAGGTTCTGTAAAAATGGCTGTATTAGATGGAGATTGAACTTTGTCTGATTCACAAATGCTAAAAGCTGCTGGTTTTAAAGGACTTCCAACTTTGTTAGTTTTTGTGCTTCTGCTGGTGGTGGTTTTAACTTCAGATTTCTTGGGTGAAGCTTTGTTGTTTTTTATTGTTTGGTCTTGTTTTGTTTTACGTTGTGCTGGCTTTCGCTTCTTTGTGGAACTTCCAGTAGATGCCAAAACATCCATTTTTGCAATATCAGCATCTGGCAACAAAAAAACAAGAATATAGTATTTCATATTATATTATATACATACTGATGACTGTACTGATCAAAGTTATCAACTGCCTTAACCTTGGACATGTCAAATAAACTTTACTGAAATTCCTCTCATCACAGACATGTGTGTCATCATTTAAGAATGAAATATACAAGAGTCATTCAAATCAAACCTGGACTTTTGATTGAAGAACAGTTATGAAAAAACTACATTTATTTCTCCATATAATACCCTGCTACACTAATGCACTTATCCCAGAGTTTCAATAGTGCTTGAAGACAATCGAGGTAGAATTTTTCTTGGTACGACGAGGCCATGATCGAACTGTCTGCTTCACGTCTGGCTTTCCAGGAAACCCTTTTAATGGCCCAAAGGTCACGACTACACAGAGATGTGGCAACTCAGGGCTGAGTTCCTGTAATGTGTAAAGTGGTGTTTGTAAATAACTTGTGTCCCACAGACAAATGTGTCTCTTCTACAAGTTAGCAACAAATTATCTGTCCATCTTTAAGGATCAGAGATTCCACTAACTGAAACGTTTTATTACTTGTACTGTGCTCAAAGTCTTCTGTAAATATCATACACCTTTATCACCACAAGCCTTGGTTTGGCTTGAACAGTCCTCATAATTCAACCAGATTCACAGTGGTGTACTTACTTATTTTCAGACTTTTTGGATTTTGAATTAATGGATGTTGATTGCTTACATTCAGCAGCCAGTTTATTGGTATTAAATAAACCCACAATACAGGTACACATAAAACATAATTACTAACTGCTGTAGTTTGTTAACCTCGGCCCCTATTTGGTCCATTTATAGAACGGACCACCATCTACTTAATATATATTACGATTCACAGCACACACACATACACACACACAGTGTGTTTGGTTTTGTTATGAGTGAAACTGTAGCTACACTACATATACATGTACCTGATACACTTGTATCACTACTACAAACACATCATAATGCCACTTCCATGCTAGAGTCATTTCTGTTCTGAGAATGGTGCACCACTGGTTGTGATGTCAGCTGAGATGTTCGCTGAGCATTATGGTACAGGGTAAAGGGGAGCGGACACACTGCATGGCAACAGATTGCAAAAGCTGTACCTGCATCAGTATGCACTACTCACTCACTCACTCTTACTCATCTTCTATACTGCTTAATCTTGTATTTAGGGTCGCGGGGACCTGGAGCCTATCCCAGGAGGCCTAGGGCACGAGGCAGGATACACCCTGGACAGAGTGCCAATCTATCACAGGGCACACACACATAAACACACTCACACTCATTTAAACACAATACGGGCAATTTGGGAATACCAAACAACCTAACCTACATATCTTTGGACTGTAGGAGGAAACCGGAGTACCCGGAGGAAACCCACCAAACACAGGGAGAACATGCAAACTCCATGCGCACTGAGACGGGAATCGAGCCTGGCCGGGAATCGAACCCAGACCCTGGAGGTGCAAGGCGACAGTGCTAACCACTACACCACCGTGCCGCCTAGTATGCACTACTGCTCAAGAGAATTACAAAGTCAAAATACTATGTTCATAACCTGCTTTGTTTTTCCTCTCTAACCTGATAACTGTAAAGCCAGTCTCTTCCATTTCTCAAAATCCAGACTGGAGTCCGAGTCCGAGTCTTCCCCTGTTGTTCGACTTGTAGAGCTCTGCTCTTTTTTCTGAATTTTCGCACCACTGGAAGTTTTACGCGTCTTCGTTTCAGTTTTTTTCCTTTTCTGATTTCTGGCTGCAGATGATGTCTAAAAAAGATAAAAATAATGTTTAAAAAAGATGTGTGTAAAACAATTCCAAAACTGGACATGCTATAAACATTGTACCTGGGATTTCACCTTCTTCCCAGAACCGGTGTTGCGTGCGGCACTTGTGGCTGACTCTGGTTTAGGCATTGAATAAAAGAAAAACAAAAAAGAAGGATAAGGTTCTTGTTATGTCTGAAGTACTAACAATAATAAAAATCAGGTCACTGGAAAAGAGGGATTTTTTTTTATTACTGATTATTGCTTTTTTTGTAGGTTTTAGATCAGCACGATATCAGAAAAACAATGATGGCAAATCCTACACGGTGGTATTTTCCTACTTTTGGGGAACAAAAACAGAGATGCAAAACACACACTTGGGTATACTCAAATAGAAAGAAACCAAAAGTCACGCTAAGCAGAGTAAGACAATAATTTCAGTTTTCATTATGTGAGACTTCAGGTTTTTCCATTTACACAAGTAACTTTAATCCTACTCGCAAACATGAAGGAACTCTACATACGATTCTACATTCATACAAATTTCTCTAATTCCTATAATAAACTTCTCTACAGCCAATTTGCTTTCGGCCTGATAACACAGACTCAGTCAGCACAAATGGCAGAATAGTAAGTGCAAGCAGATTTTTTTTGTCTACACAATATACCACAACTTTTGCCACCAGAAGGGTGCATTTCCCCATCAGCCACCAATTTGATGGTTTTTGATACTGGAATTTGGGGGTGTGGCTATTAGCATTGTTCACTCTTGATAGGGACGGATATGGGAGGCAGACAAAATGTGACAAAAACAAAACAGAGACGCCCGCACAAACAAGTCAAGTTCTCCAGCGACATTTCTATATTTCTTTGAATCACCTTCCATTCTCGCTCTGCAGTAAATACCGCAAAAGTCAAAGATAAAGGACATCAAATAACTTGTAGATATTATCTTTATGTCTGGTTTCCACTATCTTCTCCCAAAAATACACAAATGTTAAACATCTGCAGAATTAGTACAAGCCCTTGTCATATGCATTACCACTAACATTTTTATTTAATAGTAATTAAATAATTTTTAACCATTTTTAGACTAATACGAACCTTAATAAATCTAACACTCATAAATAGTTGTGGAGGAAATTATTTATAGAGCTATATGTAGGGCAACTAAGGCTTCCGTGAGAAAGAAAGTTAATCTCAAATTAAACCAGAATTTAACTTTGTGAACTAGGCGCACTACAGTGGCTGTTATTTGCTACATAGCAGTAACAGAATTTACATGTGACTCCCAGTGCTTGGTCTGATATCCTCAAAGGAGAAGATAAATGCTAAAATTCCTGATTTGTCCGAGTGAGATTTTGATGTGTACAGATTCACATGAAACTCTCTAAATCAGGCTGTGTACAACATTCTCTAGTTCTCCTAGCTTATCTGACTGCTGTTAAACTTATTTATTTATTCTCATACCTACTTTAGTTATCTTTTGATGAAATTTGCCTTTTTCATTTTCCTACAAAATGCATGTAATGAGGATTTATTTGTTCTCAAAATGCAGAGTTAAACCCTACAGTTTAATTTCTCCGTTTCGTGTGCGGCATTCTCTGTTGTTGTAGATGCTGATCTTCGGGCCTGCATCTGTCAAGAACTATGATCATCACAACATACGGCTCTAAGGAATGGACAGGTTTAGTAGCTGTGGAATTGCTCGGTGGTTGAAGCCAGTTCCTGCTCTTAAGGTCATTACCTGTCTGAGAGACGTTGGACCTCAACCCAGGTGGAGGGGATTTGCTTTAAATGCTTTACTGATGTCCTCCAAAAATTCCAACGCGGCAACCTGCCTTGATTTCTGACAGCTGCTCCACAAGTTTGGTTTATACCTGATAATATTACATTTGTAGTTTGCAGATTTTTGGAAAAAGTTACAAATGTTATCAAAGCTAGTCTGAGCCTCTTTCTTGTGTGGTCCTATGGCCAATGGTACGTCTGCATAGTGGTCAGATTAGAAGCTCTTCAATATTATATTTTATTTGACATAAATATTTGGTGGGGTAATACGAGCTTCGTAACATTAGCATTTATGAAATTTTGACACAAAGAGGGAGCTACCTTTTCAGAATCTCACTAGCCTACTTTATTTTAAATCAAATGAAACAATATGCTGTATTGGCCCTGCCAAATATCCAGTGTGGCACGAAATACACATTGACTAGTCAAAAGTTTGGACGTCCCTTATTATACAATGGTCATTCCTGATTTTTGCTTCTTTCTACCTTGTACAACAATGCTGAGGACATCCAAAATATGCAATAATCTCCTTTAAACAGTTGATGTTGAGATGTGTCTTATGCTCTCTAAAGCCTTCATAACAGCTCTAATCTGAGGTGTTGCAAATTGGTGATTTTTGAGGCTGGTGACTCTAAACGAACTTCTCCTCTTCAGCAGAGGTAAGTTTTGGTCTTGGATTCCTGGGATTCCGGGGACTTCATGTTTCATCATGGCGCTTGATGGGTTTTGGAAATGCACTTGACTGTACACAGATCTGTCATAACATTATATTGTAAAAATTATGCCCAGTATTGTGTAGCTTCACCTTGTGCCGTTTGTAAAGCTTTGGCCCCAGTGAGCCGTGGCTTTCTAGGGCCTCTGGGGGTCTGTTGTGGTGTCTGGCACCAGAACGCTAGTGTTAATACTATTCCTTTAATCTCACTCATGGATGCTTGATTGGATTGGGATGTGGGAAGTTTAGAGGTGGGGTTTCATTGGCTTTTCTGTGGGATCAGACGAGATAAACTAGCCTTTGCTCCCCACAAGCATGTGCCTTGAGTGCCCATGATCCTGTCACCAGTTTACTGGTGTATGATTGATAATCAATATTAAAGTGCTTCATTTATTTGAATGTAAATGTTTCATATAATTTACCTGAACATGTTCCTTCACTGCACTTCTGTTCCCATTTCTCACTGCAAAGAAAAAATGTTATTCATTTTATAACATGATATAGAACAAGATTTAGTTCTAATTCCAGCCCATATGCACTGTGCGAACTCTAGAACTTAACACCACTGTATTCAATCAATCTCTTACCTCATCCATCTCTTGAATATATCATCAAGTGACACTTTCACATCCGTAGATTCTACCTGCATAGTTAGAAGAGAATTAAATGTGGTCATTCATTAAAAGTCATTCTATATGTTTGATTGAAATAAAAATAATGATAAATTATATTAAAGACAAACTATTTCTGGATTTTAGCCACAGTTTACCACACAGTTTTGATCACATTCATCTGATTGTGCAGAAATATTATTTTCCAATAACAAGAAACATCAAGAACCGATATGGTGGGTTAATGTTTATAACTGTTGCCTTACACCTCCAGGGTCCGAGTTCGATTCCCGCCTCAGGTCTGCATATACTCCCTGTGCTTGGTGGGTTTCCTCCATGTTCCTCCCACAGTCCAAAGATATGCAGATTAGACTAATTACTGTTCCCAAATTGAACGTAGTGTGTGTATGTGCCATGCAATGGACCCCGCCTTATCCCCCAAGTCTCCTGGGACAGGCTCCAGACCTCCCCGCCACTTTGTATACAGAATAAAGCGGTATAGACGATAAGTGATTCTTTTTCCTCTTAAACTTTATAAAATTACAGCAATGTCAAACGTCTGAATCATGAATAAAAAGAAGCCCATTTAATAAATGTTGTTGTTAGTCTTTCAGCTGCTCCCGTTGAGGGTTCACCACAGCGGACCATACGATCCGCACAACAACTTGGCACAGGTTTTATGCCCTTCCTGACACAACCCTCCCATTTTATCCGGGCTTGGGGCCGGAACTGATCCAGTGGCTGGGGTTTGGGCTATTCCTTTAATTCGTATGCCACAGAGCCTTAAAATAATATTCATGTGGGAAGTCTATTAGTAGTTCTGGGATATAAATTTATATTTAAAAAAATATATCAGACATATTTAGGCATTTGACCCTGCTGTGACCCCATACATTTGGATCAGTTCCCAAATCTAACCTAAGTTTATATAAATCCTACAGACAGCAATTACACCTTCTTGAGATTATGGCACCAAAAATATCTCAGACAGACAAACAAACAGATGAACAGACAACACAAAAACAGAATGCCTCAGCCACTTGGTTGCAGAGCCATAAAATAACATCTGTGGATTTGGCTTGGTTAAGCTTAAATAAACTATCTAACAACAAACTGTTCTGTTTTTTTTTTCCCCCCAAGAGACTAAAATAAAGTTTTTAGGCAGCAGGGCAATAGTGGGCAGTAATGGCTCTGCAGTTAGTCACTGATGTAGAAGTCTAATATCGAAGGGCTAGATTTTTGTTTTAAGCACACCTATTTGGCTATATGAAGTCTCATTTGCTAAAAATAAGGTACAGTATATTTCTCATGTTTAAATGCAATAAAGGATAAAGGGCCAATACAAATTGTGGTTTCTGCTGTTTGAAACAAAAACCTTTCCTTATAATATACAGAGACTACTATTGAAAAATTATCTACATTGATCAGCAAAAACTTTAAAACCACCACGACGAGACATGAATAATGCTGATTATCTCATCAAGATGGGGAATACATTACGCAGCAAGTGAACAGTCATTTCTCATTGCTGATGTGTTGAAGGCAGGAAAAATGGGCAAGCATAAGGGGTCAGAGCAACTCCAAAATGGCACATCTTTTGGTGTTCCCTGCCTGCAGTGGCTGGTACCTACTAAAAGTGGTCCACAGAAAGAAAACCAGTGAAGTACCAACAGGCCCATGGGGAGTGAAGCCGCACCAATGCGTGTGAGAAGCAAACGCAAATCATTTCTTCCAGTTTCACAGAACAGCTACAGTAGCATGAATTGCTGGAAAAGTATGGCTGAGTATGGGGCTGTGCAGCCGCACATGTTCTGGACTAAAAAACACAATTCATGGAGGCTCCACCTCGTAAATTATAGGACTTAAAGAATCCGTCACTGATGGCTTGGGTCAGTATACCACAGTGTACCTTAAGAGGTCTAGTGGAGACCTTAAAGGGTCAGAGCTTTTTGGGTGGCACAAGGGGAACATAAACAATATAATGCAGGTGGTTTTAACATTATGGCTAATGAATGTCTGACATTAGGATCCAAAGAAGGTCAATATTTCTCGGGGACATAAAAATAATAAGAAACATAATAATAATTACATAATAATAAACATAATAGTTAGCTGAAGGGTAAATAAACCAGTCTGAAAAACTATTAGAAAATATACATTTACACCACCATAAAGAACATAAAGAACATATTTAAATCTACCTACCGATTGCTCTGTAATATCATATAATCAAATATGAAATTCAGTAATACAAAAGAGCAGAAGCATTAATATTCATCTGTGACAGTAAATTAATTATTTATTGATCTTCTATACCACTTATTCTGTATACAGGGGCACAGGGGCCTCAAGGAGACTTGGGGAACAAGGTGGGGTACACCCCGGACATACAGGACACACATACATACGCACACCGGGCAAGCTGGAAATACCAATTAACCTAATTTGCATGTCTTTGAACTGTAGGAGAAAACCCACCAAGCACAGGGAGAACACGCACACAGATCAGAGGAGCGAATCAAACCCTCAACCTTGGAGGTGCGAGGCCACAGCGATAACCACCGCACCCAGAGCAAATTAGCTACATGTACATAGGGCTGGGCGGTATACCTTTTCATACCGAATACCGGTGTTTTTTTTATTTATTATATTCATTTTTCATATACCC
>JAQQZT010000012.1:11992663-12011011 GCA_030068275.1 Clarias platycephalus
TTTCACTGTTAGTGTGTGTTTATATGCACACACACACACACACACACACACACACACACACACACACACACATATATATATAGATATATAGATATAGATATATATAGATATATATATATAGATATATATACATACACTATATGGACAATATACTGTATATTTAGCCAAACCTGCAATGACATTGTATTCAAATACATACTGTATACTTCAATATTGAGTTGGTTACCCTTTTGCAGCTATAACAGCTTCCACTCTTCTTGGAAGGCTATCCACAAGATCATGTTTCTGTGGGAATTCGTGTCCATTCTTTCTGTAGAATATTTATGAGGTCAGGCACAGATGTTGATCGAGAAGGCCTGGCTTGCAATCTCCGTTCCAGTTCATCCCAAAGGTGCTCGATGGGGTTGAGGTCAGGGCGGTGTGTGGGCCAGTCAAGTTCTTCCACACCAAACTCATCAAATCATGATTTTATAGTCATTGTTTTGTGCATTGGGACACAGTCAAGTTGGAATAGGACTAAAAAAGGACCTTCCCCAAACTGTTGATACAAAGCTGGAAGAATAGCATTGTCCAAGATGTCTTGATATGCTAAAGCATTACGATTACACTTCACTGGAGATAAGGGGTCTGATTGAAACACCTGAATTCAATGATTAACAGCTTTGGCCAAATACTTTGGAAATTAATTTTGTCGATATAGTGTGTGTACGTATATATATATATATATATATACTACCAGCCAAAAATCATACACCTTCTAATTCTTTTTCACCTTTTAATTCACTGATAAGTCTGCTACTTATGATCTGTAAAACCTTCAGCTCTAGTCTAAGGCGCTGTTAATTGGTGAGGCCGTTAACTATATTTGATTATTTCTTTAATGTATACTGATTTTTAAAAATGGACTTGGATATGACCAGTCTTTGTCTAGTGCTGTTTAATGACCCATTTATGGTTTAATAAACATAAATGTTCCTGGAGTTTTCAGTCATATATCATATGTGCTGTGCTCAAATGCCCCATAGGGACGCCTGCAGCTTTGGTGCAGCTTAAGCACATTACAGTGCACCTTATTACACTCAGATCCACTTGAGATCATATCTGCCAAATTGTGATCGAACCTGGGTGGATTTCAAAAGCTGTTACAGTATGAGTACTTGCACTAGACCTTTCAGTTCCTACTTTCCTCTACATACAATACAAACAGTCACAAGCCAAGAAAGAGGACTCTTGTGTGCCAGAACACGGCATCTGTTGAGGCTCAGTAAGGACTTGTGCCCCTTCAAACCCCGAAGGCCCAAAACACGAGCTTTTAAGACAAGGCGTCCTGTTTGTGTTTGTAGAATCATGAAGAGCGTTTTGTGATGGACTCCATAACATGTCGAGTTCTGACTGCTGTTTTCAATTTAAAGCTGTCACAAAGAACTCATAGAGGAGCTGCATGTTTTCCTGCATCATGTATGTTTTTAAGAACAGTGGAAACTGCAGCGTAATTTGTTCACATAAGCGATAAAACAAGCAAAATAATAATTTGCACACAAAATGATATAGACTAAAATACTAAAAGTTCACAAAGCTTATATACGTTATATGGCCACGCACCTGCTAAACTATTACAAGTTTGATTCATTCATATTCAGAAGCCGGGATCATGGTGAATCGGATATTAGTCAATAACATGGCCATTCAAATTCATACACTCCACTTGTGACAATTTAACATCGACTGTTTAACCTACTGTCTTATTTTCAGAGTGAACAACCCAGAGAACTTGGAGGAAACCACTCAGAGATAGGTAGTATATTCAAACAGATACTTCATTTATGAGTTCTCCTAAATCTATGAGTTTGTGAGTTCCTGTATGACCTCTGGATCTGAAAGTCGCTCCAGTTACTGAACGTAAGTGAATGCAATTCAGCCCTATTGCCACTTGTTCGTTTAATTTTTCATGGGTTTCTGTTGAGATCATACTACATTGAGGTTACCCCTTTCATCCTGAATGCCACTCCAATTTTGACTTCAGATGACATTCATGCTGATGCCAGGATTCAGATTTAAGGTTGTACTGTAGGTATTTTGCCAAAATGGACTATATACAGGTCCCACCCAAAGTATTGAGATGGCAATGCCAATTCTTTTGTCTTTGCTAGACACTGGAGCCATTTGTGTATGAGATTAAAAGATGAATAAGAGATAATAGATAAGAATTTCAGCATTAATTTCCTGATATTTACATCTAGATGCGATAAAAAATAAAAGAACAAGCCACCTTTCGTGAGAGACCACAATGAGATAAGTGAGATAAGTAGAAGAGATAGCTATATAGGGAAAAATACATTTAACTTTGCTTGCATATAATTTGCTTATAATTATTGCATCAAGCTGAGACCTAGTGACATCACATACTGTAACTGTTTTGTTTTGTGATGCATTTCCAGGCTTTCACTGCAGCTTTTCTCAGCTTAAAAAGTGCAGGTTAATTTGTTTTATTTTTACTTTATATTTTGTATTAATTATTTTATGTATTTATTTTTTTTAGCTGTGGAATGAATAATTTGAGTTTCCATTATTTCTTATGGAAAAATTCACTTTGATTTACGAGTGTTTTGAAATACGAGCCCGCTTCCGGAACAAATTAAGCTCGTAATGCAAGGTTTCACTGTATTAATGTTCACTTGACAAATGGGTGGGCTCCAAGAGATGTTTATCATGTCCCGATGTAAATCTACAGTATCATCTCATATTGATTGTTTGATATTTTGATCTCAGCCCCAAAGGTCACTCACTCATTGCTTTATTCTGGAGACAGGGTCATGCGGGGCTCTGAGTCTGAAGGATATCCAAGGAGACTTAAGGATATCCATGAAGTGGGGTGCACTCTGGATAGGGCACACACATACACACACTCTCACAATCATTCACATACTACGAATTAGCTACAGTCCTTGATTTGTGGGAGAACCTGGTGGAAACCCACCAAGCACGGGGAGGACATGCAAACCTCATGCAAACAGACCAGAGGCAGGAATTGAACCCCGGCCTTGGAGGTGCCAGGCAACAGTGCTAACCTCTACGCCACCATGTCGCTTCTTCAGTGTAAAGCAGAAAAAAAAAACCTAAACAATTGGTCTTCTCATTCCAGCACTTCCATAGGGGACGGCATTACCTATGCAATGTTGTAATTTCATTTTGCACCAGTGATTAAATCTGACATTTTGAACATGCACAATTGTAATTCCAACCTCTTGTATAAAAACCCCAGTGCAGAGAATAATTGCCAGCTGGCGGTACCTGTTGGAAATCGAATTCCCTCTGAACTGGTTTTACCCTGGAAAACTGGAGCAGCCCTGTGCGTCTTATCCAAACGTGCCTATATGCACTGCAGCCTATATGCACGGCCAGACCGGGCGGAGTTAAAGCGACCACTTGAGCCACAGGAAAGGAAGGGACACGAGAGGGGGGTTTTAAAGGGTGAGTTTATCCGAATGATCCAAGGGAGCAAACGGATCCTGGCGGGCAAGTCATGCGCACGCAAGGTTTTTTTTTTGTTTTTTGCGCCATATGTGAAATTCTAGCCGTGTCTGAGATGCAGATCGGCCGGGCGGCTCGGTTTTAACCTTTGCATCTTGTTCCCCAGGCGGTGATGAGCGACTGAGTGATCAGTGTCACTCGGAGGCAGAAAGCGCGCGCGCTGCAGCGGAGCCATGGCGGGAGCGGCTCTGGCGGGTCTCTCTGTCATGCTCGGTGCGGGTTTCCTCGCCTGGGACTGGACGAACCAGAACCAGGTGGAGAATGATCCCGCGGCACCGAACCCGCGCAGGCCACCGCACATCATCTTCATCATGACAGACGACCTGGGTTTCAACGACGTCGGCTACCACAACCCTGACATGCGCACACCCACGCTGGATAAGCTCGCGGCAGACGGAGTGAAACTGGAGAATTACTACGTGCAGCCGATCTGTACACCTTCCCGGAGCCAATTCCTCACCGGCAGGTAAATCCCAACTCTGTGTGTGTGTGTGTGTGTGTGTGTGTTATACATAATGGACAGCTGATCGCACAGGTTTACATGTCCTTGATAAATGCACAAAAAGATATCTGAGAAATTGAAATAATTACGCATCATTTAGACCTAAAAATGCCCCATGTCCCTTTTATTATCATGGGGGTGTAAACTTTTGCATTCAGTTCTATACCTGATTGCCACATCAGCTCTAAAAAAAAAAAAAAAAAAACCATTACACTATTAACCTATGCCTGTTCTTGTCCCTTAAATATGTATCTTTAAACTGGAAATTTGGATATAATATACATGATTTCATGTGCAATTGAACTATAATACCCTTTTAGCTTTAAAGAGGTAATTAAATACTATCTATAGGTATTTAATAGGTGAATATGTGTGCATGTGGCACTAAACAGTTTTTTCTCCATGTGTAAAGTGTACAGTTTTGGAGTTTAGTGTCCTTGCCACTGCATGTTCTAAAAACTTGCAAGCTTTCCAGTGATAAGGAGTCTACAGAGCTTTTGTCTTTCCTTCATATGTTGTCACATGATCTAACTCAAAATGATGTCATCATATGGCATTGATACAGTAGTAGCCTAAACCGAAAGAGTAGTAGCCTAAATCGATACAACCTATAGTTATAGTGTCTTTCTAGAGCTAGAATTTTTGAAAATGATCTGATATACAGTATAAAATAATCTACAGGAATGATATGCTTGATTATTCTGATGATCCAGTTTATCCCGAAGACACATACAAATCAGAACCAATACAAGCAAAGCATTAACGCAAAGTGTTGAATTAACACACGTGATCACCACATGGGGATTTCTTTGCCAACTAGCATTGCCACCTCACAGCTGCAGGGTCCGTGGTTCAATCCTGAGGTTCCAGTTACACATTTTGTTGTTCATATATTCATGTACTGTAGGTTTAATTATCCTTAGTACTTGTGAACATTTTACATCAGTGTTTATACTGTATAAGTCTTCAAGGAGAGAGACACTCAATAAAGCACAAGTCATTCAACACTGGAGATTTTTGTCAGTCGTTACTCTATTATGCTAAATGAGATGATAAATCGTGCTGTACGGTGGCGTAGTGGTTAGCACTATGGCCTCACACCTCCACCTCCACCTTCCCACCCCTGGTCTGTGTGCATGTAGTTTGCATGTCTGGTTGAGTATGTCAGCATGTGTGTGCCCTGTGATGGATTTTCACCCTTTCCTGGGTGCACCCTGCCTCACACCCCAAGACTCCTGGGATAGGCTTCCACAACCCAGGACAGGAAAAACAATAAGAAAATGAATGACTGAATGAAAGATGCTAAATCATTTGGACATTGCACATAATCATGAAGCAATATTCTTGATTGTTGCAGTACATACAGTGCAGATAAATAAATGAGTTTCCATGGTAATATACTGAATAATCATTCCACACTTTCAGAAAGTAAACCCTAAATGGCTTTTTTGGTTGTCCCTATGGGGAAACCCTTGAAAATTCCTAGTGTAACTCTATTTTATTAACCCTAACCCTAACCCTTTTTCTATTAATGTGTAAGGAAAATGCTAAGATTTAAGTGGGTGCAATCTTGTAAAAATGTAACTGAAGGTGTTAAACTGGTCATAACTGTAACCTGTAGCATAAAAAAAGAAGCTTTTATGGTACTGAACATTTTCAACCCATTCCTTCTCCCTCTCCTCAGGTATCAAATCCACACGGGTCTCCAGCATTCGATCATCAGGTCTCGGCAGCCCAATTGTCTGCCTTTTGACATGGTCACCCTGCCACAGCGCCTCCAGGAGGCCGGCTATTCCACGCACATGGTGGGTAAATGGCATCTGGGCTTCTACAAGCGTGACTGTCTCCCTACTCGTCGTGGCTTTGATACCTACTTTGGCTCGCTGACAGGCAGCGTGGACTACTACACGTACGACTCCTGCGATGGCCCTGGGAGGTGTGGCTACGATCTCCATGAGGGTGAAACAGTGGCATGGGGATATCGGGGAAAATACTCAACACATCTGTACACACGCAGAGTGCGGAAGATTCTGGCATCGCACGATCCATCGGGACAACCTCTGTTCATATATCTGTCCTTCCAGGCTGTACACACTCCCTTACAGTGTCCTAAGGAGTACATCTATCCGTATCATAGAATGGGGAATGTTCATCGGCGCAAATATGCAGGCATGGTTTCATCTGTGGATGAGGCAGTACGCAACGTGACATATGCACTCCGGAAATATGGTTATTACCAAAACAGTGTGATTATCTTCTCTACGGATAATGGGGGCCAGCCTTTATTTGGAGGAAGTAACTGGCCACTCAGGGGCAGGAAGGGGACATATTGGGAAGGTGGTGTACGAGCAGTCGGATTTGTCCACAGCCCACTTCTCAGGAGACGAAGGAAAGTCAGTAAGGCACTGGTTCACATCACTGATTGGTACCCAACACTGGTGAGTCTGGCAGGGGGGAATGTATCCCAGATGCGCAAACTAGATGGGTATGACGTGTGGGAAGCAATCAGCGAGGGCAAGGAGTCCCCCCGTTTCGAGATTCTCCACAACATTGACCCACTTTATGTGCTTTCACGCCATGGCTCGCTCCGGGGCGGACACGGCATCTGGAACACTGCTGTACAGGCAGCGGTGAGAATGGGAGACTGGAAGCTACTGACAGGAGAGCCAGGTTATGGAGACTGGACGCCACCGCAGGTGTTAGGAAACTTCCCGGGTGGGTGGTGGGATCTCGAGCGTCATGCCGAAGCCCGCAAATCTCTCTGGCTGTTTAACATCACAGCAGATCCCTACGAGCGCTACGACATGGCTGAACAAAGACCTGATGTGGTAAAGCGGCTGCTGGCCAGAATAGCGTTTTATAATCGCACAGCTGTGCCTGTTCGCTACCCTGCTGAGGACCCGAGGGCAGATCCGAGTCTGAACGGAGGGGCATGGAGGCCTTGGGCCGGCGACAAGGAAGCAGACAGCTGGCACCAAGTTTATCACAGGAGGAGGAATGACAAGAATAAGAAGTTGAACAAAATGAGGTCATTTTTCAAGAAACTGAATACAAAGATCATGTCCAATAGGATATGAGTAGTGAAAAAAATGTGAATTCTTTCATAAACGTCTGAAAAACCTTTACAAATAATACAGATAAAGGTTTTTATTTAAGTATTAGTTAAGAGCTCCTCGTGGCCAATTTTTGTGCCTGTCTGACTGTATGTTCTTACATACTCTACCTCTCTATTTTTTATACTTGTGTAATTTGTAGCTGTCCCTTTATGGGAATTCCTAAATGTTCTTTGTAGAACCCTGTAACAGTGTTTCCTTATTCGAAGTGCTTTAAAGCAGTGCCATTTTAGGAGGCTAAGAACCCTTAATTATCACACAAAACCCTAAAAACCCTTCAAGAAGCCTTTTAAAGCATGTACGTCTCAATACAAACTAGAAAAAAAGGCCTGAGGGACTATTGACTGATTAATGTAATGAATGAGGAATGGATTTTAGCTGTGGTCAATCACGCATACACAATGCTCCTGGAAGCCTTTTAAAACACGCAACACTGTGGAATTAAAAGAAACGAAACAAAACCAAACCTTGTTTACCTGGACCAGCTGCTTTACCTTTGTTTACATATTCTTTTTAAAATGAAATATTTACTGTTATTAGAACGATCAACTACTCAACATACGTCATAGTATTTGGGAAAGTGTGTGTTGTGAGTGTTTTGCATGCATTATTGGGAGATATCTGTAATAAACAACACAGGCTGTGCTTTCATGTCATGTGTACTGTATTTAGACTGGAGGTAATCTCCACAAATACTGCCTTCTAGTGGTCACATGGTGTTATAAATAAACCTGGATCTGGAGAACTGTAAGATTTTTTTTTTTTTTTTACTTAAGTCCAAATCTGTGAATACAAAATAATAAAACAAACATAAATGAGAAAAATGGAAAAGGATTGTGGCTTCATTTTTGTTACTTTTTTTGTTTTGTATGTGTTTGTTCAAAAGTTTATTTTTGCTATGTATTTTTTCCATGTAATGATTTCTATTTTTATATAATTTTGTATAGATTTTTTTTATTAATTCAAAGAGTATTTTAATCTAATTTATATTGTTTATCTATTAATTCCCGTATTTATTAATCTGACATTTTTTTCCTACGCACAGCTCATACAACTGATGAGACATTTACGAAGCGTTTGTTTAACGTCTGTGCCCCCTAGTGGACTCGGGTGGTACTATCGTGGGTCTTCAGTATACAGTACGAGGCTTTTCAAAATTCAAAATTCAAATATTAATAGCTAAAATGTCTTAATTATTATTTCTACAAAATGTGTTTATATATGTTTTTAGTTCCAAAAGATTTAAGCTACTAGCTGTGATAAGTTTTGAGTGATATTTATGTCAAATCTATGTTTTATATTGAATTATAACTTATTTCCTAATCAGCATAATGTTTTTAAAGGGTGACACTGTAGTTAATTATTACTTATTGTTATGGACAGGATCCTGTTTCTCAAATAATCTTAAAGGTAATAGTATTTGGGAATGTAGTGCAATGTCATTAAAGGATGATCTTTGCATTGCTGTACTTTTGGAAACTCAGAAGTGGTCCATTCAACACAGGTAACGTTTGTGATTGTTCACATGAATCGCAAATTGATCTATGTTGATGACTTTTGCAGCTTTAGTGTTGTAGGAAAATATAGCATTTTATAAAGAACTTGTGAATGATCATCAAGCCATTTCGGCACATTGGTCAACAGGTACTCCCCAGTTACTTAAGGGGTCGAGTTGCCAACTCAACACCCGATTGTCATTCACACACTACAGGCAATTTGGGAATGCCAGTTAGCCTAATCTTCATGTCTTTGGATTGTGGGAGGAAACTGCAGTACCAGGATGAAACCCAACAAGCACAGGGAAAACAAGGCACGAATCGAACTGTCAACCCTAGAGGTACAGGGCAACAGTGCTAACCACTAAGCCATAAGTGTAATAAAAACAGCAGTTTCCATCTACATGAAACTCTCACTCAGTGGTAATAATGAGGCAGTGTGACACAAATATTTGATATCATAAATACATTAATGAACAAATGAATGAGCAAAAAATATTTAAACCACAATTTACATTACAACCCGTGCCTCGTGCCTCAAGTTCCCTGGAATTAACTCCAGGCTTCCTAGGGTTAGATTATTCTAACAGGATAGGTTGTACAGAGGATGAGTGAATTTACATTACAAAATGAAACGTTTTGTTCAAAGAATTTTATTTATTAATGTATTCAAGTAACTTTTTTTGTATCTTTTAGTGTCTCTAACCCTACATTCTGTGTCAGTAATAAATGCATGCATTATTATTATTATTTTTTTTACAGTAGAGCAAAGTAATAGTCCTCATGAGGCATTTACACATCAAAATGTTTAAGCAACAACATAAAGGGAAAAAGCAGCGAGATGACTGAAAATATTGGTTTCACATATGCTCACATGTGATACCTTTTTTTAAAAAAAATGAACAAAACGTTATCTATGCATTCAATAGGAAAAGAAATAGAACACAATATAGTTGTATTTTGCCTTGTGGCCTAAAGAGAAACTAATTGAAAAAAAAAGAGAGAGAGAAAATAAATTTTATGTTAAAGCAGTAAGTCACTGTTTAAAATGAATAATTGGTTTAACTGTATAACAAATAACAGGTAGTTGCTACATGGTTAGATGGTTAATAATAACAACAAGGCTAATGTAAAGAAGAAAAAACAATACTCAGTTGTGACAAAATAGTTAGCATAGTTGGTCTGGTGTAGTATAGGATACACAATGTTTCTCTTTAGGTCAGGTTCTGCAACTTGACTCTGGACGTGTATAGGAACAGCAGTTTAAAAAAAAGAAAATATAAAAACACGTGACCAGATGGCGAGTTCATGAGCTTCTATAGGTCAGCCTGCTATGCACGTGCAGCCCACGGCGATGCTCTCCACCACGGTGCGGTAACGCGGCACGCACTTCTTCTTCTTCTTCCGGGGACACTGCAGCCGCCGCACCGGGATCTTGGCGTAGATGAGCACGCTCGTCATGGAGCGGTCCTCCTGCATGGTGAACGGGTTAATGCAGCCCGCGCATGCGCACTTGGCCTCCGGGATGTCGACAGGCCTGCGGTTCTCATCGTGATTGATCCTGTAGCAGCAGGACAGGGTGGAGCGGACAAAGAACGACAACTTATTACTTTTCTATCTGATGTTGATGCAGTTAGATACAGGATGTGGGTATAACATACCCTATACATATACGCACTTGTATTTTCTCCAGAAAGTAAAGCATGCGTGCAAACACGTATTCAAGCTGGTGTCACTTTGCTTTGAAGTTTACAGTTACTTTTATCATGCTGTATCTTCTCATTTTGTATCCCACTAATAACAACTGCGTGCAAACGTTTCTAAGCCATTCTTTTTTAAAAATGTATCTCTATTTTACAATTTATCTACACTGTATTACAATGTATCGTTTCTTGTTGTTGTTGTTGTTGTTGTTGTTGTGGTGGTGCACCTTTATTCATTTCACATTTAATGTTTCCCTCACGTGAAAACATACACTGAAAATGATTTGAGATAGAAATTTTGATGTTTCGACTTTAAAAGATTTCACACCACATATGCACATTTCTAGATAAAAGATATTTGCTAAAATAATCAAACGAGATACAGTTAAACGAGATGCACCACTCCAGCTAAATGCTTTTCATTAGAGAGTGCACAAAAAAAAGATGTAAAAAATTAAACTTGTAAGGCAAGATCAAATTTCTAAATTCAAAGATTAAGTTTGTCACCAGGCTGGATTGTCAACTTTTTAAGTAGAGATCACTGAAATGCTTGGTGAAGTTGCAAACACAGTATAAACACACTATACTACAGTATAAATACACTAGTCACATTGGTTTGTTTAAGAGTGAAAGTAAGAGCAAATCCGCACTCACACACAATGTGACAAGAACATACAGGATTTGGACTGAACAGCTTTTTTTTTTCAATTACATTCAGGAAAAAAAAAGATGCACAGTTAGGAGCTTATATAATGTTCACACTATCAATAGCCTAACTTATTATAGACTAAAGAATATCTGTGAAAGTGCCTTATTGGTAAAATTAATTGCATGGCGTAAAAGCAACACGTCTGCACCCATCCGTATAGGAATTTTTTTTTTTAAAGAATTACAATCGAATCAATCATTTTTCCAGTGTCCTTAACTGGTAATGTGGAACGTATAATCATGAGGTACTGGGGGGAAAAAAAATTAAAACTGAAAAATACAAAAGTTCCCGACTCACCTGTATGACCACGGGGAGAGGCTCCGACTGTTGGACATCCACAGGTGACGGTCCACCACGCATTTGCTTTTGGACAAAGCCGGGTTGTTCCTCACCTGGGACACCATGTCATCTATGGCCTTATCGAAGTCCACCTCGTGTTCTCCAGTTCCGGCTGTGTGGTCCCCGGTCAGTATGGGGTCGAGGGGAATCTGGAAAGAAGTGGCGTTGCGCTGCGGCTGCGCGTCCTGCTGGTCCTCCACTTTGCGCCGCCGCGCTTTGGCTTCTTTGCGCGCCAACGCCATGACCATAATATCCGCCAGCATCAGGACCATTAACAGCTGGATGTGTGCGTGTGTGTGCGTGAGAGAGAGCATAACATTGAGTATCAGTTATAAACACGTTGTTATAAGTATAGACTTTCTTTAAACAAGTGCCATAAATGTATCAAACCAGGAACGCTGTTGCGACTCACCTCGTTCCAAAATCTGCCCATGGTTTCCACTCAGGTCGCTGCGATTACATTTGGCACACGTGCTCGACCATGTCTTAAACACCTTTTGGCGCAATCAGCATGCGTGTGACTACATACCAGGTTTTGTCAACAGGTGAGGACACACCTGTGTTGGGCAGCTGAGGGTGGAGCCAAATGAGCGTGCGGTCAATGAGTACACACTGCTGTAAAAATGAGGAAATCAACACAATACAGAACAGGACTGATTTTAAAACTGCATCTTACACTACTAATGCCCTAAGGACACTTGTGCCAACCTTCACTTATCAATATGCTCCTCCAGTGAGTACAAGCTGATCATCATGGGAAGAATATCAGAACCGGTTAAGCCTGAAAATATATCAATCATTCAATCAAATTCAAATAATTAGCAGCTTTAATATGTTTTGGACTATACTTGCTTGTACTAGTTCGAAGCGACTTGTTGACAAGTTATGGACTAAAAATATCAAACAAAGTTTAAAAAAGAGTAGGGCATTATATGCTGTCTAAGTGGGCAAGAAATTTTGAATCATCACTACTTTGTGTCTTATTGTGTTCTCCTTGTCTGCTTTGCCCCTTTCTTACTTAAATACACCCTTTATTTCTTTTTCAGGAAGTTCTTAAGCCCTGTTACCACAAAGCAAACAAACAGTACTTTGAAGGTCTATAGATGTACTCTGGGAACTCTCTCTTATAGAACATTGCCTGCCGCTACGTACATGAGCCATCCAAGGTTTTGTCTTTGATCCTCTTTTATTGGCATGTGCTTCTTTTCAATGCATCCTATTGAGATGACCAAAGAAAGAACACCTGTTTTTGAGGCAGGTTAGGGCAATTCATTAGCGAGACTTCCGCTTCAAAAGAGTTTTTAAGTGTGGTAAACACTCAGCTGTAAAAAAAAAAAAAAAAAAAAAAACTGGCCCTGTAATAGAACTTGGAGAGAAACAAAATATATAATATAGCCTACTTATTCTTGTGAATAACAAAAGGAAACAGTCTAAATATGCAACATAATGCCCATAGTATTTATCACAATAAACCTGTGATGGGTTTTATATGAAATAATTACAGAATTGTTCCATGGCATAAAATGCCACGCAAAGGGGCTTGAAAACATAAAAGCAGCAGCTTAAGGAGTTGCAAAAATATTTACATTCTGAATAAGTAAAAAGGAATTAGATATCTATCAACTAACAACTACAAATAACTTATTATAGTCTGGCATTTTTTTGTACCCAGTGTTGCTATCTTATCATTGAGTAAGTGCATAAGTATTGTACAATCTTTCAGATTGATAATTTACCACAAAAATATATAAGCAAAAATTCCATTGTGCAAAACATTATCAAAATAAATAAATAAACAATAAATGCAAGCAAAATATAAAGGAAAAAAAAAAGAAATGTGCTATATTAATCGAAACATTTCATACAAGATATCATGTATACTTCTACATTCCTCTTCGTGTTATACCTATTGGAAGGTCATGAAGTAAATTATTATTATTTATATATTTCAATATGTACAGTAGTTATATTTTCCACATGAGTAGACCAAAAATTTAGAAAATAGGAAAAACAAGCACATCCTGTAATTCAGTAAACAACTTTAGAAACAATAACTTGAAGTAAAGGTTTTCTTTGATTTTATCAGTGCCTTACATCAATTTTCTGTTCCACACTTCTTTATCTCATTGCTTCAGATCACTAATGTTGGAGGACATTTGGTTATTCTCTGCTCTCTTAACATCCCAGCAGCAAAGTCATGTGAGGACCGGAATTAAAAAAAAAATGTATTCAGCCATTCAGATGTCAATTTGATGTGTGCTTGAGATCACTGTCCTGTTGCATGACTCAATCGTAGCCCAGCTTAAGTTGCTCACCAAGGGGCTTCAGATTTGTCACAAATGTATTTTTATATACATGGTCTAATCAGTCCCAAGGATATTGTTCTAAAACTTTTGTGGCCTGGCCAGATGCAATGTTCAGACGCAGCCATATTTAATTTAGAGAGACAGTTTTTTCCCCTAGCCACTATTTGGTGAAAGCCATTATGGTTCAGTCTTTTTTCTGATTATACTGTCATCAATATAAACACTTAATGTGCTTACAGAGGCATGGGTCATATGATATCAATCATGCTTATTTGTAAATTGTATCTGAACATGAAACAGTCTGACTTGACCTTGGACTTAATTTTCTGGGACACCTATTCGTTGGAAGATTGGCAACTATCTTGGCAACTATATAGAGCTTTCAAATATCTTGAAGGCTCTATATTTGACAATTTTTTTAAACAATCATTTTCAGTGGTACATTTTAAATTGCTTAGAGCATTATAACTGTTTCCGGATTGATGAGCAACAACATTTGCTTCTCTGAGGTCATGGCTGATGTTCTCTTTTCCTGACATGATGTACACCTGAATGCCCCAGACCTGCTAAAACTGTATAAGAAAAAAACCTGGCCTTGCTCTTTCATTGCTTTCAGAGGTGATTTATTTTTTAATAAAACAGGGTCCGTCCATTTTTGCAAAAATTATAAGCAAAACATTCTGAATAATAAATTCAGGAATTAACACCACTGAAAAAGGTATTCACGTGTACTGCAATAGGAGCAATATTCAACTTCAAATATTTCTTTCAAAGTCACAATTGTCTATATGCCATGTTTTTAAAACCCACCTGGAAACCCAGAAGCTTTATGTATTCCTCATAAAACAAAAGAATATGCTTCCAATCTCTCCTCCATTGAAATTTACCCTTGCGCTTGAGGTTCATTCGGTCTGTGGTTTAAGAGCAGAGTGTCTTTTGACAGGTTTTTCAAAAACTCTAGGAAAAGACATCTTATACCTTATTACCACCTGAGTCTTTTTATTGACTTGGAACAAAGCACACACATCCGCTCCCTTTATGTGTTCAATTGTTTTAAGTGTCTCATATTTCTAGCATAATAGTTGATGCTGAGTCCAAAATTCAGATTTATGAAAGGCAACATTATTTCATTCAGCAGTCTGATATGTGAAAAGCAACCTTTTTGTAGTTCACATGATTTATGAGGTCAGGCAATAGAAAAGGATGCATGAGAAGAAGTTGAATTTATCAAAAGAAATAAATGTAAATTTGAGACCGGAATACTTTACGAAGTAAAGGAAATATTTATCCTTTGTGTGGTACTTTTGAAACCAATTTGTAAAATATATTACAAAATATGTAGCAGGTCAATACATTTTCCCCCACGTTTTAGCTGTGTGTATAGCCTATGTGTATTTTTCTATTTTGAAATAAACAAAGAAATATCTAGATGAATGTAATTATTAAGATTATGACTCTTTAAAATGTTTTGTTTTAACGTAATGTCATATCATTGTAACAAAACTCATTTTAGTATCAGTGATGTTCTATAAAGGTAATGTCTTAATGAAAAAACTTTAGAAACAGACAAACTTGTACATACTGTATATGCACCTGTTAGGTATAACGTTGAAACCACTAATAGATTAACTGAATAATATTGAAATATCTTGTTACAGTGGCACCTAGCAATTGGTGAAAAAATGAGCAAGCTTTAGGATCACAAGGCCCAGATGGTGATGACTGGTGATATTTGGTTGCATCTCCAAAACAGCAGGTTTTGAGGGGTGCACCTAGTACCTATCAAAAGTGTCCAAGTAAGAACAAATAGTGAAGCAGTGACAGGGTCATGAGGGCCCAAGGCTCACCGATGTGTGTCGAGTGAAGGCTAGCCCATTTGGTCACAGAAGGGTGTTTGTAGCACAAATTGCTGAAAAAGTAAATGCTGGAACATACAGTACAGTGCATTACATCTTGCTGCATATGGAGATGGGTAGCCACAGACCAATCAGAGTGCCTTTGCTGACCGCAAAGAAACAGGTACAGAGAGAAACAGGTAGATCTTGCAAACATGTTATATGTTTATGAATATATGTTTATGTATATTTTTATTTTTAAAATAGCAGTTATGGAATTGATATTGGTAAATTAAGTTAAACTTGATTAAAACTGTTGATTCCCTTTTGAATTTTCTCTGAGCTTTGGGAAAACCTGTAGGACACCTGTATTAGGTGTGTTAGGTTAGTTGTGATTATGTTTGAAGGAAAATAGTCTTGTAAGACGTCTTATCCAATACAATTATCACAATTATTTAAATTATTATAATATAATATTATTATATATTATAGCATATACTGACATTGTTCTGTATACATGGTTTACAAATCCACAGTAGTCACATTCTTAGTCACCACTAGGGTGCGCACTTTCTAATCCCGCTTATGAACTCAGTTCTCGCGATATTTGCGCCTCGACTAATTCGAGCGGAAGTAGAACTGCAGCCTCTTTTCCGGCGGCCATAGCGGAATAATCGGTAGGGTAAGCGCTGTTGGTGAATCTGTAAAAGTTCTATCTTTGTCCATCCGCGCCATTTACGTGTATATAAGATCCAAATCCCTGTTCGGTGATAGAGAATGTTATAAATGCTCATAAAACAGTGATATTTGTCAATAAGGTTCACGCAAACACAACAATTTACACGCCGAAAGGACGACCTAGCATAGCGCTGCTTAGCATCCTCACACCGTTGTGTGTAGATGATTGTATAGCCAGATGTTTTTACTTTAATGACAACGCACAGATTATATTGAGAGTTAGTGTGTTTATATAGGGAGTGAAGTAGTGGTTTGGTTATTTTTAATATGTTATTGGTGTTAATAAAGCGCTTCTTGTAGCTGACGGCTACTCTTCACGGTCTCTTGTTATGGCAGTTAAATGATCTCGCATGGTGACATGAGTTAACTAGTCAGCTTACTATTTCCCCCCCACACTTTTAAGTGTTGTAATAATTTAGGACGTGTTTATGCTGCCGAAACATGTTGTTTTATGTTTTGGTTGCTACTTTAAACTTGATGCACAGGTTGAGCACTAGTTAGTGTGTCCAGAAGTGATGCCCCAGGTGCTCAGTGTATTATATTATGTATGTGTGTATATATATATATATATATATATATATATATATATATAGTATACTATACGTATTATATTATAGGCTTTGTTGTGCTCTGTGTTAGTGGACTGACTGGTCATCTTTTTTTTGTCATCACAGCCATCATGAAGATCAATCCGTTTGTGACCTCCTCCCGGCGTAAGAACCGCAAGAGGCACTTCAATGCCCCGTCACACATCCGCAGGAAGATAATGTCTTCACCTCTGTCCAAAGAGCTCCGCCAGAAATACAGCGTAAGGTCCATGCCTATCCGGAAGGACGATGAGGTCCAGGTAAGTCCCGTTTGCACTGTGGGAATATTATCCTGTCTTATGATCACATTTTATGCTCAAGCCCATGTTGAGCTGTCTGGTGTAAGAACAGTCTTTAACTGTAGGTTTATTGGTAAAATTTCGTCATACCCACCAAACAGCCATAACATTGACAACTGAATAGATAGCACCAGGATGCACTTTTAAAAGATGTCAAGTTACTTTGACATCTACCTAAACATTCCTGTTGACCAAGTAAATTTTTTCATAGAAACAGTATTCCTGATACCATTGGCCACTTTTAGCAGGTTAGTGTGCCCTGACACAAGTGTTGACTTGGCCTGCAAATTGTGCAGATCTCAATACAATCAAGTATTTGTTGGATATGTTGAAAACGAATAGTTTGATCCATGGATACCCCACCTCACAAGCATCTGCTACTGATTTGGTCTTAGGTTCTACAGTACATCTTGAGAATTATTTTGGAGTTCATGCCTCATCAGGGCTGATATGGTGGCGAAAGGGGGTGGGGGGGGATCTCCTCAATATTGGTTGTATATATAATGTTGTTGATGGGTGAAATAGCACAATGGAGGACATTATGCAGCACAGTCTCTTGCATGAATTTGAGCAAAGATTGTGGTCTGGTACAGAGTGACGAATGTAAAAATAGGTTCATTGTCGATCAACTGGCCAGTAAAAAAAAGTCATATGCTGTCTTGCGTTGGACATGCTATAATTCAGACTTCTATTTAATGGTTTCTGGTCATCTTGACATTTTTAATGGCATAACGTCTAATAGTTTTGGGATGGGTAACAGTATAGGAAACATTTTACACCATTTTATACTTGCATTCATATTTGAGATTTTGCGTAAAAATATTTATTCCTTCCTCAGTGTCATAGAATTGATTTTGTATTGGACAGCTGTATTGATTATTTCTGTTTTAATCCACAGGTGGTTCGAGGACACTACAAAGGCCAACAGATTGGCAAAGTTGTCCAGGTATACAGGAAGAAATACGTTATCTACATTGAGCGCGTGCAGCGTGAGAAGGCCAATGGAACCACTGTCCATGTTGGCATCCACCCTAGCAAGGTAGGAGAGACAAGGGTTTTCATTTAGGGTGTTTTTTCATTAGGCACAAATGGTTTGTACGGTGCCCAGGAATGATTTCTTGCTTTTCCCCGGCTGGCCAGCATTCACATTTTTTATTATTTTTTTGCTTGCACATTTACATTCTCTGATA
>JAQQZT010000012.1:12040674-12056099 GCA_030068275.1 Clarias platycephalus
CATGGAAATCAATACCTGCTGGTACAAGAACTGCATTGAGAGGCTGCAACAAATCTTCCTCATGGTACTTTTCATTTCACATATGGCTTGTGTTTACAAAAGCACGAAGTAGAGGTGGAACATCATAAATCATATAAAGTCCTAGACTTCAAGTCAAGTTACGAATTTCCGCAGATGGGAAGAAATCGTGGAAGTGTATTGTACAAAAAATAGACATTGCAGTGCACCAGATATCAATATTTAGAATTATATACAATAATTTTGGTGTGTAAGTGAATATATAAAATGTCCAAAGTCCGAGAGTCGGCCTCACCAGTTTCACTTAATCAGTCCGGGAGCAGAATGATAGAAAATGGCTGTCCTGTAAAAGCTGTCCCAGTGGTGAACACTGTATTCCTAATTTCTGAAAGTCCTCAAGGAGAAAGAGTTCACAGTCCAAAACAGCTCTGAAACAATATGGCATTAATTCAAGTGTGCAGTAAACACCATGTACTGTAGCATTGTCTTTCTAGGGCTGCCTTTAAACAAGGTAAACTCCAAAACTGATGTTAAATCGCGATAAACCGTACTTACAGCCACCATGGGAAACCACGCTAACTCTACATAGGTAAGATAGGGGTATAAGAATCACTTCGTCAGACTTACAAACGAATCCAACTTACTCGTTCGTAAGTCGGGGAGATCATAAACCTTAGAATACCATATTGCGATACTGTGCGAGATTTAATAAATAAATACGTGAGTGAGATATACTAATATCATAAACTACTCTATGCAGCCACTGCAGAGTGACTCTTTGAACGCACGTTACAACACATAATAAAATATGTATTAAATATGTACCTTTACTACACATTTACATTTAGGCATTTGGCAGACGCTCTTATCCAGAGCGACTTTAAAAAAATGCTATCACTGGATAGTAACACTAAGTAACACTTAGGCTTTAGATTGTACCCGAGTATGTCAAATGAGCAATCATAACTGAATGAGTAGATTTTCAATAGGTGCATCATGTTTTGTACATGTAATAAAAAAAAATCATTATATGTACAAATTCTTTAAATCTGACACTCTTTGCACTGTTACACTTTACAAGTCTTTTTGCACTACTGTCATACTGCTATTTGTGTTGCATGTTACAAATGCCTTTTTATTCAGAACTTCAGAATGTTTATTTGCATATTAATAAAATTCACTGTTTACATTTACTCAGATGTATATTCATTCAGATGTTTACAAGATAAATTTATTTCTATCTGTTTATTACAAGTACACTGCAGGTACCTTCATACAAAAATCAGTCATCATACAAAAACCGGCTGATATTTTTATACAAACTTTCTATATTGCATTGATAATGTAAACACTTCTACAGTGCATATGCATTTATATATACATACATAAAATATGTATTTATTAAAGTACCATAATTAAAAAGAAAATATGTACTGTTAATATAATATGTACTGTTAGTATATATGTAAATATGTATGTATATATGTATATGTATATTTGTTTGTGTACTATATACATACACATTCATTCAAGAACCCCGCTCTCATACATGTGTATGCACTGCCAAATTCCATTAATAATATAAAATACATAATAAAATGTGCATTATTAAAAAGAAAACATGTACCTTTAATATACAAATAAGCACTGAGGCTTTAGTTTGTACCTGAGTATGTAAAATGAGCAATCATAACTGAATGACTACATTTTAAAAATGTCATCATGTTTCAGACAAGTTAGAAAGTAACACAGTGCATATACACAAACACTTCTACAGTGCATATCCTCATTTGCATTTTTCAATGACATGTTGAGGTAATAGTTAGAGTACACAGGAACTCGTCAGTGGAACTAGTCAGAAAAGAAGGCTTCAGTTTGTTATGGAGCATAAAGACTGGACTTTGGGACAACTGGAAAAAGGTCACGTGGTTTGATGAGTTTAGATTGACCATATTCCAGAGTGATGGGTGCATCAGTGTAAGAAGGGAAGTGCATGAAGCGAAGCACCCTTGATGCATAGTGGCCACTGTACAAGCCTTTGGAGGTAGTGTTATGATCTGGGGTGCTTCAGTTGCTTTGATCGTTATGTGGCAATAAAATTCAGGCAGCATGACATCAATGTACTGAATGACTAAGGTATTAGATCAGTGCATTTTTTTTCCCACTGATCGCACAGGTAAATTCAAGGACTCAAATTGTGAAAGAGTGGTTCTGGGAACATGAGGAATCATTTTCACACATGAAGTGGCCACCACATTGCATGCCCTTAATCAAAGCTAAAAACGGTTGGCCCGAAATCTTAGCGTGTGCAATGTTTTTTTTGGGCCAGGAAATGTATAGGCTGCTGGATGCTTTCCGTTGAGGCTGTATCCCATCATGCACCTGTGCTGTTGTTAATCACTCTTGGCTTTCGGCTGCCTCTGTGTTGATTCTCCGGTACTGCGTGTGGAAGAAGATGATGAAGGAGCATGAAGCTAAACAGCACAATCCAGCCATCACCAGCACTGGCACTGTGTGTATGTGTGTGTGGGCAAAGACAAAGGGAGAGAATAATCAAATGAGTTTAGCACTATCATGTTTATCAAGGCATATCTGGGCAAACAACAGAGAAGTTTTCAATGTGGCATGTTCACTCCCACCCACTGCAACTCTGCCTACAGTGAAGAGGAAGTGACAATGATGCAGAAACTGCCTCAAGTAACTTACAGTAGAATAGGCCATTCTGTGCTTAATATTAACATCCTGGTCTAGAACTGCCCATTCAGTTTTTATTAGTAATGGATCATGCACATATTAAACATACACATTACTGTTTGCTGTATTGTGCCCAAGTTTGAGTGCAATACTGTTAATAGGAACTGCAGCCGTAGTGCTATACAAAGAACATCCATAGCCAGCTTATGGTTTCTATGTGGTACCACCCACAATAACCTCAGGGTCAACTTCAGGCTGTTCATGTGGGGCGATTCACAGTTTCAATTAGGGGTTTTCAGGTGATGAGAACTCCAGCCTGTAAACTAGCAGTGTGAGAAAAACAAGTATAACAACATAATACAAGGCTGATGGATGCCCGTTTTTACCTTTCATACACTAATGAGTTGCTGAGTGAGGACGGCGTGGATCACCCTACATCAGCTTTGTTATCTCACACACTTGGAATTCTAGCCCTATTGTGGTGAAAGGTTTCAGTTTCGGTCTACCAGATGAACTTCTTACAGTCTTGCTGAGATGAACATCTATAAAACCTACAATATTCTGAACTGCAAATTTGTGTTAAATTTTTTTTGTGATGGAAACGACCATTGGTAATTATTTCACAATTTCCTGGATCAGACAGGGTTAACGTTAAGGGTCTTGCTCAAGGGCCCATCATGGCAGCCTGGAGAAGCTGGGGCTTGAACTGCTGATCTGATGAGCTACCCAGAGCCTTAACACATTGAGTTACCATTACCGTCTTTTATAATTTCTTTCAGCTTAAAGAAAAATTCCAGCATTGCAACCTAATCTCTGTGTGGTCATCTACAGGTTTTAGGATGAGACTGATATGAACACCTTACCAAAAGCTTATATTATAGAGTGTTATCCAACTTTTCAACACTTGAGTGAAACAGTGAAAAGGAAATTTTTGCTTTTTGAGTAGATGAAGATGCCTAAAATCTTTTACATTTACATTTTAAATATATGTGAACACCAAAAATATGTGAACACCTGATCATCACACCTAGATATGGTTCTTCCCCAAACTGTTGCCACAAAGATGGAATCACACATTGGTCTAGAATGTCTTTGGATGCTATAGCATTGAGATTTCTCTTCATTGGAGTTAAGAGGTGCAGATCTGTTCCAGCATGACAATGCCATTGTGTACAAAGCGAGCTCCTTGAAAACAGGCTTTGCCCAGGTTTTCTCTAAAACAATTGAGTCCTAAACTAGAGCACCAACTATGCACTGGAACTTCTCATCCAATTTCAGCCTGTTCTCACTAATGCTTTATTAGCTGAATGAGACAATTATTATAACAAGATTATTATAACAGCAAAAGGGAACTAAACAGAATGGGATGTCCACAGGACTTATCTAACTCATCATGGTGCCCCGCTTCTGGTTGGAGATCTCATCACATGAAAGTCTTGTGTGGTCTGCTTGGGATGCCTGTGGTGTCTGGAGACGGTTCCAATTGATCATGAAGATGGTCTTGGACCGGCTGATGCAGACAGCTCAATAGTTCAGGCCTAAAATTCTTACAGTTTTATCCTTGTACGTTAATAACAAAAGTGGACTCCATATTACCATAAATGGACCACCTCTCCTGTTTTACTGAACATCCAGCCTCCTAACACAGTATGACTGCATATAAACCCCTGCTATCTGGTATCATCCAAAATAAGGATGGATTCTCTGTTGAGTCTGGTTCCTCTTAAGGGTTCTTCCTATTGCCATCTCAGTGAGTTTTTTTCCTTGCCACCGTTGCCCTCGGCTTGCTCATCTTATTTCCCTAACTCAAACTCATTTCCCTAATTTTCTATTTGATTCCGTAAAGCTACTTTGTAACAATGACCACTGGTAAAAGCATTATATAAATACAATTTAATTAATGTTCAGGTGTTCACAAACTTTTGGTTATAATAAATTATATTTTTGTGGCTAAATCATTGTACTCGCTAATTGGCCTTCCATTATACTATATACACAGTTGAAAGAGATGATATTGATGTATACTGGGATATTCATTCAACCTAATTGTGTACAATCCAGTTCTAAAGCACTGGATTCTAGCACAGTGTCTGCTTCCTGGCTCAAACACTTGAATTAGGAATTTTGGGGTAAAAAAAACAAACTGTGCTGAACTCCAACTAGCCAGAACTGAAACTGCACACCAGTATGACTGTGCACCACTCACCCATCCAGCTGAGGCTGGCATCATCCCCTGCAGCGCACACAGACAAAGGTGAGTCTGTCAGTTTCGTCGTCAGGGCTTGTAAGAGTTGGGTGTACACAATGGACTGGACCTGCCTAATAAAAATTTGGTAAGTGACCAAAAATTCATACAGTAACACTTTTATATATATTTGGGTCTAGTACATGGTGTGAGATGATTTATACCCTGAAATAAACACAAGCCCTGCTGATGTCGCCTCACCAACTGGGTAAGAGCACTCGACTGACAGCTCCATGGCAACTGGATAGGTGGCGAATCCGAATAAGCCGAAGAGAGCACAAACTGCTCCAATTATGACTTTCTGCTCCCCCAACTGAGAAACCTGAGAGCATTTGGAGAAACACTGCATAAGACAATTTCTAGTAAGTTGTAGGCCATCTGGAGGACTTTGAGCACTAGCTCAACAATCACTGCCATTAGACAATTTACAAGAATTTTCTTTTGGAATCCAGTCATGCTAAAACAATATGACACCCATGTCGTAAAAATTGGATAATTGTTCTCACCACTGCAAATGCGGTGCACAACAGAGACGTAAGGCACATGCTGATTTTTATGGATTCGGTGAACATCTTTGTTTTGTCCACAAAAATGCCAAGGAAAGCAGCTCCAAGCACCCCGAAGATGATAAAGAGAGCGCCACACAACCCTGCAAAGTCCTGCCACAAGAAAACATTTCATTAGTTACCACCAAGTATGGGATGTTCATTTTCTATAACAGCATGGTTCTAGCAGTAGTTCTAGCTGTAATTCAAATACACTTCTTCCAAGACGCTGTCGTTTCCATAGTAACAGTTTATTTACAGCAACGTATAGTAGACACGTCACATAATTTTGGTATGGTGAAGTTTTCAGTTTTAACTTTGAATCCTATAGAATCTAGGACGCTGTAATGGTTAATTTGTTTCCTGCGACATTATCAGAAGAGAAAACTGTAACACAACAAACTAAATTGACTTATTAAATTTGAGAGAGAGCGAAAAGAGAAGCTGGTCCAGACACATTTTGCGTACTTGTTCCTTCATTCATTTTCTATACCGCTTATCCTGTGTACAGGGTCGCGGGGGGCTTAGCCTATCCCAGAAGACCTAAGGCATGATGCGGGATACACCCTGAACAGGGTGCCAATTCATCGCAGGATTGGAATTGGGAACACCAAGTAGTCTAATCTGCATGTCTTTGGACTGTGGGAGAAAACCGGAGTATCCAGAGAAAACCCACCAAGTATGGGGAGAACATGCAAACTCCATGCACACAGACCCGAGATGGGAATCGAACTCTCGGCCCTGGAGGTGCGACGCCACAGTTCTAACTACTACGCCACCATGCCACCGTACTTCTTGTTGTTATAATAAAAATGCAAGCTTTGGCAAATGGTATAATGGAACAGAATTATTGGCATCCTTCTTCCTCTTTACTGTGCACTGCAAAATATATTTTGGCCCTGATTGTGTCTCATTCTATTTTAAGTGCTTGTCCATTTTTTTAAATCTTAATTACCTCCCTGACAGCTAATTAATAATGGTTCAACCCACACTTATCATTACACCTCTGGCCCACATTTCACCATGGAATAACAATGATGAATTCTCAGAATCTGACATCCATAACACAGCTATTAACAGATGCACCACTTTTGACCCAAAGCTGTAATGCAGCACATTTGTGTAATTTTTTGCTCACAATCTAAATGTTGTTAATAAAAGCTTTAAATGTTGCTGCTTACTGCTGGGCTGCCTTTGGACCAGAATTGCCCTTGCCAAATTGGTTCTTATGTCCCCAAACTCAACCATATTAGGCTATGGGTGTTTTGCCTTTTTCTATGGAAACTGATTTCTTCCGGTGAAAAGTGGATTTTTAATGCAACCCACTGACCTCTTATGTTGTGACAAGCAACACTGTAGTGTTTTGAGACTGTGAGCAATAAACTGAATTTCAAGCTTGACATTTTGTTTGCATTCATTAAAAAACTTTTTACAATACTGATGTAATACATTATATAACAATTAAATATAAAATTTTAAATATGAATTAAAATACATCAAACTTTTAACCATTTAGTATCAGTTGCCTTTATAAGACCATGCTACTTTTATCAAGATATTCCATCATTGTTTGGGGAAATATGCTTTCTTAATTGTTTAGGTAGAACATTTTTACAAACTTCACAGATTTTTTAAAACAATAACTTACATTTGGGTAACCTTTGACACAGAGAATCTGCTCGAGAAGTGTGGCGAAACAGGTGAAGATGCCGACACCAGAGCCAAAACACACCAGCAGGATCATATAGGCTTTATTTTTCAACAGCTGAAGGGAAAAGTAAGGAAAAAGGCACGTTTAGCAAAATTACAGTTTCTTTTTAGCTTTACTCTTTTTATTCCTCTATACAAGCACAGACTGATAGCTAAAAACCATTGAAATAGGAAGTAGGTGGGACTGAATGATGACTTTTATTATAATGGTTCATGAATATTGCCTTTACTTTAAAAAAAATATTGCACTGTGTTTACCCTGTTAATTCCATAACTGCAAAGTATGTGGACATTGCAGATCTATGTACATGTAAAAAAAATGTTTTACTTGTGGTAAGGGCAACTTGAAAATTATATATTTTATTTTATTCATGAATCTTATAATTTCATGTCATATACAGTAATTAGCCAAATTCTACATTCATAAAATTCATAAATGTAAATTTTCTTCCTAAAATATTAGCTTTCCTCTGTAAAATCCAAAACCTCTTAAACTCGTTAAATATAATTAAAAAAAAACACAAATCTTCTCGACATTCAGATTTAATTTAACATTTTGTTAGTCTATTTTCTCTATTTTTTCCTCCTATTTTTAGCTATTTATTTGTTTTGTTGGTTTACTTTGTCTATTGTCATTATTTATTTACAGATTTTTTTGTTAAATTTGCTTATACTGTTTATCTTTTATTTATTTTCTCTTAACTGTGGATAGTCAGTTGTATAAGTTTTTTTTACACCTGAATGTTATACCTTTATTCTCAATTAATTGTAATTTGCAATTCTCTCATCACTCACTCATCTTCTATACCACTTTATCCTGTTTTCAGGGTTGCGCGGGGCCTGGAGCTTATCCCAGGAGACATAGGGCCTGTGGCGGGGTACACCCTGGACGGGGTGACACACATGCACACACTCACACCCTCATTTACACAATTTTGGGAACGCCAATTAGCCTAATCTACATGTCTTTGGACTGTGGGAGGAAACCGGAGTACCCTGGGGAAACCCACCAAGCACGGGGAGAACATGTACAACTCCATGCATGCAGAGACGGGAATCGAACCCGGACCATGGAGGTGCAAGGCGACAGCGGTTCTTGTTATTAAAAAAACTTTCTTTTCCTTTCGTGTTGTCTAGGTCAGTTAAATATTCTCATTTCATTTCATGTTCTACTGAAATTAGAATAAACAAAGATCGTCCTTGAACAATGTTAACTATAGAGGTATAACAAGTAGACAAGTAATACACTGTAATACACAGTAACTTATAATTATACCTGTACCCAGCACTAACGTTCTTAGTTTTTGATTGGCAAGAAAAAGGGAATGAAAAGATTGAATACTGGAAAAACAAAACAATTTTCCGGAAGGTTCTTTCTGGAAGTCTATATGCATTAGCCTATGTCCAAATGTTTTTTTTTTTTTCTACTTGTGCAAGGATGTGTGTAGGACTAAGCACAATGACCTATAACACTTGCTCTCATTTGACATGGAGCTTGAGGAATGTTCTCGAGTGGTTAAAAAGTATGAAATGTGTCTGCAAAAGCATATTAGCCTTTTCTTTAAAGGCTTAAGGAAAGTGTATCGAGTATTAAATCTTTGAATGTGTATGTAGTACCAGTTTAATCCCTTGAAAAAAAGGCTCGGAGCTAGAGGTGTCTGCACTGGCAGAAGGTGGCGTTGGGGGAACGCTCTCCTGGATGCCCACTGTTGCTAGGAAACAGACGACGATGGCAGGTATAGCATATATAAGGAGCTGCAATGGTGACTGTGTGTTAGTTTAAAGGCTTAAACAAAAAACACTGGCACTTTTACATTTGGTTATTACACTTTTTTTATATTTGCATATTAATGGATATATGGCATGATTGCAAATAATACGAGGGGAGTTCAAGTCAAACTGGGACTTTTGATTGTGCAGAATAACTGAATACCATTATGAGAGTAAAAGCTAGCCTTATTTCCTTATATAATCACAGCTCGCGACCCTTCCGCAAGCTGGTGGAAGTTATCCATTGTTTTTCAAGGATAAGGCGTTCCACTTGATGAATGTTCATGAGAATGAATGCAGTGAGCCACCTAGGCCGGGATTGACATTCACGGATGAATGGCCTTCATTAAAATTTTGTGCCATTCAGATGTTTTACTGTGGCAGTTGGTTTTATTCGTAAGTCCTGGTTTGACTTGAACGCGCCTTGTATGTTGTACTATTAATAATAATTGATTTATTTCTTACCAGCATGAAAAGGCTGTTGCTTCTACTAATGATGATTGGGGAGAAGGTATAAACAAAAAGCAATCCAAGGGGATTTGCTAGAAAATACATTTAGCGTTAGATACATGGCTGTTTCTTAGAACACCAAAACTGCTGAGTGGTTACTCACACATTGAAGCGATCATGTTAGCTGTAGCGCGTTGGTGCTCAGGGAACCACAGTGCTGACAGTTTGGTAGGGGAGAAGATTACCAGAGGCTGGGCCAGAGAGCACAGAGTCTGCCCTACCATCACCACGGGGAACATGGTATTCTCCGGCAGAGAGCTGAGCACTCCCACAACCCTCACAACACCGCCAGCCATGTTGAGCCACGAGCCCAGAATCAGCTGTAGTAACAAGCAGACACACAGAAGCTTCATACACATTTTTGACCCAGATTTAATCAATAGTATGAACAAGTCATAATCCTTTAACTACACATCTTTCCGATCAATATCCCTGTAGTTACTGAACAATTCATAGCAATCGCTTTGAGCTGAATAATAACCTAAGACTTTTTTTTCTCTTTCTGACTGGGTAATCCTTTAATTGTTATAGTACTTTGGGAACTGCTTTTAAATTAAACTGATCGTGGAATCCCTTTGCTGTTTTAAAAAAGGAGGCTGGATTGTAGCTGTGCTTACGGTGGGCCGTAGTCCCAGTGTATCCAGCATCCATGTGGTGATGAAGCTCAGAGGGATGGCCACCACCATGTAGACCACAGAGAGCCAGTTGACCTGGTCCAGAGTCACATGCAGATACTGTGCTGTCTGATCCGCTACTGGGGCGAATGTCAGCCACAGCTGCAAAAATAAAACAAAACAATAAGGCAAAAAAACAAACGTACAACATAATTTATTCATCTCATCATTTAAACAGTATATTTGCTGTAGCAGAATAATCAGTATTACAGCACATTGCAGTTTGTTAAATTAGACATCAATAATTCTTTCTCATAGCCACAGAAGTGTGGAACAAAAGTTCCACAAATGTGTCTAATTGTGAAAGCAGTAAACATAATGTGAAACTTGAAGCACATGCTCACATGATTTGATCCTGATGACAGATCTGCATTGTGCAGAAGGGAATTTATGGTCACCATTACACGCTATGCTTCCCCATTTACTAAACATGCTGATGTCAGGGCAAGCACTTCTCTTTACAACAGTTTCTCAATCAATAGAAATAAAAATAGGCACTTCCCAAACTGTTTATCCCCGGGGCTCAATCTTGGTCCAGTGGATAATTTCTTGGATCCTGTAGAACTCTATCTAGGAAAAGCTGCCGTAATCATAAAGACTGTCCTTTTCTCATCCAAGTCTGATTGTTTTTCTTATGTCATCTCAGGGAGATTTTCCTTGCCACTATTACATCTAGCTTTCCCATAAAGGGTTCAAAATCTAAATCTAGAATTATGTAAACCTGTCCAGTGACAATATACAGAGGATCCCAAAAAATTTATACACAATTCAATTGTTATTTATGCCCTTAAAAAACAAAAAAACAAAACTCAAACTGAAATATAGTTGCAAGCAAGGATGAGCAGGCCCAAGCACCTGTGCCATCGGCACCTGGACGCACCACATAACGTATGCTTTTTGAGGATGTTAAGCAACACACTATGATGTCACTCAATATAATTTCATTCAGGACGTTATTAGCCAATTTTCTTTAGGATGTCACTTAATGTGATGTTACTCATATATGACACAATACATTATATAACTATATAATTATATATAACTAAGGAAGTGTTTGCCATAAGTTTAAGGACACGCAATGGCTGAACCTTTTGATCACTTCACAGTTTTGCATCCTCAATATCTTGAGATATATGATCGGTTCGGTGGAGATCGTATATATCCCCTAGGAGGAGTATATCTCAATCCATTGCATGCGTTTTGCAAACAACTCAAAATATCTGACCTCCTGTTGAGTTGAGCCCATGATCTGTTCAGCTCAATGAGAACTAGAAGTGTACCAGGTTTCACATGCATATGTGCAAGTATGTATGAGCTATGCAGCAAAATCTTCTGTGCAAACTGAATAAATATTACAAATTCAATAGCTGACCAGTGAGACTGCACAGATCCAGTACAGTCCGGTGCAGGACTCCATTCAGTCAGTACAATAGCAGCATTGTCTGATACGCCAGCGAACATAAAAAACTTATTTGTTGGACATACTGATGTAAATTTTTTGAGTTATAAGTTATACCAGTATACCAGTTAATCAGATCTGGTAAATTTGTTAATCCAAACTTTATATGTGTTTCATTCTAATGGATTAAAGCATTTTAGTTGTTACTGTGCACTTTTCCATAAACTGTGCAAGATTAACATTAACACTATCTTGCTTTTAAAGTAATGGTGTTGGAATGAGCCGCGAGTAAAAACCTCTACAGCCACTGATTAAAATCAAATCACTAACCACTGATTATTCACTCTGTAAATACAGATAAAGCTGAGCTGTTAAACATGAAACCAATGGCTCTCTTACCTTGTGAGAAGCATTTATTTTTAGATTCTCTTAGAGAATACAGTCACTGCAGATCAATATTAAAGTTTTGACTCAGACTTTATCCTATGATAAAACATGTCTATCGTGATGATTGTGATTACTTCCACGATGACTCGACTCCATTAACACAGCATGAGAATGAGAGAGAATAGTCTGAAGTATATGAATATTATGTAAATCATATGTCAGAGCTTTCTGAACCGTCAGATATCATTCGATTCTGGACTGACTTGTTGCACGGACATCGCTTTCCAACACTAACACTATCATCATAATATCAAATGAAGTAAAATATTTTTCAAGAATAACATCATCCCTCTATTATGGTGTCAGAGCTGAGTAATATCTTTGTCAAGACACCTGAAGCTGTTCTGGCAATTCCAACTGCCCAAACACCTTAGTATTACACTATGTTGGTTTTTATTTTTTTCTATTTTTGACATGGTTCCATATACCAATACTATATTTGTACAATATTTGGTAAGAAACAGTTGACTCAGTGATCAGCACTAATGCCTCCAGTCTGGGTGCTTTGTGGGTTTCCTCCAGGTACCCCAGTTCCCATATACTCAAAAAACATGCATTGTAAACTAACTGATGTGTTCCCTGTGACCTGCTACCATATACATCATAAGCAGTATGGAAAATGACTAAATGAACAAGGGCATGCTTTCATAACCTCTAAACTGGGCAATCACTTGTACTGTATGTTAGCTCTCCTGCTGTTTCTATAAATCTGTCCAGCTGAACACCTCTAGCAGTATATTCTATCCTAAGCACTTTGCTCAGTTGAAGTCGGTCTGCTATTAATCTTGAGAACTGCTCGCAGTTCAGTCTGTGAAAGTGTTTTTATCACTCATAAGAGTGTTCAAGTAAATATTAGGAATGCTCTATAGATGCTGATTGTAATTGAATTGTACTGTAATTGCCTATGGTTTAGACTTAAATGATTGTGCATTATGATATTAAATTGAACTTTCTTTTACATACTTTTAAAAAAATATTATTAAGTTGAGACTCAACGAACATGACAAAGTGGTTACTTAAAATGCAAGAATGAACTAATTCATTTATTATTATTCATTTATTATACTTCTATAATGCTTATCCTATACAGGGTTTCGGAGGGGCCTGCAGCCTCTCCCAGGAAACTTTGGGCACAAGGCAAAGACCAAGGCACTTGGACAGGGTGCCAATCCATCACAGGGCTCACAAACACATCCAAATACTACAGGCATGTCTTTAGACTGTTGGGGGAAACCGGAGTACCCGAATGCATCCCACTAAGCACCGAAACACACAGACCCAAGGTGGGAATCAAACCCTCGACTCTGGAGGTGTGAGGCCACAGTGCTAAGCACTACGCCACCTACCCTGTAGATGCTGTTTGTAATTGATTTGAAATGTAATTCTCATTGATTATGGTTTAGACTTTATTGATTGTACACTGTGATATTAAAGTGCTTTCTTTTACATAATTTTTTCTTTCATATTATATGTCAAGCAAGTTGAGACTCAATGAACCCAGAAGTAAACCTAAAAGAATGACCTATAAAATAAATGAATGTTATGATTCTTTCATTCATCCTTAATAACGCTTATCCTGTGTACAGGGTCGCGGGGAGCCTGCAGCCTATCCCAGGGGACTTAGGGCACGAGAGGGGGTACACCCAGGACAGGGTGGCAACACACACACACACACACACAATGGGTACTTTGTGAACGCCAATTAGCCTAATATGCATGTCTTTGAACTGTGGGAGGAAACCCACAAAGCAGGGGGAAAAAACATAGACTCCACATATACAGACCAGAGGCGGGAATCAAACCTCGACCCTGGAGACAGTGCTAACCCCTACGCCACCATGTTGCCTACTGATTGTAACTGATTTGTAATGTGATTCTCACTGCCTATGGTTTAACCTTTAATAATGGTAGATTGTGATATTAAAGTGCTTTCTTTTGCATAATTTTTTGTTTCATATATGTCAAGCAAGTTGAGACTCAACAAACCTGACAAAATGATTACTTAAAATAAAAATAAAAAATGATTATGATACAATCATTCATCTTCTATGCCACTTCTATGTGGCGGGGGCCTGGAACCTATCCCAGAAGACTTAGGGCATTAGGGTCATAGAGGGCCTGAAGCCCATTGTATGAGAATTAGGGCGGGGTACACCCTGGACAGGGTGCAAATCCATCGAAAAGCACACACTCATTCACACACTACAGGCAATTTGGGAATGCCAATTAGCCTAATCTGCATGTCTTTGCACTGTGGGAGGAAACCGGAGAACCCTGGAGGAGATCCAACAAGCATGTGGAGAACTCCATGCGCACAGACCCTAGGCGGGAATCGAACCCTCGACGCTGAATCCACAGTGTTAACCACTACGCCACCATCCTGCCTGACATTATTATGATAATGATTAATAATATTAGTACAGTGGTGTGTGTTTAGGGGCGGAGCTTATAAGGTTGAACGACACACTTGACTCAATCAAAACATAAAAGATAAACATAAAATCACTACATCAAGTGACACTGCGTTTCCATTCTTAAAATATTGTCGGACAACTTTTGTTCGTGCTGATGCGATAAGAATGTGTACAGACTCACTACGCCTATATGCCGACCAACAACTGCCGATCGAAAGTAGTAGTTTGGACTCCACAAGTTCACAAAGTGATTCCCAGTCACTTACCACTGAGTTAGAGCAGTTGAGCACGCAGAGCACCAGCAGTATGAACCATCTCCTCTTGTACACTCGGAACTCCGGCGCTCTCCTCCTCCTCCTCGTCTGTGTGGAGGTACATTCAACTTCCGAGGAGCCGGTGTCAGTTTCTCCATCCTCCATGGAGCAGCTGTAAGTGGGAAGCGCTGAGACTCAATCACAGCCAGGCAGTGGGACGAACACTTCGAGCGCAAGCGTCGTTCAAAGTCTTCAACTAAACCTGCCAACTCATATTTAGTAAAGAGTAAACTCAGTCGGCTCAGTATACAGTACAGTGTGTTGCTCACCCACACGGCCGGCTGGAGAGTCAGGTAAAGAAAGGGAAAGAAGCAGCCAATAGAAGAGGAAGGCAGGCGATTATGGCCACGCCCTTTCCCTCGTGACGTGTTGAGTCATAGTGCCGGTGTGAACGCACAGCGGGCGGCAGTTGACCCCGGCGCGTGCGTGTGCTTTCTTTACCTTGTACGTATACATTTAGGTTGTTTTAAGTTACATGAAATATGTATCCCGCATCAAAACAGCTATCCAAGGCAACCACATATCATCAAAAAACATTTTAGCCACAACATTAAAACCAACACTGATTGATTACTTTGTTAAAGTGGCACTTGTCAAGTTAAGCTCAGCTTTTAACCCTTTCAGGCTCAAATTAAGTTTTTGTTGCTAAAGGGTCAACCAAGTCCTGCAGTGGTACTCCTGAGTA
>JAQQZT010000012.1:12056199-12068745 GCA_030068275.1 Clarias platycephalus
GTAGTAAGTAAGTAATAATAAGGTATTTAGTTTTTAACTGTTGCAAATCTGCAACGCCTGCCTTGAGAGGGTTAATAATCATATACAGTATATTACTGCCCAGCGAAATTCTTTTGTTAGAGCCAGGGCTCAGACAGCAGACAGAGTTAAGGGTCTTGTTTAAGGGCCCAACAGCAGAATCTGGTAAAGCAAGGGTTTGAACTGTCAACCTTCTGATCATCAACTTAGAGTCTTAATACACTTAGCCTCATGTGTTCCATCCAGGAATCAAACCTGGGTTACAAGAATGAGAATCTTGCATGATATCACTAAACCAGTGGCGCAGGGGTGTGATATATTAGTAAGCAAATGCAAAGAAAATACCAGGGAAAAAATGATGACTTTATAACAGACACTAGCTCACACCTTCAGAGGTCTTATGTCCATGTCTTGACAGGTTATAGCTGTTTTGGCGGCACAAGGAGGACTGGTAAAATGTTGGGCCAATGGTTTAATTGTGGCTTACTGGAGTCACGAGGTCTAGGCAAAAATTGACTAGACAATCCAAAAGAGGTGTATGGAAACATATTGGCATCGCGATAATTTGAATTATATCAGCCTTTAAAAAACACATTTTGAAATTTAATCTCTGCTGAAAGGAGGTGGCACAGTGGCTTAGTGATTATCACTGTAGCCTCACAGTTCCAGAGTCAAGGATTCAATTCCTGCCTCGGGTTTGTGATGTTCTCCGTAAGATTGGTGGATTTCCTCATGGTACTCTTGTTGCCTCCCACAGTCCAAGAGGAAGCATGTACAGTATATATAGATTAGACTAAATGTGTAATAGGCATGTGTGTTTGTGACCTGTGATGGATTGGCACCCTGTCCAATGCAATCTACACTTTTTTTGGCTTTGATTACTATTAATCAGTGTCTTAGTGTTAGCATTGTTGCCTTGCACCTCCAGGTTTTCTCCAGAGTTTGGGTTCGATTCCCACCTTGTGGTCTGTATTCATGGAGTTTGCATGTTCTCCCTGTGCTTGGTGGATTTCTTTCTTGGTGGGTTAATAATAAAAGAGGGTTTAAGGGCAAAGGGTGGGAGTTAGCTTTAAATATTTTTAGCACATTTACAATGCAATCTTTTTATTTTTTATTTTTATTTTTTACCTTTGATTATCTCAGCATTCAATATTTGGCCATTTTGTTGCATTTGATAATAAAGGAACATCTTTGAAATCCAGCATGTTTTGTTGATTAAAAGTATTTTGATAATTATGTTGTTTAATTTGATCCTATGCAAACCTTTACACTGTAGTGAAACCCTTATGCGTTAATCAAATGTTTACTGAAAGAAATCAGTGACTTACTGACAGCTTGTTCAAGATTATTCAGAACTAATTCTGTATGTATGTATTTGGAAAACAAATAGATTGCATGTGAGAGCGTTTAAAAACAAAAAACCTAAATAGGTGCATGCTGCCATGCATTCGCGTGTTTGTCATTTTTAAAACAATAATGCAGCATTCTGTCTCCATCGTGTTTCATCCGAAGCCATTTTTTAAGCAGAATCTCTCTATGAAAGAGGATAAATGTAACTTTGTGAAATGAATGAGATGAGCCATACACGCCAGCACGGGACTCCCGACCTCCCCCATTCAAGCTGCATCTCCGCGCATGCGCAGCGGCCCCCCGTGGTTTCGGCCTGTTTCGGAACCGCTCGGGCATTTTCGCCTCTTTGTTTTACTGATAGTGGATTTAACTCGGATTCAACCCAACATCCAACGGAGCGCTCTCTTCGTAAACAGGTTAGTTTGTATAACTTGGACCCGCGTATACAGGTCGGTGCATGAACTTGTCTTTTGGCAGGTTTTGATCCCCGATCGAGGAGTTGTTGAAATGTATTCTCCGTTTCTTGTCCGCCTGATGGCAGCTATGCATGCTATACGTGTTGTTATAGGCTACGTGTGTGTGTGTGTGTAAGAGAGAGAGAGAGAGAGAGTGTGTGTGTGTGCGCGCCTATGTGGTCGTGCTGTGGATGGCGACTCCGGGCCCAGGGCTTTCACACCGGGCTCGGGTTTTCCTTAACCAGCATGCTAAAGCCTTCATCCGTGGTGTCAGGGCTTTGGGCAGTAATGCGTTCAGTGTGTCCTTTACCATGCAGGGGGTGTCTTTTTGCGTTAGGTGTGTGTGTAGCGCTTGCTGGGGGAAACCAGTTCTCTTTAGCCTGGAATGTTCTTCAAGGAAAAAGCACCAGTACTTTGATGCGTTTAAAAGTTGGGATTTGACCCGCATGAGATTTGCCTAGAGCAGAAATAAAGTTGGGACGAAACAAAGTTGGAGACTAAACCAGCAGCTTGTGCTAATATGCTGGAAGCTCCAAAGCCACTGGAGCCAACAAGTCGGGCTTCCTCCCTCGTCCAGGCGCCGGTGTGTCGATATATCGAACTGAAAACATACCGGGAAACACTGATCATGATAAACTGTCAGCTCTGAACTTTGGCATCGTCTCTGTGCTGCTGTCTTGAAGGAGATATATATATACACACACACACATACACACACACACACACACACACACACACACACTATATGGACATAGGTATTCAGCCAAACCTGTTAATTATTGAATTGAAGTCTTCCTATCAGGCCTCTTGTCCCCAGTGAAGTGTAATCTTGATGCTTCAGCATACACAGACATCTTGCTATGCTTCCACCTTCATTGGCAACAGTTTGGGGACGTCCCTTTTCTATTCCAACATGACCATGTCCCAGTGCACAAAACAATGGCTATAAAGACATGGTTTGATAAGTTCGGTGTGGAAGAACCTGACTAGCCCGCACAGACCCCTGTGACCTCAACCCCATCTGAACCGGAACGGAGATTGCGAGAATGGCCTTCTCATCCAACATCAGTGTCTGACCTCATGAATGCTCTACGGAATGACTAGACACCAATTCCCACAGAAACATTTCACCATCTTGTTATAGCTGCAAACGGGGGACAAACTCCATATCGAAGTATTTATATCTAGATACAGTGTCATTGCAGGTTTGGCCAAATACTTATACTCCATATAGTGTCTTCATACAGTGTGAGTGTGTGTATGATTTACTGATCAGTTAAATCTTTTTTTTTTGTTTTTTTTTGCATATACTTGTTTCTTGCTTGTTTGGGCCTGATAGAGCGAATCTCTAGGTCAGCATGTCATTTGGATTTGATCTACCTCTTAATGTTAAAGCTACAGTTTAGTAAACTCAGTGACTCCTTTGGTGTTACTGTTGATTTATGCAGCACAGACCAAGTCTATGTTCACATTACACACCGTTTAATTCAGATTTTCCCCCCTTAAATCGGATGTGCTTGTCACAACGGTACACATTCATAATTACAACTGACTTTTACATGACTCTAATGCGGACTTGTCAGTCCCTTAGAGACAACACACATTTACACATTGATGTGTCTTTTGCTCATGCCATCTAGGTATAAAACATCTCATATTCATGCAACTGCTCATTGATTTCAAACAAGAGGCTGTGATTTTAGGAAAAACACTCTTGGGGTTTTGCTCTGGAGGATGGCAAGCAGTTAGTCGGTGCTATTTGTTGAGGTCCAGAAGAGGGAAGAAACCCAGCCGCCATGCTTTAGCTTATTTAAAAACTACTGCTAGCACTTCTATGAAATCCTCGAGGTGCATATGCAGATACAAAAAGTCGCATTAATTTCCATATGACTGTTCTCGTTTAAGTCACATGACAATGTATTGGAGATTTATGAAAGTGACTCATATCTTGTCATCTCATCGTCTACACCGCTTTATCTTGCATACAGGGTCGCGGGGGGCCTGGAGCCTATCCTACGAGGCAGTGTACTCCCTGGACAGGTTGCTAATCCATTGCAGGGCACACACCCATACACACACTCTCTCACACATACACACTACATGCAATTTGGGAATGCTAGTTAGCCTAACCTACATGTCTTTGTACTGTGGGAGGAAACGCAACAAGTATGGGGAGAACATGCACACATCAAACCCGGACCCTGGAGGTGCAAGGCGACAGTGCTAACCACTACGCCATCATGCCGCCCATGACTCAAATCTGATTTGGAAAAACAGCCTTAAAGAAGTTAGATCTGCGTCACATTAGGATAGAAAAACTAAAATAAAATAGAATTTGAGTCACTTCATCTAGGTAATGTGAACAAAGCACAAAGGTCTAGCTGCAGAGCCACAAATCGACAGTATATTATTTCATGGTGCTTTCAGTGTGTAAACACTAAATACAAGAACTTCTTGTATCAGAAATTACATGGTTACATGCAGAGATGGTTTCCTCCTTTAGTGCCATCTTCAGACTCACTGTTTTTGGGAACACCCCCCTGAGAACCTTCTTTGTAAGGCAAACACTTGGCATTATCTGTTTAAACTGTATAACGTTCATGAGTGAAACGTTTCTCGATTTTGAGCCAGCCTGACGAGTCTAAACAGATGACCAAGGTCAGACGCTGCCAGACCCAAACATCAGTGCTGTAAGGGAAATGTGTATTGACATGCAATCAGTTCTTATTAAACAGGTGAGTTTCGGGCCTTATTTTTAAGATGATATTTTACAGGATATTAAGGCAGTCAGGAGGTCAGTCTGTCCTTTGACTCAGGGGCTTGAACTGTACCTCAAGCATTCATCATTTGAATACTGCAAGCATCAGGGGTTTCAGTCTAATGTGTGCAGCTTCCGGGAAATCCAGTAGCGGGAACATGACAGTGTGAGAGTTGCTCGTATGTCTTTTAGAGAGCGGCATAAGGACAAAGGGCATTTCCAGGAAAGTCAAACTCCTCTCTAAAATAGATGACTAAATAATTATAAATCGGAATATTTGTGATGCGTTTAGTGATTTTGGTGTTGAGTGGTTGGATGGTGCTGTGTTTTCGTTAACGTTAGAGCCTGTCTGGACCCCTGACCTCACAGTGGGATAGTTCTAGTGCAGGTATATTGATGCTTAATAGGAAACTATGTTCAGAATTGAGTGATATCTGACAGTCAGGGTTTGCTCTTAACCTATTCGTATTTTCTCACTCACCATTTTTAATGAATGACATATCAGTGACATATCTAGTGGAATCGACTCAGTGTTCAGGAATGCTGTCCAGCTATTAGACACAGTTAGTCTAAATAAAAGCAGAGACTCTGCTCGTCTACTTGCCAGCTGGTAGAACGGAGAGTTTGATGGCGTTGTTGGTGGTATTAGTATGAAAGCTGAAGCGTTGGAACCTGATCTCTTTGAGCAGAGCGAACAGATGAAGAAGTGAGAAAGCAGAGCAGACTAAAGTGCTGCCGGATCACTCTCCGTAGGTAGAGATGAAGTGAGAGCTAATGCTCGGATTCGAATGAGTGAAATCAGGACTTTTGAAATGCAAAGATTCTAGACGTTAGCAACGAGTTAGCCAGCTATCTGTTATGAGTGGTGTACACTCACTGGCCACTTCATTAGGTACACCTTACTAGTACTTGGTTTGCGGCCTTAGTTCTTAGAGGCGTAGATTCAACAAGGTTTCGGAAACATTCCTGACAGATTCTGGTCCTTATCGACATGATGGCATCACGCAGTTGCTGCAGATTTGTCGGATGCACATCCATGATGCAAATCTTCCACCACATCCCAATGGTTCACTACTGGCTTGGTTGAGTGGGTGACTTTGGAGGCCATTTGAGTACAGTGAACTCATTGTCATGTTCAGGAAACCAGTTTGAGATGATTTTAGTTTTCTGACATGACACATTTTCCTCTGGTCATAAAGGGATGGACGTGCTCAGCAATAATATTTAGGTAGGCTGCGGCTTTTGAATTAACATTTGGTATTAAAGGGCCCAGAGTGTTCCAAGAAAATATCCTCTACGCCATTATACCACCATCATGAAAGAAGTGTAAACTAAAAAATAATAGCTTTTCATGTTGCAGATTTTTATTTGAAAGCAATCTTGTCAAAGGTCATATGTTAAAGGTCATATGTTTATTAACAAAGATTAATATGCACGCCATTCAGGGTGCGGATTTCCTTTAATTGCAAAATATGATGCACAGACATTTTTAGTGCAAATTGTATTCGTAATGAAATCCCAGAATCAATGGAGTGTTGGTTAATAGGTACATGATTTACACACAATATTTAGCCTCATATCAGTATGACACCTGTGCACAATTGAATACAACTCGGGCTGCTATTTTGTTTCATTCATTTACAAGAATATAATGACATATGCTCAAAGATCCACCAGGCCTGAGTAGCAGTATCCATGTCTCCTTTGCTTAAGGCTTACACTTGTCTGGACACATGGGACCCTTGGCTTTAAAGATGACTGGAATGAAATATAAATGTAATTTTTTTTTAAAAATGCCAGTAATGTGACCGTCGCCAGCTTTTCTTGCAAATCCGCATTTACGTCTTTCTAATGCAGAAGCTTGAGAAGTAAGTTTGCTGCAATCGTTCAGGTTATTACTCAATACGCTGCTGCGACTTGCTCATGTAGGAGTGTACGAGTGAATCAGAATCCACGGGTGAAAACCGAGCGTTATCAGCACGAGCGAACTGACAGATCGACATCAGACCGGCGTAGCGCTCGACTTCAGGTTTGCTTTTCTTCGTCTGATGCCGCTTGCACTGGTTTGTGAAGGTCGATGTGTGCCTCGTTATTTGAGAAGAAAAGTTCAGAAGCGGTTGTGAGGAGGCGGCCTCGGTGTGCCTCGTGTTTTGTTGCCACTTCTGACTCACTGGCAGCAGCTGAAAGGTTTTTTCGGTTGAAACAAAGCTGTCTGTGCAGTCTGCTCTTTCGCTGCGTGGCAGGAAAAGCCAGTTCTAAAACGGGTAAAGCCTGTGGTCATGCGATATGGAATTTTGTTGATATGGTTCATGTTGGGTAAATTTCTTCTTTAGAAGGTCGTACAGGTATATGTTGAGACAAAGCGAGATACCTACCTGTATTTATTTATTTTTTTGGTAACTTTAGGCTTTTTCCCCCCGACAACTATGTTCTGGCTGGTTATAAACACAAGGCAACACACAAGGCTTTCCAGCTGTGGCTTTCTTTAATAACTATTCTCATTGACAGTAAAATAATAATATAATAAAAAAAACGTAATATTTGACCATAATCTGTCTTTCTCTAAATTATTTTTTTTGTTATAGAACTGCTATAATACACTCGCATCCACGTTGTTGTGATGATATTCAGCACAACAGCATGGATGTGAGCGGTGATTACCTGTGGACTTTACAGCTGTTTACCATTACAGTTATGAACGTGATATTGCTTGATTATATTACCTTAAGTTTTCAAATCTTGAATCTAATTATAAATTAATTTTATAACAGAATGAATTGCAGGCTGTAATTCAAATCACAGGTGTGTATTAATGTGTGTGTTCAAGTACCTTGGAAAACATGATTTGAAAGTTGTTGCAGTGTTATTTCCCAGCTCAGGATGTTAAACGTGAGAAATGGTGTGAAAAAACCTTGGATGCGTCTGTCAAAAAGTATGCCTCGCGTTTGCTCTGTAAGAACACGTAAAGCTCATGTAAAGCTCCTTTAATTGCATTTGTGTAGTTACGTTCTTGAGCGCTCGGATTCTGGTGAACTTTAAACATTCATGCAACATTTTGGACTGAAATTGCAGCACAGCAGCAAAAACAGACGATACCATGTAGCTTAGCAACAAGCCGGCCGAATAACCTTTTAGATTTAACTGAGCACTGACTTTTATTATTATTATCTGATCTAATGCGAATACTGCCACTTAAAAAAGTCGAAAATGGAACTGTTATATCGTGTATAAAGCCATTTTGAATCGACTTCACTTGTTTAACGGGAAAGAAACCGCTTGGGCAATTGAAATTTCCTGTTGGGTGGGTAGTAGTCGTGGTGGGGTGAAGGTGGGTGCTGGGGCTTGGGGCATTTTTGGTGGCTTTTACTGGTTGCAAACGAGGAATTACAAGTTGGAACGTCACGCACCATTACTTTATCGTTTCTGTAGTATCAACTCATTCGTGAAAAATTCGACTCCGAGAGGAGTCTCCAGCGCCAGTGCTTTTGTAACAGTAATGCTGTTCCTGTAACCCTTCCACCATGGCTTTGAGAGTCTTCAGGATGGATCATGCGCAATCTGCAATTTATCCCTTTTTATTAGGTTTCAACAGAAAAACGAGGGAAGAAATGTTTATAGCTGCGGGAACATACACAGATCAGCCATAATACTAAAACCCTAATAGGCCCCTCCCTGAGGCTAGATGATCCATGAGTGCAGATGTCCTCTGCGGGATGTGATTTGGTGTCTGGTGCTGGGACGTTAGTGGCGGATCCTTTGGATGATGTGGGTTTCAGGGTGCGGCATCAGTTGATCAGACTTGTTTGTCTGGTGTGTTCCATGGAAGCATGGGAGTTTGGCAACAACATTTGCCAGGCTGATCTCCATACTTGGCACTGGGTGTCCCGATACCTTTTTCTGTCTTGGCTACCATTGATATTTTTTTCAGCAATTTGTGTTGCTTTTCTATGGAATTGGACCAGACGGGTTGGGCTTTGGTTCCCACAGGCAAGGATGAGCCTCGTCTGCCCATGAACGCGTCACCAGTTTACTGATATATAATTAATAATCACCGTTATTCAGTTCACCTTCTGGTGGTGTTAATGTCGTGGCTGATCCGTGTAAGAGACTGAGATGATCCGAACTATTAAAAGCATTCACTACCAAAAGAATGATTCTTGAATAATTCATAACTTGTAATTGTTGGCCAATTGCTTTACTGTAACACTCATGGTCAGAGGAAACTCATCACACCACCTGATCATTGATTATTTTCCTATAACCGCACTTCCTGTTGTGCTTTATTGCTTATTTATTCCCTGTCATTTTTTTTTTTTTGGAGTGGATCTTAAATAGCGCTAGTTTTATTAAGTGTTGAATCAGACTCCTGTCATGTGATAACATACAGCTTCAAAGCGCACTGTTTAATGTTATTCGAAATGCTCAATAAAGTAATGATATTTCATTATATCGTCAAAAACCTAAAGTGTCAGTGAGTGCCATCTAGTAGTGAGTTGATGGAGCTGTGCGTCGCGCTCCCGCTGAGGGCCTCTTCCTCTCCCTCTGTGGCTTGTGTGGGTGTTGGGAAGCCTTGCGTTTTGTACGCACGAACGTTTTGAATGAAAGCGTTGATCAAGCCGTTTATTTGTTTTTTCGGCATGTCGGAAGCAGGGTCGCTTACAGAGCTCCGTGTCAGTTTGTTTATCTCCTGAATGCACGCGGTGTGCCACTGTGTACAGCTGCTAAATTATGTGATAAGCCATCCTTGCTAACAAAGTCACGCTTCTTGTATTGATCTCTTCCAACGTGCCTGAACGTGACATACCCACGATCCGCCAGCTCGCTCATTATCTCCCTCTGGTATGCTTTTTTTTCTTCTTTTTTTTTCTCTCCCCCCCTCACTACCTAAATGTAGGTGGGGATATTTCTAATATCCTGAGTCACACAAGCCTGCATGCTGCAATTTACACTTCAGTGTTGCTGAACTGCAGAGACGGAGCTTGTGCACTTTGTGCTATATGTGTGGTTAAGGGTGTGTGTGTTAGCTTTAAACCTATAGCTTTAGTTCGTGGGCTAAGATTGGGCAAAAACAATAAAATAAAATAAACGTGTCGGGACACACACTAGACACTGCTGAGTAGGCAGGATTTCTGTGCTCCTGAATAGAAGTCTGTCCAAATCCCAAGCCAGCATCTTTCTCTAATCCACCATTATTATTATTATTATTATTTTAAATATGGTGCATGCAGCAATTTCTCCAAATGGGATTTTACCGAAGCCGATAATCCAGGGAGGGAATCAGGCAAGCGGGTCTTTAAATACAGTAGCTCAGGATAAAACATGAACAGGAACGCTGTTATAGAAAAGAATCAACATCGCCCAGCGTGAAGCGGAATCACTGAAGCGGAATCACTGTTGCCATCTCATCGTTGATTATTTTCCTGTTGTACTTCATTCATGATCTATGAAAAGTCATTATTCTTAAAAATGGTGTAAAATGGTGGATCTCCTTCACTCGTGTGAGTTTCCTGATAGCACGGTATCTCGAGCGAGGTTGAAAGTTTGTAGGATTTGTGTAGAGCGATGGATCATTAGAACCAGCAGATACGATTGGATTTTGGATCTGATCCAATCATGGTCAAGGGTACAGCAAGGTCAAATGTCGTCTTTTTTCAGGTTGTATGTTTTATGTTTATTAAAGACAAAAGTTTATTACAAGATAGACTAGACTCTTTGGACTTGGTGTCAAGTTCTATGAGGATGAGTCGAAAATTATCCGCATTCTGGCTATACAGTAGAATTTATTTGAATGGACTTTTAGAAAAGACAAATATATCACTTTTAGACATAATCTAATTGCTTTTCCATACACATTGTCCATCTGTAAACAAGCTTTAATATTTCCTCATTAAAAATGCTTTAGGCTCAGCTGCGAGCCACGAATGGGCTGCTTTCAGGGGACGGGCAAAAGTCTGAAGGTCCGAAGGTGCTTTTACACCTCAAAGAAAAGTTTTTGCAGAGTGTCCACAGTGTGGGCAGAAATGTGCGGATATGCTCGCCTATCATCCGGAGATCGTGAGTTCGATTCCCGGGTGATGCTGTAACCTCTCGCAGCCGGAGGTCTAGAGAGAGCTGATTGACCGAGCTCTCTCACATGGGAGGGATGAGAGGTATTTTGCGCTCCCACATTAATCACGGCTTTACAGCCAATCAGGGGCGTCTGTGAGCTCACGCAACCGGAAGGAGCGGATAGCGCTGTCCTCCGAGTGTGTTACGCCGCCCACAACGATGCGTGAGCGAGCAGTTCGGAAAGATGCGGTCGGCTGGCGTCACGTGGTTCGGAGGAAACACGGGATAGTCTTCAGCCCTCCCGACTGAGTGGTAGTAGTAGCCTTAATGTGGGAGCCCCCTAGTGACTGGGAGGAATTGGAACACGACTAAATGTCCCAGAAAATCTGGGGGGAAAAAAATGTGCGGACGTACATTGTAATGCAAGATCACCACGTGCTTGGATAGCAGTCCTCTTTATCCTCTTCAAGCGCTATGGATTGTTGAATCCTTTTTCCTGATAATGGTCCAGTACTGGCATTTGAAAATCCCAGAAAACTGTAAGCATCAATTTTTCAGCTGATGGTTGACTTTTGAACGATTGAGGATGTTTCCGTTCCATACTTTGCTGTTTACTCTCAGGCTCGTAGTGATAAATCCATGTCTCGTCACCAATAGTGATTCTCTTTAAGAAACTTTTACTTCCTTAGAGTACCAGGTCTATTTGTTAAATTTCACGCTTTATGCTTTATATTATTGATATAATTTTTTTTTAAAAAGTCAAGAGTAACGCTCTTGCGTGCCTTCCTTCCATATCAGCTCCAGCTGTGTAGGTCCGAGGATGAGATTGGCACATGAAATACGTGGAGCGTTTGGTTCCATATCTGGTTCGATCAGTGCCTGATGTATGATGTATCTTTGCTGAAATCACCTTTTCAAGAGGACACAGGCAAAGTTTCTGTGCGCGGAATGATTGTGTTTTCACTCATCATAATGAACCAGACTTTGGGGTGAAGTGTTCTCTGAAACGATCTTAGGGCCCTAAGAAAAGAAGTTAACAAATTATATTTTTCAATAAATAATAATTTCTTAGTTTATACATCATTGTAAATAAAGAAATCTGAATGACTGAATGAAATTTTCTTTTTGTCATGAGCTTCATGAAATTCAGTTGATGCAACTTCCTGTCGAGGATGTGAACAAATATAGTACAGGAGTGAAAGTGTCCAGCTAAGCATGACCGTAAACTAAAATGCACAGTTGTTTATAACCTGCTTATAAGGCCTTAAAGTCGTAGAAGTTGAAGTAAATAGAATCACACTTTACTTTAAAATGAATGTGCTTTTTGCAGTATTTTAGAAGATAGTTTTAAGACAAATAATTAGTTATGGTGGAACGCAAGAGGCAAATGGTGTAGTTGTTATTTTTGTTTTCTTGTTATTTGGAGATCATGCTTTTGATTCTTGGGTCTTGCTTCAGCTGAGAGTCTAGAGGCCAGATTCTCTCTCTCTCTCTCTCTCTCTCTCTCTCTCTCTCTCTCTCACTCTCTGTTTAGGCATGGCATGCTCACACTCAGTCATGGTGACAATAGCTAATCACGGGCATCTACGAGCTCATGCACACAGAAGGGTCATATAGCGTTTTCTGCCTCCTAATGCTGCGGGAGTGGCTTCATTTCCTCGCAGGAAGCACGTGTTGGCATGCGCCCTCCCTGGTCCCTGATCGATGGGTGAGAATTGGGGCACTGTTAAATTAGTGAAAAATAAATAAATAAATCAATGACACGTACTATAAGTTTAAAATGGTTTTTACCTTTGCAAACTATGTACACTACCGTTCAAAAGTTTTAGAACACTTGCAGATTTCTTAGTTTTTGTTTAGTGATTTATTTTCTACATTCTACAACAATACTGGGGATTTCAAAACTATAAAATAACA
>JAQQZT010000012.1:12083787-12099831 GCA_030068275.1 Clarias platycephalus
GTGTGTATATGTGTATGTGTGTGTGTGTGTGTGTATATGTGTATGTGTGTGTGTGTGTGTGTGTGTGTGTGTGTGTGTATATATGTGTGTGTGTGTGTGTATGTGTGTGTAAAATTGAAGCAGAATCAACGATGGAGGTGAAGGTAGTCTTTTGCCAATTGACACCAAGGAATCCCACTTATTCACGCGCCATCATCCAATCACTCCACTGATACGACCCGCATTAAATATCATAGTTTTGGGCTAAAACAAACCCATTAGAAGTGGCACATATTTTAACATATGTTTAGCACTAGAACATTTGCAGTTGAATGAAAATGAGATTAAACACTGTGAAAACCCCTTTTTGGCACCAATTTGCACTAAACCATGAAAAAAATCCAATCATAAGGGTTTTTTTATTTGACTCGTCCTCATAGAAAATTAATCCTCACGGCTTGACTGATCAGAAGCAAGAATTTAGCAGCGCTATGATATGATATAAGATGTGATATGCTAAAAGTTCACTAGAACAGTTGATGAAATATCAAATCTAAAGAGCCTTAATCATTCTTAAATAAGATACACAAACAATGTATTTACTCCTTTACTTCATTTCTCCGGTGTGTTTCTTCTGTAGGTGTGTGAGCAGTCGTCCATGATGCACAGCTAATGCCGGCCTGGCTGCCTCTCTGACTGCAGTAGATTCATGGCAGCATTAGGGGTAAGCTTACACCAACACACACAACCATGGTTTTTTTTTTTTTTTTTTTTTTAATGCACTGGTGTAGAATGATCTATCGGTGTCTATTAGCACTAAATGCATGAGGGAGACGGGCAGTTAATTCCCTCAGTGTTCCACTCGGTCAGAATGCTTTCCAAGATGTCCCGAATAAGACATCGAGACGGAAACAAAAACATGTAAAGAGGCTCAATCCAAATCCAGGGCTGGTTATATCCTGGCATAGTGACGGGAAGTGTTATAGTTTGCCATCACGTTGTGTACCTGTGGCTGTGTGACTGTGAGCAGCAGGTCATAAACATGTGTCTTTTGGAGGGAATCATACGCTGCAAAGTGTAGGTAAATCAAATAATAATTAGAAAAATACCACTACTAATAACAGTAATAATAAGAGTAATAATAATAATAATGCATTTTATTTATTGGCACCTTTCAAAGCATTCGAAGACACCTTAAGGAATAACGTGAAAGCATACAAAGCCTGTCAGTAACTATAAAATGGAGTAATAAAAAAAACTATATAAAGCAAAATTAAATTGAATATGCAAGCTTAAGAAGTTTCTTTTGAGAAACATATTTACAGTGAAGAGGGAATCGATATAAAAGCTCTATTGAATCCGATAAATGTCAGGTTTTGGGCACAATGTAATCTCAGTAAGATTTATCAGTTTACAGTTAAATTTTTATCGTTCAGTTAAATAAGGTGAGTTACAGTCTGGCAGTTATGCTACAGTATGTAGTATAAGAGAGTGAGCCAGACTTTGTTTATCTCATATTAATGGTTTTATTTAGTATGCTTACTAATTAAAAAAATGTGAATCAGCTTATGGCTGCTGATGAAAGAAGTGTAAATGGTAAAGTAAAAAGAGCAGTAAGAATAAGTAAATATAAGATACAAGAATAGAAAGAATAGAGAAAACGCATATAATTACATAATCGGTTTGACTTTTAGGACAATAGCATTTTCAGAATGTATTAAATTAAACAAATAACCTTAAATGTTGTTTCATTATTCTCCATGAGTGGGGTGTATTATTTTACCGGACAAAATTAATTTTAAACGATGCCACCATCATGTGTGTGATGATCAGTATAGCTTAGACTCCGAAACTGGCATGGATTATGTTATTGTACAGGTATTGTCAAAATTGGATCAATTCCTGGCATCAGTTTAATTACTGAATATAAAGAAAAGGGTGCGAATAGAAAGAGGAAGCCTTGAGATGGTTTTCCTCTCTGTAGGCGTTTCTGGACACGGATGCGTGTCTGATTACGTGTGCCTTGTGGTCTTTCTGAGAAAAGCAAGCAGAATGCCGTTAAATTAAAACCTTAAGTTTGCTAAGTTATTACTTATTATCTAGTCCATAGTACCCTTCAAATAGATTAGCTTTTTATTGATATTTAAAATTGACAGAAACTGAACGTGTTGATCTGAATGCAGGATAAATCTGTTACGCACTGCGTGTCACACTTTACTCTTTTATTGATTTTTTCCTCTTCAGAACCCCGAGATGCTCACACGGAAGATCAAACTGTGGGACATTAACGCCCACATTACGTGTCGCCTGTGTGAGGGGTACCTGATCGATGCCACCACTGTCACTGAGTGCTTACACACCTGTGAGTACGCACAAACACACACACACGCACACACTTTCGATGTTGTCCTCAGTATTTGCGATTAATGCCTTGTCTGTGTGAGAGTGTTCTTTATCGACAGCACTACATTTGGTTTACTTCATATCCAGGGTTTTTTGGAAATTTAGATTTCCTGTGAAAAGACCTAAAACAGTGAATTCTTGTGGCTTTTTAAGCCAAAACAAATCTAAGCAACAGTTTTTACTTGTCATATGTTTCTAAAAGTTTGTACCAATTATAGTATCAATACTCATAAAGAAATATGAATCATTTGCATTTTAAATGATTGTTGTTTGAGGCGAGACTAGTATAATGCTGAAAAATGGGGCACATATAAAATCATCTCTCCAAAACGGCTGAAGTTAGCAACTCGAATTTTTAGGGAAGCTTAAAGATTGATCACTTCCATGGTGCATAAACTTCAGAAGTAGCTTCTTTGGCACACGCACATTTTCCTGTATTATATGTATAACATAAAAAATAATAATAAATCAGCACTGATACTGTGTTTTGGCCGCTAGCGCTTTTAACAATGGTCATTTTCGCAAAGAATTAAACAGAAAATGACGGAAATTAATATGAAATGTTGTCTAAATCAAAACGATCAGATTGTCTGTGATGAGCAAGCCTCGGATACAAACCTATTTGTAGGAATGTTCGTAGGAACCATGCAGTATTGAGGTGGAACCTACTTATGGTAAAGAATTGTTTCTGTACATGTATTATTCGGCCACTGGATTGATTTCACCACATCTGTAATAGATATGATGTACTGTATACTGTTGGTACAACTTGTGGTGAGGTCTTGACCAAAGACCTTTGTAATCAAATCTTTGGTCTGTAAACCATCTAATGATGATAAAACAACACCGATAAGAGACTAGCCAAAAATGTGCGTACAGTTTGCATGAAAAAAGCTAAAGTGGACACTTAAAAGGACATAATTTGTCCAGGTCCGTGCCAAAGGTCATAATATACTGTATATAGGTTGGTTTATATCCATATAAAATGTCTAAGGGTAGTTATGAATATATGAATATGTGTACCTATTAAACTGCAACCGAGTCTATTTTGACAGTGAGGGACATGCAAAGTCCAAAGTCTTATCGGAGTATTTTTTCTTAATCTAGTCAGCTTTTTAACTTTTTCATTTATTGCAGTAGTAAACAGTAGAGGGAGCCCTTGTGCCACTCATGACTATAACAGCCACAGACGCTGTTGGGCTGCGTTTCACTGTGGGAGGAAAAGAAATAACCATTGCATGTCATGTCTCATTTTCATTTATTTATCTATCTATTTATTTATTTATTTCAGGCTCTCAAAAGAAATTGGTTGATACAACATACGAAGTTGCACACTTTTTTGACATCCTCGCATTCCTTTACACACATGCAGAATATTAGTACATCTAAACGTCTAATGATATTGTATGTTTGTGCGTGTGTGTGTGTGTGTGTATGTGTGTGTATGCAGTCTGCAGGAGCTGTTTAGTGAAATATCTGGAGGAGAACAACACATGCCCCACGTGTAGGATTGTCATTCACCAGAGCCACCCACTGCAGTATATCGGGTGAGAATGTACTGCAGCAACCAGACACGGCCGACACACACACACACACACGCACACACACGGCATGCAGATGACTCTGACAGCTCATCACAGCGTTGTAGGGAGTCATGTTCACAGCTGTGTCAGGCTACATCCTCCGTGCTGTTAGCTTAGCACTTTGGTGGAAGTGATGTGCAATAGAACGCGTATAAAAAACTGAGAGTGGGTGTAATCCTTCTGGCCTGATCTTCTGCCCTTTCTCTCTGTCTCACTCCGTGTCTCTCTCACCGTCTGCACTTTTCAGACTCGATGATGAAAACCCCTGCATCATTACAACCATAAGTGTTGCAGCAAGAATAAATGGTGCTACTTTTAGAGCCCACGTTGCTAAATGTTTGCGTGGGCAGTGAAAGTCATGATTAATGGGCCCTTGCGTGAGGATTCTGACCAAGCAGTGATGCTCATTTTGTGGTACATTTTGATATATTTATTTTTATTGCATATGCAGTTAAGTAGTGCTGATGTTTTTGTCATCCTCTGGACTATGATGGTTGTACAGGGGAACATTAAAGAAAACCGCGCAACTGGTTTGTTCAGGTTTTTGTTGACACCTTATACTGCTCTTCATCATATTTTATGCTAAATTCACATAATGTGAAACAGTTAAAGAGTATGTGTAGATGATCTGATTTGAAGTAATCACAAATTGACATTTTGGTCAGGCAGTGATGAGCAAAGAGCACAATTACTGTTCTTAAGTTATAATAGAGATAACCTACTGTATTACTGTAGTAGAAGTAGAAGTACTTCACGTATGTTTCTACTTGAAAAAAGAACAAACATGCGTAACTTTCAAACTTTTTTTGATTTTGTGAAACTATCTCTGTTTCTGATTTTACACCTGCTACATGATTTTATAGTGGGAAGGCTAATCACACTATTACATATAATCGTCAGCACTTCAATTCTTATTTGTATAGCGCTTTTTTACAATTGACATTGTCGCAAAGCAGCTTTACACAATCAAAAGTATAATTGAAGTCGGCAGGCGCCGATATTACCGCCTCAAATACTACACACCACTGTGGTTATGTAAAACAGCGCACACTGCACAAATGTAGTGAAGTAGAAAGTACAGATATTTGCTGTAGGATGTATAAGTAAAAAGTATTTACTAAAGTGCTCGCCTATCATCTGGAGATCGCTAGTTCGATTCCCGGGTGATTATGTATCCCCTCGTAGCGGGGGGTGGGATAGGAGGCAGTTAGTGCTCTCGCATTAATCACGACTCTACAGCAAGTCATGGGCGTCTGTGAGCTCATGCAAGCGGAAGGAGTGGATAGTGCTGTCCTCCGAGTGTGTTACACCGCCCCCAGCAGTGCGTTGGGAGAAATAATAATAATTTAAAATAAGTATTAGCTATTATGCAAATAAAGTACATGTATACAGTGTAACCTTGGCATACAAATTTAATTAATTAGGAGGCAAGCTCTTAAGGTGAAAATTTGTATACACATTTTCTCCTAAGAAATGATGGAAATGTGGATAATCCGTTCCAGTCACCCAAACATATTACCAATATCACACAAAAAAAAAAGCGCTACGTGTCAACGCTGTGAGTTGACTCTTTCGAAACAGCTTTCGCTGACAAAAAAAAACAATCATTTACTTTGCTTTCCATTGACCCAGACGTATTGCACAACTTGTTCGTTCGTTCGTTCATCTGTATGCCAAAAATGCTTTGCATGCCGATGCAAATTTTTTGGAAAATTTCAATTCTCAAGACGAACATTCATAGCGGATGGCATTCTTATGCCGAGGTTCCACTGTATGTGAAAACTGTACTTAATTACAGTAACAAATTAATGTCCTTTGTCACATACTACCTCTGGACATGCCCGAAGAGTAAAATTACTACTTACTACTCGTTACTAAGTTGAAGACCTTAATAAGATGGTGCTAGTTTGTCTCAGTTCTACATTTGATTTGCATCAAAGCTATGAAATGTTCGATTCAGGATCATTTAAAGATAAAGAGTCTTTTTGTCACCCAAAGGCAATGGGAGCATTAAGAGTGCAGCATTAAGAGCACTAATACAACTATTTATGCTTGTTCTTGGATGATCTTCAGTGTTCCTCCCAATTTTGCAGTGTATTAAATATTAAAGACATTAAATATTTACTATCCTGTCCCAGTGCACCACAGGTTCAGATCTACGGCCTGATAAAAACCCAACTAAGGTTTTTGCTTTTTTGAAGCCTGCGTATCACTACCCTTTACAGTGAAGTGCCTTTCGTGCTTATAGATAATTAATTAGAATTTATTTTCCGTGTGATCCACCTGTGCTGTTTAATCACCAACAAGCAAATCTCTGTGTGTTTACACCCGCCGCATCTCACCGAAGCTGAACAGACAAACATATTTATAGTATATCCACAGTCTGTTGATCATCTCTTTAAATGCCAGCCCCTTTCTCATCCCTAGGCCTCTCTGTGGCCGCTGCGGGGTGCGACAGTGCTCGCTAATTGGGCTTGTTTTTCCCCAGTGTGCTGCAATAGCCAGGTTTGACTCAGTGTACACATATAGACATGCACAGACATGCACAATGCTCCGTGTAACAGCCCAGCAGGGGGCCAACGAGACACAATGTGCTCTTAGCTGTGACCCGCCCTTGGTATGAGTCTGCATTTTGTGTTCTTGAAGTGCATAACACTGTAGTACTACACTGACGCTGACTTGATTGGATGCTTTGATATGTCCTGTAATCTCTATAAAAGCTCACAAAGCGTGCTGAATATACACGACAAGCTACAAATTTAAATGGGAAAAAATAAATAAAAGGTGCGCACATGTGTTTATATATAGTGTTTATGCAAAAGATGATGTTATTGCACACAAAAAAGGCTCACGACTCACTTCTGCCCACATATGAAGCATTTAACAAAGCTGGCTGTAAAAGAAACATGATTCATTTACCCTGCAGTCACAATGCTCTGATTGTGTCTGTCATGTCTGATCTGGGATGATATGCACACCAGTGTGTGGTTTATCTTCGATGTACTAACAAACTTGTGTACGCTGACTCACTCGCAGCTCACAGTGCTGATGCAAGGTTAGATATTTTCCTGTCTGGAAACTTACTCACTCACTCACTCGCTCATTTTATGTACCGCTTTATCCTGTATTCAGGGTCGTAGGGACCTGGAGCCTATCCCAGGAAGCTTAGAGCACGAGGCGGGGTACACCCTGGACTGGGTGCCAATCCATCACACACATACACACACTCATACAGCCATTCACACACTATGGGCAATTTGGGAACGCTAATTTACCTTAACCTGCATATCTTTGGAAACCGGAGTACCCGGAGGAAACCCTCCAAGCACGGGGAGAACATGCAAACTCCATGCACACAGAGACAGGAATTGTGTCTGGCCGGGAATTGAACCCGGACCCTGGAGGTGCAAGGCGACAATGCTAACCACTACACATATATATGTCTCTACGCCCCTGTCTGGAAACGTAGAGACATATATATATATATATATATATATATATATATATATATATATATAGCGAAAAAGCCAAGCAGATAGCACAGGCGGTTCTTCCGGCAGGCCCGAGGGACACTGAGCCCTAAGGCTTTCTGACATGGTAACTGGCTCTCAGAGGAACAAGCCAGTATCAGGTTCCATCATCACAGACTCAGCACCTGTGTCCCCAGAGAACCAACAAATGCAGGGACAAGCAGAGGCTAAAAAGCAGCTCTGTCACATCATATAATGCTGGGATTTCAGTGCGTTGGTGCACATTTCAAATCTTTGGAAATTAGACTGATACTAAAGTTTAATACTTTATAATGACTAAAATGATAAAACTTTTAAATGGCATTCTTAAAAGTATGCCATTTAAATGTCAGGCATTCTTATCACATTATTATTATTATTATTATTATTATTTATCTGTGAATGGGGGTTTGAATTTCGCCTCTTGTCAGTGTGCATGGGTTTGCTTGTTCTGCATGTGTTTGGTGGGTTTCCTCCAAGTACGCTGGTTTCTTCCACAATCCAAAAACTGGGTTTCCAAATTGCCCGTAGTGAGTGAGACTGCAAAAGAGTGAGACCAAGAATGAGATTCTGAATGAGTGGGCGGGCAGGTGAGTGGGCGAGTGAGTGGGCGGGCAGGTGAGTGGGCGGGCAGGTGAGTGAGCGAGCGAGTGAGCGAGCGAGTGAGTGAGTGAGCGGGCGGGTGAGCGGGCGAGTGAGTGATACCAAGAATGAGACTCTGAATGAGTGGGCGACTGAGTGGGCCACTCATTCAGAGGCTCATTCTTGGTGAGCGTGACTTGGACTGAGTGAGTGAGTGAATCTGATGGCGAGTGGGTGGGCGAGTGAGCGAGACTGTGAGTGAGCTAACGAGTGTGACTAAGTGAATATGAGTGGGGTGGCAGGTGGTTGGCACTTCATCCAGGGTGTCTCCTGCTTGTGTCCTGGGGTCTCTGGGATAGGCGTCAGGCCCTTCACGATAAGCGGTATAGATAATTTATGACTACAAGAAATAATCTATAGTATTCATGTCTAATTATCTTTTGCTTTGTGTGCCTGATAAAGTGCACATTCTACAGTCTAATTTGAAATGTGTTTAAGAAAATGGATAAATTTTATCCCCCACTGTGGGTCAGAGTTACACTCTGATACAAACTGAGAGGTTGGAGCTTTAATACACCAGTCGATAAACATCGATATTCCATGTCAGCCAATTGCCCCACTTTATCTAAATCATTTATGGTTAATAGATTAAGGAAGCCAATCATTGATCGTGTTTAAATGATAATTAATGGCGCTGCTCCAACCCGCGTAGATTATTGATCTGTTTATTTTCATGATACATTTACATATGCACTGTTTGGTTCTCACGTTAATCGTCTTTGCTGCGGTGTGCTTCACATTTCCGTTTCTCCCTCTCCTCCTCAGCCATGACCGAACAATGCAAGACATTGTCTATAAGCTGGTGCCGGGACTCCAAGAAGGTTGGTGTTTTATTTATTTATTTCCCCACACACAGCATCATCCATAACATATACACGTACACACACAAAGTATTGCTACTGGAGCACCAAAAGGCTCGTTTTGAAGTCGGTCTCTAAATGTTTCTGTGTGCAGCGGAATTGAAAAAGCAGAGAGATTTCTATCAGAAGCTGGGCATGGAGGTACCCGGGGACATCAAAGGAGAGCTGTGCAACATGAAGGCCCACCTGGACTCGCAACGCAATGGTACGTTCCACCCACTCTTTCTCTCTCAGTCTGGTATGAAATCTAAAAAGTCAAAAGAGAGCTCCAAACTCCGGTATGAGTCGTTAGTATTATTATTGTCCACCTTCAGACAGGGGCATCCGTGGCATCTGTTATTTCATCATATTCCACCCACGCCCCGTTCTGTTATGTCGCTCGACCCAATTACAGTGCAGCTCTTTTAATGCACAGTAGCTCCACTGTAGTAGGTGCTAATGGCTGTGTGGATGGCTACCCAGGGGCCGGCCGAGCCTGCAGCCTTAATCATTGGCCTAATGCGCAAACCCGACTTTGGTAATTAACGCTTAAATGGGAGTGGAATTGGTCTCTCATTCCTGACTGTCACAGCCTGTTTGGCAGGCCTACGCCTCACAAAAGAAGAAGTTCATTTAAACTCTGCACTGCGCCATCCGCTTCTGCTTCTGCCTATTCTGAACCGAAGAAAGAACAGGAGGTGTGAGATTGGGGGGGAGCGGGGGGGGTTACGGAGTAACTCTTTGCTCTGTTTCCTCAAAGCTGAATGCAGTATGAAGGGAGGGAAATGGTAGAGCGAGTGATTGGATGCTCTAATTCTGTCAGGACTGCTCGACAGATGGCATATGAATATGTGCAAAGTGCATATTTACATTCAGCGCAGATTCATGTTCTATGTGTGTTCTATTATTTAAACAGAGGGTTTTTTATTTTTAAGTCTGCCTTAAATCAAAATCGACATGCATGGAAGTACATTACAGTAGATCTTGGTCATTATATGCTCTTTTTTCTGTCTGCACGCTCACCTTAGAGTCCCCCAGACTGCGCGTACACTATAAGTAATTGGGGCAACCCTCGTTCCGTGCAAAAATATATTCAAAAGTTCAGCTGAGACTCGTCAGGCAAATCAAGTTGGTATCTTTCAAAGTGACGGTGTGTTTACTACAAATGTAACTCTTTTTCTTTCACCGGAAATAGCCTTATGGCTAACCTGAACTAGTTATAGAGATATAACGACTAAGACCTATGGTAAGAGAGTTCAGGCCGGGAACTCTCTTACCATAAAATGATTCAACAGTCAAGTGTTGGACAATAAATTTGCGGTAATGCTCCAAACAGTGCCACTGTGGCATGTATAATAATTCATATTTAAATTATTATATATATATCAAGAAAAGAAACATGGTGAAAACCATGACATCCATTTGTACTAATATAATGCATATATCTCTGACATCTTTTATTACCCAGAGACGCTCCTGTCCTAGTTCGATCGCCAGATCTGTCTGTGGATGGAGACTTTGTGTTTGCCCATGTGATGCATAAGAGAAGTTCTGAACACAAGATTAATCTGCCCTTTCCACAGACCCCATGTCCAGGATCGAACCGGGTGCAGAATAAACCCCAGATCCAGCCCTCTCACCAGCAGCGAGTCTAATTTAACAGGAAACTTCTCTTTTCACAGCCGCGCAACCTGCCTGCTTCAGTTTAGCCCAGTTTCGCTTAGCTCGCTCTGCTCACAGGAGAATAAGAAATGAGCGAGCGGAGATTCGGAGTTTCTTCAGGACGTAATTTCCCCTGGTTTCAGTTGCGTCTCAACTTTCAGTAGAACTTTATTTGAGGACTCCCAAAAAGGATCTTTTAAGCATATCAAGCATTCCATAAATCATTTATGCAGCAATTTAGATGACAGAGAGAAGAGAAAACAGCCCTCAGTTTTCATTATGGGTGGACTGAAATGACAGAGAAAAAAGATATTTTCACTCGATTTTCTTCCGCTTTGGCCCGTCGCCACCTCCTATCTGGCATATTACAGCCTGCAGCCAGGAAGTGTGCTGCTGCTCATGCTACTGTATATCACAACACTCAACTTGTGTCGTTCTGCTGGCTCGAGCTCACAGATGCCCACGATTGGTTTGTTTTGCTCTGATTAACAGGGCAGAGTGAATACGCCATCCCGTCCACACAAAGGGCACGGCCCACTTTACTCTCATGGTCTCCTGACAGATGGATGTGGTGTCATTAGGATCTGGCTCAACACTCGCTCTCCATATGATGGCACAGATATTTTTCTTTCCACTTGGGAGTGTTGAAGAAAATTTGTCACTCTAATATTGCCATTCGTTTATATATTTAAAAAAAAAGGCATATTCCTAACACTTTGGGAACGTTATCTTAAAATGAACAATGCAGATTTGATAAATGGAAATTTTTTACATGACAGCATGTGTGTGAAAATCATTCATTTGGACGGCGTGTGTGTGTGTGTGTGTGTGTGTGTCGTTATCAAACTTTCTTTTCGGTCTCTGATTATTTCAGTCCATCTGCCAGTCGGAGGTGAGGGACATTTTATTTATTTTTTTTGTCCAGACTGATTTGTCCTTGCTTGTTGAACGAGCTGCAAATGAATATGTTTTAATTAATTATGTGCGTCTGTGGTTTGTGCGTTTTATCAATATGCCTGGGAATAAGTTTAACATAATTGCATTCCGTGGTGGTGGTGGTGTGCTGATTGCTATTCCAGCGTGTCAAATGAAAAAAACTTCGAGATCGGAGTCAGTGCCAAGTTGTTGTTTTTTCCCTGCCATCTACCGCATCGGCTTAGTGTAAGTCAGGGCAGCAGGCGATGAATAATGAATGCATAAATATGTTGGAATGAATTATAGATGGTTCAAAACATTTATTCAGAAAGTTTTCTAGGCGATAGAAACGCACAGATGCGCGAGGACCCCGAACGAGCACCTGGTTGTATATATCAGTAAATACCTTGTGTTTGCTTTGGGCTCGAACAAGCTCTTCTCATCAGCTATTAAAAAAAAAAAGTCTCATCCTTCCACAATCAACCAAGTTCACTAAGAGAACGTGGAAAAATATGATGTTAAAAGCCTGTAAGAGCTTTCCGTGTTTTTTTTTTAAATTCTTTTTACTTGAATAAGTAATGAACCCCACACCACAGGTTTCAGCTCATGCATTCTTTTCATAGAAAATCAAATGCAAAAGAAATATGCTCTCCGAAATGTCCCTTTTGTTCCCCTGCTGTACTTATCCATTAATGGCTGACTAACCAGATAGAAGCTACACTGACTTAAAAGAAAAACCAGTGCACGATTTAATTTGCTTTAAAGTAAAATAAAAAGCTAGGTGTTGGAAGATGGGAATTTATGTCTTTCGCCATTAGGATTTAAATTAATAATCTTTTTTTTTTTTTATCCCTTAAACAAATCAGGCGATGTAAAAACCGAGGATACAGCGAAGGAAGGAGAAGAGAAACCAGAAGAGGATAATGATTATCATCGTAGTGATGAGCAGGTAAGGACATGCACATTGTTGTTTCTTTCGTTCATTCCATTTACGAGTGAGCTGTACTGTAACTAAGTACCTGTGCAGAATTTGCATAGGCTTATTGCTTGGTAACCAGGAATAACACACCGAGCTAAATATACTGCAATCCACTAATTGGACAAACACAATCACCTTACTGTAATGAGCCATTCGGAAACATAGCATGTTTTTGGAGGTGGTTTCTTACTTTATATTGTGGCTTTATGGGTTTCTTCCAAGTATTCCGGTCTTCTCTGAAACACCTAAACCTGTCGCTGGCTCAGTCAGCTACTGAAAGGTAACTCAGGGCAGTAGTGGCTCAAACAGTTAAGAGCTCTGTGTTACTGTTTGGAAGGTCTGGGGTTTGAGTCCTTGCACAAGGCGCTTCCCTCTATCAGCTCCACGTGGGTGCTGTATCCTGGCTGACCGTGCACACTGAACACAACTTCCTAAATGGCATTTGTGAAAAAATAATTTCTCTGTTCGATTGACAAATAATTGAATCTTATTATCTTATTATTATGGACTGGCATTGCTCGGGTGTATTCGCACCTTGCACCAAGTTATCCCAGGATATGCTCCAGGTCCATTCTCACCCTGACCAGGGTAAAGAGATTGTTGGAGATGAATGAATGAATATTGTTTACTAATCTTTAGAGCAAAAGAACATTGATTGGCAGGAAACAACCTAGAATTCCTTTTTTGATGGTTGGTTACAACAGTGACTGTTTAGAGTCAGAGTTCCATATTCATTGTATTTTCACATAAACGCATGCACAGTACGAATCAGAGCTGGAAGCTTCTTTATTGTTGCTGCTGCTGCTGCTGTAGGTGTTTACTGTTAACACTGGCATTACATGGGAAGTTACATCATCGTCCAACAACTGCAAGCTTTTAAGTGATGGGAAATAGAAAGAGATACACTTAAACCTTGGATTACGAGCATAATTTGTTCTGGAAGTGGGCTTGTATATCAAAACACTCGTATATCAAAGCGAATGTCCCCCATAAGAAATAATGGAAATTCTGATGATCTGTTTGACAACTCGAAAGAATTCCGATAAAAATAATTAATACAAAATATAAAGTAAAAATAAAACAAATTAACCTGCACAAAAATCCTGACAGAGCAGTGTTTCCGTTAGTGTGTGTGTGTGTGTGTGTGTGTGTGTGTGTTATGCTGAAGTAAGACAAGAGGAGGAGGGAGGGGGCTACTGTGTAGGACGACTTTCACACATGCATGCATGCACAAGCGCGCACACACAGACACACACTAACGGAAACACTGCTCTGTCCTGAAGCTTCTTTAACATGATAACTCTCTAATGACACTCATGTGCTCACACACACACTACGCTAAGACAGAGAGACTCTGGAATCCGGATCTTTAACAAGGAACCTTTCTAATGACATTTGCACGTGCACACACACACACACACACACACACACACACACACACACACACACACACACGTAGGCACAATGTTATAGGAAACAGTACACGCACACAGATGTTGACTATATGAGTGACGCACACACACTGTGACTGAGCATGGGAGACGATTACCCACAATCCCGCAGCGCGTGTGAGAGAAGAACCATTGGCTCAGCTGTGATCACACGACGCCCGGCAGACAGAGCACATGCGTACTACTCGTATATCAAGCCCTCGCTCGTTTCTAAAGTAAAAATTTATTTAAAATTTTGCTTGTCTTGCAAAAACGACTGATTTATCGCAATCCAAGGTTCCACTGTACTTGATCAGAGTGCGGACAGGTCTGAATTTGGATTAAAATGCATCCTGTGCGTGCTGGTGGATTATCCTTGGAAAGTTCTCTCTCTCTCTCTCTCTCTCTCTCTCTCTCTCTCTCTCGCTCTCCATCTCTCTCTCTCTCTCTCTCTCTCTCTCTCTCTCACTTTCTTTCTATTTATCTATTTCATACAGTAAACAGCAGTAGGCTCTCTTCACAAAGCGTGCCTGTGAGACAGACGGAGTTATTCTCCAGCCAAGGTGGGGGATTTCGTGTCGCAGCAGGCCTTTCGAAAACTCATTTTTCCCCTTGCAGGTCACTGAGGCATTACTGTTCTTATCATTTCTGTTACACTTGTATCCTCGACACAGCACTATAAATGACAAAAAAAAAAGGCTTTCCTTTACAGTTTTGCGGCTTTGTTGAACTAGTCTATTTATCCAGAGCCCGTGTATCTTACTGATGCTGTCGGGAGGCTGTTTGGTATTCCTCCCTGTCCCCTTTTTACCCTGTCACTCTGCTTAATAATGCAGGAAGTGGAGGTTGGGACTGCGCGTCTCATTTTCAGACTCCTCTCCTTCAGAAGGGTGTATCTGAGATGACCTCACACTTATTGTTTATAAAAGCAGAACAGGATTTCTATTTGGCTGTGTGCTTACTTTTGCACTTTTTTTCTTCTTTTTTTCTTCCTTTTCTGTTGATGGACGCCCGTGGTTGGGGCATGCTGTTTCAACATAAATTTGCTGTTACTAACAGAAACAGTTGGCTCAGCAGTGTGAGATGCAGTTAGTCATGGTGTGTTTGTGTGTGTTTGTGTGTGTGAGTTCAGGCACCTGAACATTCTGCACCGGGGTACATTCATGAAATTAAAAGATATGGGAATGACACAAACCTGGTAGTGTGTGTGTCTGTTTGTGTGTGTGTGTGTCTGTCTGTGTGCAGTTTGTTTTTTGCTTGGAGTTTGCTGACTTCACAATTGGCTAGTGGAGTGTGTGAGTCAGCCAGAGAGAGAGAGAGAGAGAGAGAGAGAGAGCATTTGGAGGATGAAGAGCAGTGAAAAAGCACATCCATCTCTGTGGATTGAGGATTAGTTGTGTTTTTCTGTGTGTGTTTGTGTGTGTGTTCATGACATTTGGTTCCAGTTGCCCGCTCAAGGTCACGGAGTCAGTGCGGGGTGTCACCGAGACAATGAAAATGTTATCGAAAAACACTTAACAAGGCATGAATTGAGTTTGAATAGCATTTATTTTTACTTTAACTGCTTTTGATTTACAGAAGTGCCGTACGGGAAAAAATATATTAACGCTAGTGGAAAAATAAGGTCAGGATTGAACACTATAAAGTAAAACCCTGGTTGAGAGGAGATAGTAGGAGTAAGCACAGCAAAGAGATATGTATTTCTTTTTCGAGTAGAAGAGGCATTTATGCTCAATGACCTATTGTTAAAACATGAATGCTTAAGGAGTCTGGTTTAGTAAGTAGGCAGTGAGCGATACCAGTGACATTTTGTTATATTCATAAATTTGGTTTGTTTCTTTACAAATTGACCTCTGAGTCATTTTGGGATAATTGGAGTAAGAAGAAGAAAAAAAAAACCTGACAACTGTTTTACTCATAGTACTGTGCGAGAGTGTTTGGCACATGCAAAAATATAACATAAGCAAAAGATGCTTTTGAGAACATTTCTGCATAAAAGAAACTTATATAAAGAGTAATAAAGAGAAATAAAATAAACAGTCAATATTTGGAGTGAAAACTCATTGCTTAAAATCAGGAGTTTTAGACACAGATTTGTGTAGT
>JAQQZT010000012.1:12101823-12119624 GCA_030068275.1 Clarias platycephalus
CACACACACACACACACACACACACACACACACACACACACACACACACACACACACACACACACACAAAGAGAAACTGCAGCCTGGCTCAAGACAATGACTGAGCTCCCAGAGCACCTGGTTTTGTTTGGGAAGTTATTTTTTATCAAATGGTATAGAACCATGTTAGTGTGTGTGTGTGTGTGTGTGTGTGTGTGTGTGTGTGTGTGTGTCATGCCATGTGAAAAAAACATTAGGACCTTTCTCCCCTCAGCTTTCCTCCTTTTAATTGCATCCAATAAATAGTGTCTCAATGGTGTAGTGAACCTGGTTTGATCGTAGGATTTTGTTTCCTCCATGCCAGTCTGGGTTTCCCCCAGTGTCCTGGTTTTCGCTGCACCTCTCAGAAATAGGACACCAAATGCCGATTGTGGATTGGAATTCCATATCATATTCCATAAAGTTTCAAATGTAATTCTGCATTTGTGTTGCAATGCGATGAAGAAGAATCCCATTCATGGTGCATTCCTGCCTTGCTCCCAGTGTTCCCAGTATACAGATCCACTGCAACAGGACAATCAACTGAGAATGATTGATAGACAGCATTTTCTTGTATTACTGTTGTGTCGTATTAAGCTACCTATCTCTCTCTCTCTCTCTCTCTCTCTCTCTCTCTCTCAGGTGAGCATCTGTCTGGAGTGCAACAGCAGTAAGCTTCGTGGACTCAAGCGGAAGTGGATCCGCTGCTCAGCCCAGGCTACCGTTCTTCATCTTAAAAAATTCATCGCCAAGAAGCTCAACTTGACATCTTTCAACGAGGTCAGTCCAAATGAAACATTACACGCCACGGACTTCCCTCTCGATCTCTCTCTCCAGTTCAGCGTTCACAAATCAGCCGCTTTCCTATAACCAGTGTGTTCCTACTGTACGTGCTGTTAGAACATATCCTGATTATATTGAATAGACCTGATGGACACGTCTAAGATCGTACAGGAATCTTTGAAAGGGATTTTTCAAAATTTTATTTCCATCTCTAATCAGGAACAAGCTGCTCTGCAGAGTTCTGGGGTTTAAAGTAGACACGAAATTTGCATTTTAGATTTGCTGCTACTGTGGCCAGTCAAAAATAATCGGCACTCCGGTTATATTAAAACTTCAGTTGGCCGTGCTGTCATATCAGCGTGCTCCATTCGAGGATACTGTCTCGTCAAGGCTAGTAACTGCGATCATGAAAATCATTACTGGTGATGAGACATGGATTCATCACTACGAGCAGGAGATTAAACGGCGGAGTATGAAAAACCAAGAAAAAGGTCAAATGTCAACCATCAGCTTATAGTTTTCTAGGATTCTCAAGGGCCAGTAGTGGAACATTATCAGGATGTTCACTCTGCAAAAACTTTGTTCTGAGGTGTTAATGCATCCTCCCTATAGTCCCGATCTTGCTCCATTAGACTTTAACTCTGCTTTTTGGTCCCTTGAACGCAGCTCTACGCAGGTGAAGATTCACTTCTGATGAAGAAGTGAAGACAGCGGTGCATTTGTGGCTCGCAGCTCAGACTAAAACATTTTTAATGAGGGAATACGAAAGCCTGTTCACAGCTGGACGAAGTGTATTGAAAAGCAAAAATTGATGATGATCGAAAAATGATGTCTAAAAGTTCGTAAAATAAAATCCCACAGCCAGAGTGTGGATAACTTTTCACTCACCCTCGTATTCCTCTTAGGATCTGTCTCTTCTCTCTGTCACTCTTTCTTATTGAGTCACAGTGCAGCATATGCGAGCTCGTTCACACTACCACTGTATTTTCAGGGCGACACAAGCTCTTGTAATATCACTTGCTTTCCATCAAGTCTGTCAGGGGCTCTGCTGCATGATTTTTTTCCTTTTTTTTTTTACGGCCAACTTTGGAACACGGCTAATCATTATCTCTCTTCACCCGTTTTCCTCGTTGACGAAGTCTGTGGGTGGGCTTCTGCCACCCGGCACCGTCTGAGCCTCTCTTGCCACAATAGCTGTCAGATGTCTTTTGTTCTCTACTGAGCATGTAGTCACGGATGCTGGCAATCATAACGAACGCCAAAAATAGCACGAGCTGGTGCTACAATTTTCCCAAGCACACAATGGACCAAAGAAAGTTAATGAAACAATGGGGAATAAAGGATGTGAAGCTTCCCGACCCTTCATGATTGCTGTGATGTTTTCAGCCGTTCTATTGAGTGAAATGATAGCATGATGGTCATGTCTACCCCTATGCTGGTGGAAAGCAGGGCGTCCTTCTGCTTGCTGGCGCTACCAGCAGGGGGTGCTGTGGGTATACCGCACTTCAGTGTTTTCCAGGGCCTGGGTCATACGCTCTTTTAGCTCTGATTTACACGCACACGTGCGCACACACTGCATGGCCCCAGTTTCACCGTGGGTACACTGGAATGGAAATGAATGCATTTGATCTTCAGTGTATTTTCATGTTGGTGCACGAATACACAAAAGCCTCCTTCATGCTTTTGTCTAAACTCCAGATTCAAATCCTTCCATGTCCCTGTGGAACGTGCTTTTAACTCGATCTGTTTCTACTTCTTGTGGATTTCTGATATCACTTGTGGTGCCAGATTTAAGATACAGAAAAAAACAACCCAAGCCTGCGAGTGTACTAAGATCAGATGGGATTCTCTTTTTCATTCTGAGACTCATGTGTCCTCCTATTGAAATCTGGTATTAATGCAGTAGCGATGCAGACATCCCTCATTGTGCTTCGCGTTTCAGGATGTATTTGTAGCTCGTATAATATGATCTGGCATGAGGCTCGCTTGTAGTCGGCTTCATTCAGTGCTCCTGTGCGCGCTTGTTGCGCTCCGCTTTGCTTACCGGGCGGCTTTTGTCTGTGTGTGTGTGTGTGTGTGTGCGTTCTCTTTGCAGCTGGACATTTTATGCAACGAAGAAATCCTAGGCAAGGATCATACGCTCAAATTTGTGGTGGTGACGAGATGGAGATTCAAGGTAAATATTTGAAGTTAACTTTCCCTTATGAGTCAATATGAGTCAATGACTCCCTTATGAGTCATTTAAAGAGCACATGTAATCATTCAACTTGTTCATGAGGAGGAGAGAAGGAGTGGATAATCATTAATCCATTAATCATTACAAATCTGCTGTTGTATTCTTGAATCTGATTGGTTAAAAGATTATTATTATTTTTTAAAGCATTTCAATTCAGCTCACAGGTTTAATGCGCTTGTTCTAGTAGCTTAATGTTTCTATAGTAACAGCTGGACACTGAATAATCCAATCCTCATTATACACTATTAAGTAATGTATGGATATTTAAGAAAGATAAGTGTATTATTTTTGACACAGTGATGAGTTCTGTAAGGAGACAATGTATTATACAGTGTTCGAAAGGGCTTTGCTATTTCTGGTTTCTTGACATTACAAGCTTTTATTTTTTTTATTTTTTTTAAAATAATAACTTAAAGTGATAAAAGGAACAAAGTTGTTTCTTGAACCTTCCTTAACATTAAATGTCACTATTAGAGATGGCACCACTCTGATACCCATAATATCCGCCTCAAAAAGAACTCAATACAAGATTTCAATACAAAAAGGAAACGATTAAAATAAATACACATACATATTGTATTGTTTAAAAAAAAAATCTATTTATGCTTGATCATATTTGATATTTTATTGTGTTAAAGCTAAAGTTTTGTAATTTCTTTCACCCTTTGTTACAAACACCATTCTGATCAGTATCAGTCCTGAAACCAAAAAAAAAAGAACTTGTGATTTAATCCTTAAAAAAATCTATTTATTCTTTATTATATATGTAGTGTGAGTGATATTTGTGTGTGTGTCAAAGCTGAAGCTGTGTATTTTTCTTCAATATTTTAAATGCTTTAACTTTAAAGCTTAGTAGTTTACAGCTTTGAGTATTGATATTAGCTGATGCTTAAACTTTAGACATCAATATCAGGTGGTATCATAAAACCACAGCTGCCCAACTCACTGCATAATTAAATATGCACCTCAACTCTCCTGTTTCCACCACAGTCTCAGTGTACACGGCCGGGTTGCTACATCCAAACCTTTGGTCACTCGTGCCAATGCCAAATCTCGGTTTCAATGGTGGCAGCAGCGAAAATCTTGGGCTGTGGACAATGTGAAACATGTATTGTTCTCTTATGAGTCCACTTTCACTGTCTTTCCCACATGCGGGAGAGTTACAGTGTGGAGAAGCCCCAAAGAAGTGTACCACCCAGACTGTTGCATGCACAGAGTAAAGCATGGGGGTGGATCAGTGATGGTTTGGGCTGCAATATTATGACATTCCCTAGACCCAATACTTGTGCTAAATGGGCGCGTCACTGCCAAGGACTACCGAACTATTCTGTAGGACCATGTGCACCCAGTGGTTCATCCTGATGCTTTTAATGTTTGTGTGTGTGTGTGTGTGTGAAGCAGAGAGCGATTGCTTCACACACACACACACACACACACTAAAGGCGAGAGAGAGAGTGTGAGTGTGTGTGAACCGCACGGTGTCAAATTAAATGCGCACACACATTACACACACACTCCGCAGCACAAGAGAAAGAAAAACACACACACACACAGGGATGTTGATTATACCAGTAAGAGACGAGCACTAAGACCCAGCAGGGGAGATGATTACCCGCAGCGCAAGAGAGAGAAACCGCTGGCTCAGTTGTGATCACGTGACGCTCGGCGTCAAAAAAAGAAGCGCATGCGTGATACATGATACTCGGTGCTCGTAAACCAAGACTCGCTCGTAAACCAAGTCAAAATGTATTAAAAAGCTTTGCTCGTCTTGCGGAACACTCGCAAACCGCGTTACTCATAATCCGAGGTTTTACTGTAGTTGTCTTTAAGAGGATAATGTATACATTCCTTCTGCAATCCGGTGCCATTCGCAGTAAGCACGCTGTAAACACTCACACGGAGCAAATACTCCTCTTCTCCATGTGCCCTTTCATACACTGCAGCGGTAATTAGAGGTATAACCTTTAAAGAGCAGTGTCAGAAAAGAAGCTGAAGAATGGCATCACATGCTGCCCCTGTTGACCTTCCACTCACTTCAATCATACGTCTGTGTGTGTGTGTGTGTGTGTTTTTTCCCCCCCAGAAATCACCCCTCCTCCTGCATTACAGACCCAAGATGGATTTGCTGTAGTTGGACAGGATGGTTGTTTTGGCCCAGGACTGCACAGCGCACTATTTATGCAGAGACTATCAACGCCATACACACCAAACACACCAGTCCCACGGGTCGGTCCCGACACGAGCCAGCAAACAACCAATACCAACTCACTTAACGCTACTCTGGTGATTCAGTCAAGCCAAACAGCTGCAGGCGTTCCTTCTACTCATCATCCGCTATGTCCTCGATATGTGAAAAAAAAAAAAAAAAAAAAACAAGAGTAAACATATATTTATACTTTTGTACAGAAGAGAGAGAGAGACACGGACCCAAGATGCTACCGGTGCTCTGTTTACACACCAACAACAAACATGGGGTGAAGTTTTTATATCGGCGACCAAGGCTCGCACCTCAGACGGGTGAAGAGCCACCGCTCAGTGTGTGCACTCCTGAGTGGGGGTCCGGCCACACTGCTCGCTGCGGAGACGCTTCTTCACTGCCCACTCACTCGTTCAGGTCTCGCCAGTCTTGGGAGCACAGAAAAATACAAGTATATGACAAAAGATGTTGTTCCTAATACATTTGAGTTGTGAATTGTCTCTGAGCATTTTTTTTCCTTTTTTTTTTTTTTTTTCCTTATTCTTATTCTTTATTGCGCCACCAAACGTGGAATTGTGAATAGATAAAAAAAATTTGTGTAGTAATTTATGTTCAATTTACAAGTATTGTACATAGAAAATTGTTACAATGCAAGAGAGATACAAAGCTGATAGATGAAATGTAAGAATGAGCGAGTGTGTGTGAGTGCAAGACAGAGATTGACTGATGTACTGTTCTGAAATGTGGATTTTAAAGGGATGAGTAGAGGAAACCAGATTTACACCAGTTTTCCACCTAAACACAGATTAGATACGGTGCATAAGTATTCACCCCCCACCGAACATTTACCTGGTTTGTAGTGTAACAACTATGAACTAAAATTTGACGTTAGGATTGTATGTGGTTATTATGCACAAAATAACCCATGAGATTGTAGTGGAAGAAAGAGTGTATATAACCTGTGTAAACCAATGCAAAAATGTCTATATTTACAAATGAAGAACATACAATGTATTGCATACATAGAGTACTGTGCAAAAGTCTTAAGCCAGCCCTGATTTATTTTTTTGTTTAGTTTTTTTGGTATTGTGCTTCCAAACAGAGAGACTTTCTTTCTCAGTGACCTACGTATAAATCATTCAAGCATAAAAAAAAAAAAAAGTGCAGACAATTACAGGTGATCAGGCCGGTAATTAGTATATTGGTAATGTTGAGTGGTTGGAACAGACGAGAGGGGAAATGAGGTTGCTGCTGTTACAGTAAAGTTATTACATAAGTAACAACTTATTACATAAGTTTATTTTTATCTACATAATTTAGTCATTTAATTACATTTAATATTAGGAAATAAGGGGTGGCTCAAGACTTTTGCACCACTCCAAGTGAAACGCTTAGATAAGGCATAGTAGTGTGCAATCTGGATATAACTGGGGAATGTTACACACACAATGACTCATAATCAATTTTGAGCTATCAAAACTATGTTCTGGAAAATGCGATTGGTTTGAAAAACAATATTGATTTTTTTCCCCCCTTATGGTTAATATTATATACCATTTTGTGTAGATTCTTGACATACAATCCCAGTCTAATCTTCTGGGTTGTAAAATGTAGAAATGGTCAAAAGGGGGTGATTACTTCTGCATGGCTATGCATGCTCAGATTTAATTTTCTTTTTTCCTTTGATGACCAACACATCATTGTTTTTGGAGTATATTTGAGGTGCAAAATTGGTGTTAATTGTTTCCCCTCCACGATTCTTTAAAGCAGATGTCAGAGGTGTGAATATATAGGGGAATAATGAATATTTGCATAGTGAGATTCTTATCAGAGTATGTCCCTTATCAGATGGACGTCACCTTATCTCACTAAACACACACATTTGTTTTCCTCTTGTGTAATTCAAGGGGGTGTTTAGTGTCTGTGTGTGATAACAGCAGTGATATAAATTGGAAAGCGGTTTTGAAATGACAAAGTGCTTTTAAACCATTCTCCCAAGTTGTTCATTAGCCATCGCAGAGTTATTAATGTCGTCTAATGATGGATCGTTAACTTAAGGCATATTAGTCATGCAAAATATCACACACTATTCAAACGAACAGACTGCCTGCATTAAAAAGAAAGAAGCAGTAGCTTGTATTTGGACGCAAGCGTTTTACTTTTTTAAAGTGTTAAATACACTATGCGATACATTTCTACGGGGGGGTTTGTGTCTGGACATGGACGTGGACATGATGCAGCACAATCTGTAATCCGTCCCTGAGGTTCCCCAACACCACACCCAGTCTTAGGACCATATATGCAATACATAGGCTTTATTATATGTCTAGCAGAAGCGGTAAGCATTTAGGTTGCCACAGAAGCTTTAGTAGCCCACTCCTCTACAGAAAGAATGTAATCCATATGATTATCCATCTGTATAGTTCACCTCTTGTGTTCTGCCACTTTTAGTGCCAAAGGCTCAAAATCACCCACCGTTCAGGCTTCATGTTTATTCTGTATGGCAAGCTGTGTGGAAGGCAAAATAGAGAGATCATAAAGAGGGGAAAGGGAAAAAAAAATCGTATTTAATAATCAAAAATTGCGTACGTTTGTCACCATTTGTGTTTCCTCAAATTAACAATTCTTCTTTTTTAAAGCTCGAGCCCTCTTTTAAGACGCATCAATTCATAATGTTTCAGACTTTGCTACAGAAGTTCGTCTAAGCAAGGTCTAAAAGGGCTCTTTATCAGTGCTATCAGTACCGTTTCCTCTCTTTCAGCTACTCAGTGAAGAAACAATAACAATCAAGTTTTGATATTGAGATTTGATATCTCATTTGTATTAAAATGTCTCCTTTTTGGAATAATAATAATAATAATAATGTAAAAAAAAAAAAAAAGAAACAATTACAACAACAACAACGCAGTAGACAGGGAATGAAGCGGTAAATACGAGGTCTTTGCGCTGCTCATTTTTTGCGTCTACTTTCACACGGGTAAAATGCCAAAACCAGCTTGACCAAATCTCATTTTATTTGGTTCTCTGCATATTTACTTTATGCGTTAAAGACTACAATTAGATCTCTTGCCTGTAATGTGTTTTCTTCTTTTACTCTGGATGTGCTTACTTTCATTGATGTCTTATAATGTGAAATATTTCAGTATGTAATGAAGAAATGCTATGCTTTACTGTTTCTAAAGCTTAGGTTCCGCTTGTTTGTCTTGTCTTTTTTCCCCCCCCCCCTTTTTTTTTTCCCCTTCCCTGTCGATCGGTTCATGAGCAATCCACATTTTCCTGCAGCTGTTTCATTTCTGTGTTAATTAATTGTATTAATTACTGGATGAAAGTACGAAACCAGGCCAGCAATTCACAGTGAATAGTCCAAAAATGGAACAAGCACATGCATTATTATTTCATGTACTCGTTTAACAAGACGTGTACTATTCAGGATTAATGGAAAGTGCTCTGGGTGTGTTTCCTCTTACGTCTCAGTTTCTTCATGGAGAAGGCTGGTGGTGCTGTCTTTCTTTTGAGCTGATAAATGGTGCTAACGTTTTATACAATTTGTTTTTTAAAAAAAAGAAGGTATTCTTATTTTGGTGCGGATTAAGTGCGGGACGGTAAAAAGAGTCAGGCTTTTTTTGTGTCTGGTGCTCTTGAATTTCGTACAAGCTAATTTTTCCAGGCTTTCTGGAAAAAAAGTACAAGATGAAAAAAAAAAAAAGCAAGCCCATATGTTTTTTTCTTAGTAAAATAGAAATATCACGGCTGCACCACCCCCTCCCATACTCCAATGAAAAACAGTTTCTAGCAAAGCTCTAACACAGCCCCACCTGCCTCTTTCAGACCCTGTTGGGCCAAAGTACAAAAACAGCTACCTGTTAAGACTATACAGGCTCAAGATGGCTGCTTTTTTTTCTTCTTTTTTTAAATTGCATCCAAAAGTAAGAAAATCTCACACCTGCAGTGCATTTGAGAGCGTTAGCGAGCATTGAGACATCAGTGCTCCTCTTGACAGACAGGCTATAAGAAGATTATGTGAGTGCTCCTTGCATGCCCGGCACTCTGAAGGCACAGTTCAGAGACCCAGACAGTGCCAAGATGTCTCTTTATCTCTCTTAGTGCTGGTGTGTGGTCTTTTGTTTAGACACTTTCCTAAATGGTGATCATACTGGATCTGTTCAATCAAAATCTTACTCCGATATTCGATTCAGCCCATTATGAAATGTTTTGTTTTTGGTTAAAAGCTTAGAAAGTTTGTTTAAATTTTTTTTTAATTATTATTATTATTATAAATTTTTATTATATTGATATTTCTCATACCTCTTAATGTTCTAATTAAGCTGATCATGAATCCCTCGACCTGTGTGTGCTTTTTAAAACTATTGAACAGAGAACCTGATGGGGAAAGATGGATATAATTCTGCATATAGAGGCGTTGTAAAGCCCTTCACCAGCAAGCCTCTCTGCTAAGACTGCATCCTGAACATATTGCCATGGTTACACTGATTGAAAGGTGCTAACGATTGGTCAGTGATTTGCGGGTTGCCAGGTGTTTCAGTTGCATGAATGGCTACACCCACTGGTCTTAACCACATACCGAGGTTTAAACCTTAGAAACCTGGCGGTTTTTCAAAACCTGCTCTATTCTTTCTAATTGCATTAATGACAAATAATTTTCAGGACCAACCTTGACAGTGGCACCTTCCTATGAGCCATAAATACTGTCCAAACTTTATTTTTTTTATTGTATTTATTTCAACTGTAAAAAATCGACTCTTTGCAGTAGCCTGTTTTTAATACATAATGAGATCTGGTGTCCTTTTGTGCGTTCAATTATTATTATTTTTTTTTCCCTCTTTTCTTTTGAACACATACAGGGCTTACAAATGAACATGTCACATCAAACAATCCTTTCTGTCTTTCTGCATGTAGTCTTACCCCTATAATTCCATTGAAATGATGTGTGTGTTATTGCTCTTTGGCTACAACACTCCTGTTGTAATCTGATCAGGTTCGACTGCGAGAGTGTCTCATCATTGCTCGGATGCTTTGTTGTATTTTTGAAGAGGAAAAATGTGCAATATACATCTCTCAGATGGTTCCTGGTTTCAGCTCTAGAAACTCCATTTTCTGTTTCCGTCAGGTGCTCAGGTCACTAAACAATTCCTTTCAGTCCTCATCTCACACACATTTTACGGGTGCCTGTGAGGCTTCGATCACACTAAAGTTTTCATTCTCATCAACTTCGCTTATTCTTTTCGGGGTTAAACTTTTGGCACTTAATGTGGTGCCATGTTGTATTTTTGGTTTGTTTCTCTTTCTGTGTTTGTCTCCATTAACTGTATTATGATTATTTATTGCACATGTAATAAGGATGGTTTCCATGGCTACACATAAAGGAGTCGGAGTTTAAAACTAGGCTGGAGTTTCTTACAATTTTATGGATGCTTTTGTTGAAAATTTTAAAAGTGTGTATTTCATGAATAAATGCCTTAAAAGAACCAAATGTTAGTTCAGTTTCAATGATTCTTCAGTCTTCCAATGTGTTTTCTGCATACACAAACCTATGCAGGCTATTTCTCGTCCCCAAATTGCCCATAGTGTGTAAATGTGCGTGTGAATGTTGTTTGGAGGTCCTACCATGGTCATACAAAATGGGAATAAATACAGTGGTCACCATTACAGAGGTTACTTGATGGACGGATGGAATAAGAGAATTAAAATGGATGCAGCACACAGGTCTTACTTGTGTTGTTCAGTACTCACTAGAATTATAAGTAGAATAAGTACTATTACAATTAAATGTAGGACAAGTCGGCATGTTTGGCTTGTTGGGTTTCCTCTAGGTGCTCTGGTTTTCTCTTACAGTCCACAGACATTTATCAGTCTTTATTAGAATAAAAATTGCATTAGTTAAATTTTTTATTATTAATGTATAAAATGTTATTTTATTACTTAATTAGAATTAAATTTTTTGTTATTAGAATCTTTAATAGAAAGTGAATTACACTATATTTCCAAAAGTTTGTGGACACATGACAATCCTACCCATATGTGCTTGCTGAACATGCCATTCCAGATACAGTTCACTTTTGCTATGATCATAACCTCCATTCTTCTGACGTTCTATTTTTGGTATGTGGCTGTGGGGCTTTGCTTGTTTAGCCAGAAGGGCATTACTGAGATCAAACACTGATTCTTAAAGCCTGAGGCAAAGTTGATACCGTTCAGTTCATCCCAAAGGTGTTTACTGATGATGACATGAAATTTTTTCACCCCAAACTTTTCAAACAATGCCCTTGATCACTGGACATCTGAGGTGCACTCAGATGTCCAGTGATCAAGGGCATTGTCCTCCTGAACCAGGTTTAAGTTAAGGTAAATTTTGCCACAAAAAAAAAAAGCATTTTATCCAAGTGTACTTCCAAGTTTGTGGCAACAGTTTGATGGAAAATGTGATGTTCAGTTTCACATACTTTTGGTTGTATGTGTAATCAAACTAGAATGAATATAACCCAAATTCTTTTTAGAATTCAAATTGTTATGAAAATAATTATTAAATGTAATATTAGAATTAGGATAGATGTGGTATAAACGTAGTTTAAATGTGGCAGATGAGAATGTAATTTAAATTAGAATTTAAAGTGTACATTTAAAAAAATATTGCAATTAATTCAGTAGATAACTAATTGCTGCTTATGCCCAATGTCAACACTGCCAGTTATATGATGTATATTACATTGTGATGATCACAAATTATTATTTTCTGTTTTTGTAATAACTATATTTATATAATATCTATGTGATAAAAGGTTTTACAATATGCTTTACTAGCTAATTTGTCTTCTTTCCTTTTGTCGAATTTTAAAATGCCATGTTGGTGTTTGCTATAATTGTACCTACCAGTGTTTGAGCTTTTCTAACATAGTGTTACCAGCTAGCTTACAGTAGCTTTCTTAATATTCCTAACATCAGCACATGTTCACATATATTCCACCCTGACAACATTTACAGGTAAAACTGCCTGTATAAAAGCAGTACAATATACAGTACACACATTATAAATGTGCCATTGAGGGGTTTCCCAAAGTGGAAATGAATTTGTGTGATCTAGAGGGAGGTAATGAGCCTAGCATGCTCTTTTCTTCCACTCATTTCTTTTTTGACCATGCCACAATAGCATGGGTCTAATGAAGCAGGGAGAACAAATAATGCACTTCATTCCTGCTGTGTTATTTGGTTGCTGGGCCAAATGGCCATGTCACTTCTCCCACTGAACAAACGTCATGACATTGTTAGAAGGAGTGAGTGTTGCAACAGTATTGCTTCTGTATAATAAACACATAAGCTGATATATTAATGCCAGACATGCGATAATGTGTAGATGGAGTCTAGGGCTTCTTGGTGAACCCAGGCTCTGATGCTGAGAAACATTCCAGAGGACCGGACTGTAGTTTATCATTTTAATTTCACCTCCAGACCTCCTACACATCATGGTGTCTTTATTGTTGTTTGTTGTTGTGATGTAACACTGATTTTGTTGAGCCGTGTTTCCCTGGTGCCAGGGCTCTCAAAATGGAAAAAAAAACCAAATGCCTGCCAATTAACAAACATCCTGTTCACAAAAGATTAGATAACACAGCTTTATACTAAGAGCTTAGGAAAACATTAATAGTGTTTCTTCATGGTTCTTTAGGTAGCTAATTGTTTTCCTAAATGTTATTTGACAGTTATTTGAACCTTTGAAATCATAATGCGTCACAGGTGGAAAACATTACGTTACCTATTGGCTTCACCTGCTTCTCTCGTTCTGACAGTCTCTTACCCATGATGTTGACGGACCTGGAATGTTGTGCACTCCGCACCCTGCCTATTCTTAATGCTGGTCCCATCCACCAGCGTCTCACAACTGGAAATCCCAGGTAGTCCATCTCAAGAATCAGCGGATGGGTGAGGTGGGGACTAACTGCCACCTCCATTCTACGCTTTTCCGCCCTCAACTGCAACATGACAGGAAACGGTGGATATTTGTAATTTGTCTGGATTCACACACCTCACCTCAGCCCCACACTCAATCATGCTTTGGGAATTCTACCCCAATTCTACCAAGGCCCGATGTGTACCCCCTTGTGTACTCACGATTACATAATATGTCCCTGTTTGATCAGGAGAGGACTTTGGGCTGTCAAGAATCCGGATCAGAGTCTTTGCTTCCCTGTGGGCATGCTGATTCTAGCTTGCCTGCTGTGCTGGCTGTTTTCCTGCTGGTTTTGGGAAAATAGGTCTCTGTTTTCTGAGAGATGGTGATGGAGAAAGAAAAAGCAGGAGACTAAGAAGGATGGGGAAGAGAGAAAAGTTGTGACGGTTTTCTTCTCCTTCCAGATCAGATGGTCCTGAAGCAGCTGGATTGCCTTTGTTAGTGGGACTGAATGGTGGCACTGGATGGTGGCACTGGACCCTTCCAGTATTTAACCTGGCAGTCGGGTGACATACTGTAGGGTCGACTAACTCGCTGGTGCCATGCTCCTCCTTCAGCAGCCACCTAGGTATTCTGTAGTTCTTGGGTGATCGAGAACAGTTGGCGGTGTTCACCAAAGGCCGGTGTGTGGGTGATGCTGATGTTTTTCTGCGGTTTGCCAAACAAGGTTTATTGGTTTTTATTAAGGATTTGGATGGTTTTTTGGATGGATTTCATGCCACCAAAACGTATCACCAGTTGGTACTGTCCTGAACATTTTGTGAATACACAATGGTTCAGGCATTTTCACAATAACATAATGATTACCTGACCATCAGATTTGTCACACGATCATGACAAAAACATCAGGTAATCTGTATGAACTGTTTGAAGGCAAAATTAGTTTTCTTCATTTTGGCAGTTTTGAGTTTTTTAGCAAAGATGTATTAAAACTGATAAGAGCATATTATGTGCCTGGTTTCCATGTGTCACAAGGGTGTTGAAAAGCATAAATGCCAAAATATTTTGTCAAATATGTTTTGGTTATTTTAGTGTGAAATTTGAATGATTTTGCAAAACATTATAACTCCACTTGGAGTTAAGAACAAATCGAACAAATGTGCTCGCGGAATGAGACTCATTCATAAATCGGGGACGACCTGTATTGGTATCCGATGCACTGCAGTGTCTATTTTTTGTACAATACACATGAGCTACTTCCGTGATTGAGCTAGAAGTAGAACCGCGGTCCATCTGGATCTGCTGAAATTTGTAACTCGAATGTTCATAAATCTACCTGTACAATACATTATTATTATGATTATTATTACTATTATTATTATTATTATTATTGTTGTAAGTTCACCTTCTCCCCCTCACTACAGCTTTGACTATAGATTTGACTACAGCTAGTGTTTGTAAAGTGGTATCACTTTCTTCAAACCCAATGTTAAGTCCTTCCTTAGTTCTTAGGTCTTCCTGCTTCCTGCTGTCAACTAATTTAAAACATACTGTATGTGCTCGGATTGCCTTATGCCTGACTTGTAAGTCACTGGATAAACAATTCTGCCAAGTAAATAAGTGTACACCATTTGGGAGTTGAACCTTCACATACATACAGCAGTTGCACAGTTTGATGTCTTCCCACACCATCTTTCTAATGTCTTTTAGGCCAGGCTAAGACAATTCCTTCTGGGAAGATCTGTAGCTTTCACTTGGGCTGAGAAAGTCAGTTCTAGACATCAAAAGTTTTATCACTGCAGGAGCAGCAAAGCAGGACTGCAGTGTCCACCAGAATGATGGTTCTGACAGAAGTTCATGCCTGAAAGCATGTCTCATAGTGTGTAAGTCTTGCAGGGGTGTTTTGAAGGGTTTCAGTGTATAATAGCACAAAAAAATATTCTGAGTAATATTGCATCATTTGTTCATTGCCTACTTTTCACAAGTTAAGCTAAGAAAATAATAGTCTGAATTGTAATTATCACAAAATTACTGCACATTTGGTTTCAATTAGCAATATGGATTCCACCCATTATTATTCAACAGTTTAAAAATAACACATGATCCAGCCTTCTTTTTTTTTTTTATTATTATAAAAGCTCCATCCCACATGCATAACAATCCTGTAACTCCTGAATTTAACAACTAGCTAACAAGTATCTAACAAGTACAGGTTTGATCTTACTAGATACTACCTATGTCTAATGTAATTACACTTAACAGTTGCATCCGAGGTACCAGTTGACGTCTCAGTATGGTCTAGTTACACGTGAAGTATAATATATCCTCATTGCACTAAAAATCACCCAAAGATATTGTTTTCTTTGTGAAGGGGGAAATTCCCAAGCATTTACGACTAACTGCTATAATTTTGTGAATGCTGCTCAAATGAATATATGAAAACGACTAAACTGAATTGCTCTGTTTATTATTGTTGTAATTACATCCTCCCCAACGTGTAATGATAAAATAGTGTGTGATTGCATGAGTAATTATAAGATATGAGCCACAGGCTGTCGCATGCATACACCCTAAGAGAAGCTTTTTAAATGCATTTTCTGGAGAGTTTTCAGGTTATGAGCTTCAGGCTACCAATTAACCACAGCCTATGCTTCATTTGTTTGCCATAAGCCACTTGCTCAATGACCATAAACCTTCTTGAGCTGTCATGATGCTGTTTAGTAATAAATGCCTTGTGCCCTTCTGTCCACCCTAGCACACCAGTCATGACTTCTTCTTCAGATGATGAGCAATTGGCAGCAATTGGTATGCTAATGTTTGCTAATGCTAGTTCCACAGCTGAGTTGAAATCAGTGAGCTGCAACAGTCATTTGGTTAGCGGCAGATGCTAATTTGGTATGTTTAATCTTAGTGCTGCTGAACTTCCCTTTCGTTCTCTGTAACACCAATTCATATGTAGCTTCCCAGCACATCAGTTTGTGGAGTAGGTAGCTATACAGAATGACATTACAAGATTAGTTACATTTTAGAAACATGGCAGTAACTGAGATATTTTATTAATGATATAGCTTTTTAATCAACAAACTCTTTTTTTTTTTTCCCCACGGAAATTCTAATGTACACTATGGCTAGAGATGAATAGATGGATAGATGGATGCACTATATATCCCAAAGAAAATTCCAGCTTTTTTTGCCCTAATGTGACACAGATATGATCTAAGTAATTTTGTATGTGGTTCAAGTTTAGATATATACTGTATAATTAATACGCAGTCCATACTGTACAATTCGAAAAATAACCTTTTTTCCGCTTTGTTCCTTCTTCTGGTCCTCAAATACAAATACTGCTTGCCATCCTCCAGAGCAAGTCCTAGGCATATGTTTTCTAAAATGTTCTAAATTTTCATTTATTGTTTGAAATGAATGAGTGGTCGCACAAATATATCCTATAATCCTACATAACATTAGCAAAGATGTAGTGATGTGCGCATGAGTGCCGTTTCAGAGGACTGAGTGTAAGCGCTGTCATGACATGACAGCTCTGATCTCACCATGAACAACAAAAAAAAAAAAAAACAACTATAAACAACAAACCAATGTCTATTCTTTTTCAAACAACCAGTTGAACTATTTCTTTGATCATTTCTATTTAATGTAAATTTGTGTATGTGTGCCTCAGCTAGCACAGACCTGTCTGGAAAATTGTGCTACACCATTTTTCTACAGGTACAGAGGATTCTTTCTCGTGGTGGGTACTGTTGAAGCAGCTAATTACCAAAACAGGTTATTGTTAGAAATTTCCTTTAGGTATGAATTAGCATATTAGCTAGCATCAGCCAATATAAAAAAACAAGCAAATGTTTCAGAAAATGTCCCCACACAACTATTTAACTCTGTGTTTTATGGATTACTGTGTATTAACTAAAATCTAGATATTTTCCATTAGACTATAAACCAAGATTACTGGTTAGAAGAATCTCTGTATAACAGTCGTCATTTAACAGATACATAATGTTACCAGCTTCTTAAAAAGAGGTAATTAAAAACAAAAAAGCAAAATGATTCTAATGGCATACTCTGTATAACACATTGACATGTTTATTATAACCCTACATTTTACAGTTGGTTTTCCTTTGTTTTTCAGTGTAGTTCAGTGTAGTTTCTTGTAAGTTAGCTAGAATTTTATTGCCCCCTAAATGCAAGTTTAACAATATAAAACATAAGTGCCCTGTAGAATTGAATCCGCGAATCTGTGCTACTGCTTTTTTAGGTGAATATATGTGGGTCACACTTATTTAATGTCACGTGACAAAGTAAGAGAGGGTTCTCCCAGCAAAACTGTCTGCCAGGTGCAGTTTTGTAGTTGGTTGGCAGATTCAGAGACTTCTAGTTTATTCTCTTGTGAAGAATTCATGAAGACAATGCTTTGAGATGCCATCCTTTGTTCCACCAAACCACGCAGGCTTTACAACGCCAATGAGTTTCCGATGCAATCTACACCTTGGCATTCCTCAAGTTGTGGGTTGTGAAGTTAGTCATGTTGGAGCATGTATCCCTGAAGTGTGCTTCTGAAATGCTGAAGGATGACAAAAAACACACACACACACACACACACACACACACACACACACACACACACACACACACACACACACACACACACA
>JAQQZT010000012.1:12145282-12167015 GCA_030068275.1 Clarias platycephalus
TTTTTTGGCCTTTAACACAATGAAATGAACTTTTTGCATTAACCAAGATGGTAGTTAGCTGCTTGATATTCTTGAGAAGTCACACACTTTTTTATATTGCTCTTTAATAGATACTGTAGATTGATTATGCCAGTTTAATTGTACATTTCATGACTATGCATAGAAAAGACTGAAGTGTCTTTTAAAGTGCGAAGGACTTTATTAGGGAACATTTCATTAAAAAAGGCATTTGAGGGCATAGATGATACTTTAAGCTAATAATATGATAGCAGATCCATATACAGTATGCATTGTGAACATATGATTAATATATTTTCCTGTCTACATGAGCCTGCATAATTCACCTCAGCAAAAGTATTTTTTTCTGGCAAGAGACAGAGTGTAAAAGCCCTAAAACACCTCATTCTATTAGGCTTTTCTACTGGCACTACACCAGAGGCTGAATAACACTTACACTACCCAATTAAACCAAAGCCAGTAGCTCTCTCCATAGAGCAGTCTCACAGCTCAGCGTGGCATTGGCGTCTGATTGAGACTTGAAGAATGAAAAGAATGGCCTTCAAGCGATGCCATTCATCTACACACACACACACACACACACACACACGCACGCACGCACGCACGCACGCACACGCACACACACACACACACTCTCATTCCAAATGCCTACTGATTTTTTCCCTTTTTACCCTTTTAGGTTTTACATTAGCCTTTGTTAAGAAAAATGGTTAAAATGGGGTTCTCATAAAGCAGGTATAAAACTGATACCTGCAGCTAGACTAAGGTATGATTTAATATAAAAAGTTAGTTCTGCAAACTTCGCTAAGCTCTTCTTAGTTAAGATGAAAGAAGACCTTCACTATTATCAATAGAAATCAAAAGCTAGACAGGATCCATCCTTCTTAAAATAGAGACTGGTTGAGTGGGGAGGGGTGTTTTAGGGGACCTGATCAGGGGTTAACCTGGTTCCCCTTATTTATAAGGTGCCAACTCTGTTAATTGTATGTGTTTATTTAAGGGGGTTCCAAAAGGTTATTATCATAGAAAGTAGATTTTAAACATTTTTGCATATATGTATTGAATCAATATAATTATCTTTCAATGGTTAATGTCACAGAAAAAAAAATGAAAACGTACTAAATCATCATTGTTATTTTTATCATACCATTTCATAGTTTACATTATCATTATTATAGTACCAGTGCTCAGCTCATATAAACCAAATGCCTATTCTAACCTTTGGGAATAACATGGTTAATTAGAAGCACATAATTTCTATCCTCAGTCCGGCTGCAGAATAGATAAACTAAATTTGATCAGCTAATTTTTACTTGTAAATGCATATACAATTATTATTTCATGTGTAATTACCTACAGTCATTATTTTAATGAGTTATGTTTCCAAGTATACCACGGCAACACTTTACTTAGATCAAAGTAGGTCAAAGTAGACATTCAGCAAACAGTCAACCGTAATGAGACAATCTGTCAACAATCTGTCATCAGGCAGCTTCTCCACTAATTCAAAACAATATATATTTTTTTAATTGCCAATCCATACACACTGTATAGAATATCAACATAATTCATAGCTCAAAATGATTATTAGATACTGTAACCAGGTTATTAATTTTAATGAGAATTTAGATTGGGACATTTTCAATGTCATTCAATTCACGGATCATTTCGGTCATTTGATACCTTCTTAAGCATCACTTAGATGCTCAGTAGATTCTAATACTAATGTCTACTGCATATAGGGAAGAACTGCTGCAAACTCCAAGGGCATTGCTGATGAGTGACAAGATGCATGGTGGCAGAGGAAATCTTTAGAGAGCCAATGTGTGCAAGCATTTTTATTGTTTTGTCCCATGTGACATGCATGTTTCATGGCTGCAACCTTCAATCAGTCCATGGCACTATGCCTGTTATAATTACCAATTGAGATGATCAGATATATATATAATTTAAATCAGTAGCATAGTGTTTATACTAAGCATTAAAGGACATATCCAAAATCAATTAGAATCATTTCAAAATCAAGTTTATGCATAACATTTTTTCAAAATCAAGTATATGCAAAGTCTTATTGTATACTCAAACGTTCCACTATCTAGTGTTCTAAAAATCTTGACAGGACATATCACAGTCTGAATCACTCAGTGAGCATGCTGAAGGTTTCACTGTTGCTGATCTGTACATTATAAAAATGATATACAAATTAATTTTCCCACAGTAAACAAGAAACTGACGCAAAACAAAGAACTTCCTGTTCTTAGAATGTTGAAATACTATTGCTGTTAGAATCAAATCAAAGCAGCAATCATAACTTCAAAAACTATATTTATAATACATATCTTTGTGAAAGGCTACATGTTACATGCTAAATCCTCCCTTTTAGAAACATTCAGGTTCTAAATAGATTGTTCTCTTGACAAGAAGTCAATATTCTTTTTTGTCCTTTTGATTCTGATTTGACATGCAGACACAAAGACTGCTGATTATGGAGGTCTTTCATTCCTGATTGAAAGCTTTATTCACAAGGTCACGCTCTATGCTGAAAAGAAAACTTATTTATCTTATTATATTTTTTATCCCCTCAAGGTGAACTATGTTGCTTTGTCAAGGGTGGACAATCTAAAATAGCCAAATCACATTTTTTGTTCTTCTTTTTTCTTTAATGCACAATACACGGCCTGGCCAAAAAACTCACTCTAACTGATGCAGTGCACCAAGGTCCATGTCAGAAGTCATATCCTGTGGTTGTGGCAAAGATGTTTGTTTGAAACTACTAAAATAAAGAATTGTAAAAACATTATTAAACACATTATTAAGACTTACAGTAATAGTATAGTGGTGAACCATTATCTATGAGGAAGAAATGTGGTTTAAAAAGCATCCCAAATGAGCATGCTTAGTGAAATCAATCTACAAAAAAACAACAACAGTTGAACTTTCAGCTACTGTATGTTTAATAGTAAAAGAAGGGCATTTCCACACACAATGCGAAGAGAACTCAACAAATTGCGACTAAATAGCTGTGTAGCTTTTGGTTATTTGGAAAAAAGGCTTCATTTTGCTAGGGAGCATAAATAATGGATTGCGGAGCATTGTAAAAAGGTCATGTGGTCTGATGAGTCCAGATCTACCCTGTTCCAGAGTGATGGGCACATTAGGGGAAGAATAGAGGCAGATAAAGTGATGCACCCATTATGCCTACTGTACGTACAAGTCTTTGGGGCAGTTTTACTATCTGGTGTTGCTTCAGTTGGTCAGTTCTAGGTTTAGCAATGTTATGTGCCCAAAAATTCAGATGACTACCGGAATATACTGAATGACCAGGTTTTTCCATCAATGGATTTTTTTTCTTCCCTAATAGCATAGGCATATTCTAAGATGACGCTGCCAGGATTCATCAGCTTCAAATTGTGAAAAAATGGTTCAGGGAGAAAATGGTCCAATTTTCACACATGGATTGGTCACTACAGAGTCCAGACCTTAACCCCATTGAGAATCTTTGGGATGTGCTGGAGAAGGCTTTATACAGTGGTCTGACTCTCCCATCATCAATACAAGATATTAAAGAGAAAATAATTTAATTCTGGACTGAAATAAACAGTGTGACATTGTATAAGCTTATTGAAATGATTCTATGGCTGTAATGGAGGCAAACGCCGATCCATCAAACTGTTAAAGTGTGCGGCCGGCCAGTGTAGTGAAAATATGATAGTTTCAATATTACATGGGTTTTTATTTCTTTCTACATTGTAAAACAACACTGACGGCATCCAAAATATGCAATAATCTCCTTTGAAGCCTTTATAACAGCCCTAATCTAAGGAGCTGTTAATTGGTGATTTTTGAGGCTGGTAACTTTTGAGGCTCAGTGAACTTCTCCTCTGCATCAGAGGTAAGTTTTAGTCTTAATTTTTTTTGGGATGGTCTTCATGAGAGCCAGTTTCATCATGGTGCTTAATGGGTTTTGCACATGCACTTGACAATACTTGCAAGAACTATTCCAGAAAAACTGACCTTTGTGTCTTAAAATAGCAATTGACAATAATTGTTGCTGTTATTCACCTAATTCTATATGTTATTAAATATTTTTGAAATACCCAGTATTGGTTTGGAAAGTTGAAAATAAATCACTAAACAAAAACCACTGAATTAGTAGGTGTGTCCAAACATTTGACTGGTATTGTAAATAAGGTCCTACAAACTCTACAACAATACAGTATGCCATTGCATCCCAATAGAACATCAGCTATAACATTAAACTCACTGAGAGGCGAAGTGTATGACAGTGATTATCTCTTACTATTGAGGATGTCAAGGGGTGGGATATACAGTATTAGGCAGCAAGCAAACCATCAGTTGTCACAGTTGTTGTGTTGGAAGCAGAACAATTTGGCAAGTGTAAGGATCTAAGTAACTTTGACAAGAGCCAACTTTTGATGGCCAGATGACTGGGTCAGAGCAAATCCAAAATGGCAGGTATTGTGTTTCCTGTGTTCCCAGTAAGTAGTGGTTAATTCCTACCAAAAGTGTTCCAAGGGCAACTAGTGAACCAGTGACAGGCTCATTGGCTCCCAAGACTCAAGACTCTGGCTTGATCTCACACAAGAACTACTGTACAGTAGCTCAAATAGCTGAAAAGGTAAATGCTGGCTCTGGTAGAAAGCTGTCAGTACACATCGTGCACTGCAGCTTGCTGTTTATGAGGCTGCCACAGACTTGTAAGACTTCCTGGTGGCAGATACCGCAGTCCAGTTTCAAAAGTCTCGTTAAGTGCATGCTTTGCTGGGTCAGAGCTGACTCAAGGGGGAACTACACAATATTAAGCAAGTAGTTTTAATTTAATGACTGATCAATGTACATGTTTAAAATGGCAGACCTTTATTAAAACACTTTAGTATGTCTCATGAACACTAGTACACACTCACAGTAGCCATGGTCTACAGAGTGTTCTTTTATAATTGCAGTCTTCTTTAACATTTTAGTTTTAGAGGTAATAATTACTGCTGTGAAGCTTGTGTTTTTCCCTCAGCGATCATTATTACCTGCGAATGCAAGTGTGAAAGGTGCGTTCGGTACATGGGTAATTATATCCGTAATATGTAGGTCTCTCTTGAAATAGCCCGGCGTGTGTTTTGTTGGGAGTCAAGCTTGTGCCCATACAATCCACTGTGGATGATTTTAATGAGCTGTTGCCATTGTATCCCAATAGTACAACGAAGAAAAATATCACCTGGCAGGTTGCGTCTGGCTGGGAAAGTTCACGTGGGGTTCAGAAGTGCAGCAGGTTTCAAACCCGTAGGTGTTACGCATGTAGCTACAGACTCTAACTTTTTCCGCTCTTATGAAGGTGTCTATGTATAAGCCATAATGATCGTACATAATGAACAAAATATGATTGAAAGATGATATAGTATGATCACTGTTGTGGTTTTGATTTCATTAGTCTTCATCCAAGTTACTGATACGTGTCCGATTTAGGGTATTCTCTTTTTTTTCTCTTCTTTATGTCCTGCTACATGCACTAAAACTGAAATAAAAAAGAAACAAACTGATTCTTTATCACCATACAAAAGCAGATAAATATCTCTCCTAATTGGGGAAGGCATGGGCGCCTGTTTCAACTCCACATGCTCGGCCTGATAGCTGGGGCTGTCAGAGGTGTTTGTGATTGTTACAGGAGATTGCTTTTCTGGATAGAGTAGTCTAGACGTATTACCCCTGGGGAGGCCGCATCTGTACCCTAGTTTTACTTTGTTTGTGTTTAAATCTTCAGCTATTACAACAGCGATGTATAATTATGTTTCTTCTGAGCTGAGTAGTATGGAACTATTTCCAAGCCTTACTCCAGCATTAGGGAGAGTGGAGAGGAGCTAATAAATATAGATGAGATGATTAATGTGTGCGCTCATTATTTTACATGCAAGGGCTTCATTAATTAACCTCCACTCCCACTGCTGTATGTGAGTGGGTGGGTTACAGATGGCACTGGAACCCTTGTAATCCAACTCTCAATTTGGAGCTTCATGGCAGTGGGACTCTCTCACAGAGTTTCGATTCCATTAAAAATTGCAAGTTCACAAAAAAAATAAATAAATAAATAAATAAATAAATATATATATATATATATATATATATATATAAGCAGTATATGGCTGATATTAGAATGATAAAAATGCAAATGCAATCCATTTTTTTGTCCAAGTTGTGGGCAATGTGTGAAATTATAATGCACTTTATGATTCAGCTACAGCTGTAGTGAGAGGTTTTTTTTTTTTTTCAGACAGAGTGAAAATTATGTCTAAAGGTCCAGATGGCTTACTCTCATTTTTCTACAATGTGTAGAAAATTTTACTGCATATTAGCTTAGGGATGTTTATTACTTACAGATGATCTAGGATAAACATCAGTTACTTACATTGTAGATGCTGGAAAAACTGATATCAGACCAAACAGAGCAATGTTTAGCAATTACAGTTGGAATTGCAGCGTTTAGCAGATGCACTTATCCAGAATGACTTTCAAAAGTATTTTGCAGGCAGCATCAGAAGTATATGCTCATGCTATTACAACTAGCTCAGGATGTTATGAATTTTCAAGTTGTTAGAGAGTACAGAAACAAAACACACAAGTCCACTTTTTTCTCATGTGAAAGTGGCATTAAGCAAAATCTGCCTTCTAAAAAAGTCTTAAAGACAGCATGGAGTCTAACCTTCATGTGCTTTGTATATGAAATGAAACTAGATTACCTATATTTTATGCTTGCAATTTTATGCAGTATTGTTTTTTACTGTAAGTGTTGCAACTATGGAAGAACTGTGATATCGCTTTACCAAGGCCAGGGGTGTCCAGGCTTTCATTCCAAACAAGCAGAAGCTACACCTAATGACTAATTAAACAGGGGTAGGCTTTCGCTTGCATGGAATGAAGGCCTGTACCCACATGGCCCTTTCTGGATCCAGGATGACCTAGATCCCCTGACCTAGATCACAACGCTGTTTTCATAGTGAGGCAAATGCATAAGGCAATCAATTTTCATAAGAAATTAAAAACTACGGTATCTCTGGTCAATAAGCTATAAGCAAAGTTCCTTCTGAACATTTCCTTCCCTCTCACCATTATCATCGTCATCATCTGGTATGGGAGCTCCATCAGCACCCTTTCACAGGGTGGTAAAATTGGCCAAGTGCATCATTATTGAAACCTTGTGAGAGGCTCATGTGCAGTATCATCAAAAACCTCATGAACACCAGCAGAGACCTCTTTATTCTGCTGTCATTTGGCCACCTAACAATCACATTCTCAATCTTTCTGCCTCCTGGATCAATAATAAACTACAACATCCTCATAAGATGTTCCCTTTACAACACAGGAGCTTCATTTCTTTCTTAACTCGAAATATAAGCTATTTGCAGACTAATGTGTATTGCAGGTTACCATGTAATATGTTTAATATTCTAATGAAATAGTTTTAGGTTTTATTTTACACTGTATTATACACATACTCACATGCCGTTAGCTGTTAGTTTATCCTGATCAGTTAGCACCACACTCTTAGAAATAGTGATGTAGCCAAAAACAAATAAATGTTTTATTTCAATTAAACTAAAAGGAGGACAGAATCATGCAGATATGTTTATTTTTGGTCAGAAGTCTTGATTCAAGTCTCTACAAGACTTTGCCTTAATTCAGTTTCATGTGTGCATCATGTTTCAAAAGACCCCATATTTTTACTTTTTTTTTTTTTTTAATTTGAAACATACTTTGATTAATTATATTTAAAAAAACAAAAGAAAACTTTAACATCTAGTCTTAATTCTCTAACTTGAATTCAGTGTCTCTTAAATAGCACTGATTGATCTGTTCTGTCATCATTTCAACCTCCAGGATTAGAGGATCAAATTAGACTCACATTTATTCTGCTCTTTAAAGGAGGAGAAACGGTAAGCATGCATTTATGCATGACTGTAGTTTTTGAAGTGTTCATAACCATGGTCATCTCTCCAACATAATTTTTATGAGTGTGTGATCAGCACCAGGGTATTATTCAAGTGTGGAAGATGGTGAGCAATATTTATGTGACTGTTCACCTGCAATATACAGTACATATAAATTTAATTGATTGTTTAATTGATTTGTTAATTGGTTAATTGGATGAGTGATTGATCTACATTGAAGGTGGTAATTCTAGTGATTTTACTGTGTTTGAGATGATTAGAGAATATAATTATCGACTACAGTAAGTTTCTTTAAAAAGTACATATTACTTAGTGGGTGTCTGTGCAATGATGCTGTGCCCTCTGGCAGTCCTCGTCTCTGATGGCTGCTTTCTTTGGTCCAGTTGCCTGTGTGTAACAATATGAAGCTCCCCTTGAAGGCTTGGCAACATACTTTGGGAAACCGATGCTGTGTAATTCACAGGAAATTAGCTTAACAAATCTCTTTTTCTGTAATATATATATTGCAATGCAGACAGAAACCATTATATGTATACTTATAATTGTTTTATTGAAACATTATTGAAACTTTATGCATGTTTAATAATTATGGACACTGTGTGTACTGTACGATAATATAACTGGTGTTTTTTTTTTAAAATAAAGACAGAATTCAAAATAAAACATTTATCTATTACAAAACTATTTTGTAATAGAGTTTAGTCGGTACCAACCTATATATCTACATATCTTCATTGAACACATGGTTGATTAAAAGAGAAACTTCCTTGGTTTATTTTTGCAATTCTAAAACAGAAAGTTCAAATAATTTTCACATTGCAGGTGTGAAATATACTTGCCAGCGGAGCCAGCAGAGCAGGCCGGTGAAGGTAAGTTTGACTTTTTTGCGCCAAATTTAAAATTAAGTTCGTATTTATTACTGACAAGGAGTCAGAATTTTTGAAAACGATAGAATATTAAAACATTTTAAAGTTAAATCACAGAGTCTGTGGTCAAAAAACATGTATTATATTTAGTATATAGCTGAAAATTACACAGCTTACGTTTGTTCTTAAATTGCAAAATGAATTCAAATTCTACCTGTGGGCCCGTGGGTGGTTTACGTAGCATGTGGATTAGCATGTCTAGGTAACTAACACCAGTGAGGTTGAAAATTGCTTTTTTGTTTTTTATGTTTGTTTTTTAATGGTTAAAATCAGTCAGCTGGTTACAGTATTCTTATTATTAGGCATGTCCTAAGTTAACCAATGTGGGACATTAAGTTACTTTTTCCTTTTTTTTTTTTTTAAATAGTAATTTAATGGGTTCATGATCAGTTTTTGCAAACTCACTATTATAGAGTGTTCAGTGTTTAACAGTAGTTACCAGAACATGTAACATAGTTACCATAGAACAAGTAGTTACAGAGACATTAGTTAATTATATTCTATAAATAAAGGCCAATATATTTGATTGTGGAATGGTTATCTAGGTAATTATATACACTTTGCTTTAACTTGGCTCTTTTCAGAAGCATGCCACCTCGGAAACCTTCGAGGAGAACAAATCTCAACAAAGAAACTACAGGAGAATGTTCTGGAGTCTCCATCAGCACCACATCATCAGGGTCAGGTAAGCGTAGTCAGCCCATGAGCAAGCTCAAGCCCATCTCTCAACCTTCAGACAGTTGGGAATGGATCGTAGCTGAATGGTGTTTAGGTAAATCTCAAATGTTTAAAAAAATTTTTTTGTTCTATTAGATACTAAGCAGCTTCAGGAGTTGCAGACTTTGGGCAAACTTGTTGGACATCCACCACAAGAGAAGACTGATGTAGCTGGTGAGAAAAAAAACTCTTCCAGCCTTGTTGCTGTATTCCTTACATACAGCAAGCAACCAATTTTCCCTTTAAAAAATTTCATCTCCTTTTTGACTGATTCTTTTCACAGGAAGAGTGTCACAATGTGGCTTTTGTGTAACTCCTGTACTGTATACGGTATATCATACTTTGAGTTGAGCAGTGTGACACTTAATCTTTGTCAGGTTGGATGACATTTTGTATCATTTAGTCTTGATTTGTCAGATTTTGCTTGTTGTCTGTTATATTGTGTAAATAATCTATTACACATTAAAAATTTTATATTGTATTTTGCACATTTAAATTTATTTCATTTATGTATTTATTTTTACACATGGGCTTGATTTACATATTAGTAGTATTAGTACACTGTAATATTTTTTATATTGTTAACTTGCTGATTTTAATGTTGTGGTGGACAGAAGCCAGTATGGACACTGACTGGTCTCAGTTGGTGTTTTTGTGGCTCATCACTGTATGCTGTTAATTGAGGATTTTTTATATGTTCAATAAAACTATAATATTTCTTATTTGTGTTTCATGCATCTCATTTATGTCTGGCTTTAACGTCATTATGGTCTTGTATAAGCATATTGTAAAAAAATATATAAAGAAATAGATATATTTAATCAAATTTAATATATTATGAATTATATTGTTAAATATAAAATTACATACATTAAGATATATATTTAAATATATTTCTCAATATATGAGAAGCGGCAATTCCTTATGTATTTTTCAATATATTGATAGTTAATATTGTCGAGTTATCTGGGAATTTGCACATCAGCTTCTGCTTCTGCACTCTGGAATCACTTTTTAATTCTTGTGTCCGACAGCTTTGCAGGTTACACAACAATCGTTCAAAGTAGATTCAATTAAGTGGTCGATAAATGAAAAACCAGAAAAAGGGTACATCACTATTTCTGATAAATAATAGTTAAATAGAACAAATACAACAACAAAATTATTTAACTAAGCTCAACACATACTATTCTATTAACCCTTTAGGAAACATGTAATACACACAACATCATATAAATTTTTTTGTGAAAAATTGCAAACACTTAAACAAAAATCATAGCATAACATAAGTTACTGCTTTTCTCTTGTAATGAGCACTAAGCAATTAAATCAGATAACTCATATTCAAGTCATCAGTCCTTCATATAAGTTGTTGTTGGTCTTTCGGCACAGCGGAATATCCAGTCCGCACAACAACTTGCCTTCCGCATGGCAGGCGAAACACCTACCACTGAGCCACCAGTGCCCAGTCCTTTGTATAAGTAAAGAGCGGTATTATCATACCATCAGTGTCCGAGAGATGACCAGCAGCCGATACGCTTCCCTCTCATGTTACTGACTGCAGTCTTACATGCAGGATTATATACAGAGACCCTATACTGTTATATCATACTGTAGTTACATCATAGTAGAAACTGTGAGGTGGCGATTCTCTGTCACAGATGGTGCTTGTATGTTGAGTCTGTACCTTTGCTCCATTAGTGACTGTGAGGTGTGGCATACTGTGATGTCATACTCTGATCGTGTCACAGTTGTTCCTTGTCGAGTGACTTCAGCTCCATCATTTCACTTATTTTAGCTTTACAAATATATAGAGAAATATATTTTCTTTGCGTAAGGGTGAGTCATTGAAAAGAATGATTTATGCACGAGATGGTAAATTAATTCACATATTTTAAAAATTATTATGTATTTAATTTTATATTTGAAGGTAGACCCTATGCCTTTGGGTTACAACTGATTTTCTTGTTGTACTATGGGAATTGATCTGATCAGGATTCAGTATAAAAGGAAGGAGAGAGGCTGGTCCCCAACAGTGTAGACAAGTAGAATCATAATTAGAGACAAAAAAGCCTAATGATAATGGCCTATGATGCTTGGTAATGGATTCTCATTAGGATTATTTCTATTCATGTCTGCAGATGAGGAAAAAGTAATGATAATGGACCCTTCAGGACAATCCTTTTGGTTAAAACAGTCTTGGTTGGACTTGGTTTTTTCCACTCCCACTGAAATGCTGAAATGACATGATTCCTTTGATATGAGCTGCATGGCCTGATTTTCATTCATTTGTTAAGAGTCTCTTTTTTTCCCTAAAGGCTAATGTCCATGTGTGTTACATTCTCCTGTGATGTCTTTGAACAATGTTGGGCAAATGTGCTAAAATGTATGTAGTTGATCCAAAGCAGGATATCCTCTGTGTGTGCATCAGTTACTCGATGATGATGCTGGATTTAATATTCCAAATTGCACAGTGAGAAAACTATAGATACCTGTAGATAGAACTATATATTTTTCCTTGTGCTGGGAAATTTTATGAGTATACAGTATAGGAAGTGTAGGTGAGCTTTGCTGATTTGGATTCAGCACATGCTCTCGTCAAGACTGTCATGCAGGGCAGTGGAATTAATGTTTGCTTCCCTGGTGGGAAAACTACACAGAGCTGCAGGCTGGTCTTGTCCATTGCTGTGCCTTTAGGGGAGGTTTGCATTGACTGTGGGGCGCCAGTGCACACCTGAGGACTTGTGTGCTCTAAGAATTGCAATGAGAATTCTACTGAAAACCTTTTGTTGCTCTGCTTGAAATTAAACATTTCTTACCCCAAGAAAAAGAAAGACTGCTTTTCCTAATGCATGGTCCTTTCTTCTGAGTGAATTATGCCATCTTTAATATCAGGTACTTGACATTTTAGACACAATATGTCCAAATAAATTGTTTATTTTTGTTGTGTAAATGGAAAGACAAGTCTGAGACACTTGCTGATAGCCCATCGCTGAGTTGGCTAGCTTACTTATGATGATTGGAACAACGCTTTCCAGGAAAGGTGCATCTGTTAATATTGGCTTCCCTTCTTCATCTAATGAGCTGTCATTTTTTAAAAGTCAGAATTTATATTTATGAAAAGTATATCATCTGCCATAGTCTCTGATGATATTGCTAACACTACTTTGGTAGAACTGGGATTTAAATCCTGGGTATAAATACAAAAAATGTACTCAACATGTTGGTTATCACTGGGGCAATAACCTCACCCCAGTGATAACCAGCACAGAGCTCCCCATGCCTGCTTCTCCAAAGATAGATCAGCTGTCTTCAGAAGAGAGCAACACTTCAGAAGACGATGAAGAAGTTGTTGATCCAGATTACAACCAGAAAGACCAGCCAGAAAGACCTCTATTTGGCGAGAGAACTATATGGCAAGAGACCTTGGTCTCATGAAGGTCTCAAAGCTGAGCTTTTGATGTTGAGACTCAAGCAATGGAACTTGCTATGAAAGTGTGCAGATCAGAGAAAGCGTCACAAGTGTTTTTCAAGCTTCTTCAGCTGTCAAGATGAGCTTTGCTTCTGCAACCACGTGACTGGTCTGTTTAAAGCAATTGGAATTTTCTGTAACCCCAGTGAGTGGCGTCCCTTCATTGACAGTTCATGCAGGATCCTCAAAGCTGTGCAGCTTCATAACGGAAACATGTATCCATCTCTTTCACTGGCTCACTCGGTGCAGCTTAAAGAGAAATACAGCGGTGTTAAAATCTTGTTAGATGATTTGAACTAGGGAGGTGATTGGAGACATCAAAATGGTGGCATTCCTAATGGGTCTCCAAAGCGACTTCACCAAGTATCCGTGTTATATTTGGCTATGTATGGGTTTCCCTACTCTATTCCTATAACTTTCTATTCCCCTATTGCCATCTCAGGGAGTTTTTCCTTGCCACCGTCGCCCTCAGCTTGCTCATCCGGGACAATCTCACAATCACAGTATTATCTAAACACATTTTTTCTCACTCATACACACTTCCATAATTTTTTTTTTCATTTTGTAAAGCTGCTTTGAGATAATGACCATTGTTAAAAGCCCTATATAATAAAAATTTAAAATTGAATATGGGACAGCAGGGACTTTGCAGCAGCCTACCACAAGCAAGACAGGCCAGAGGTGGGCAGAAACAATGTCACATGGGTGCCACTGATAGACCCACGAAAAGTATTGTTGCCACCATTGAACATAAAATTGGGCTTGATGAAACAGTTTGTCAGTGCTTTCAAAACATTCAGAGGCTAAAGTGGAAGCAGGCTCACAAATAAAGTAGATAATGGAGTGCAAGGAATATCCTAAGAAACTTACCAGGACACAAAAAGCTGCATGCAATAGCTTTGTTGCAGTGGCTCAAGGATTCTCTATGTGGAATTTGTAGAGACCATGGTGCAAAACCTCTACAAGATAGGCTGCAGAATGTCCCTCAAAGTGCGTACTCAGAGGAAGAAGGCAGGCGCTTCCATCAAGACATTTTTGACTTTGAACGCCTCTACCAAGGTGCTACACTGAAAACATGGTGGGTGACTACAGTACATTTGGACTCTAATACGTGAAAGCAATTTGCAGCACAAGCATAAAAGCAACTGTTTTGTGCAATTTACAAATAAATATGTTTTTGTATTATAATTTTGGTCTAGTTATGGCTTTGTGTAAGCCAGACAGTTCACACTCACCAGTTTTCATATAAATACTTTTTGAATTTCAGAAATATCATTGACGTGATCGCAAAAACAAAGTTTGAAGGAAATTGTACCCATTTTACAACCTTTTTAGGGGTAAGCTAATAGGAAATAACAATTACTATTCAAGGACAAAAATTGTGTTACATTGTGTTTTTCATGACTAGTGATGCCCATGAGTCACTCAATGCCCATGAGTCATTCAATAACTATTTATTTATAATATAGAGACATTGTTTTTGTGAATCAAAATGTGTTTTACACTCTCTTCATTTAATTAAAATTCTCTCCTTGTTTCCAGGAGCATTTGATTATTTCTCTGCTCTGACTCTGCTGCTCATAAATCTGGTAATTAACTGACGGGGTGAACCAGTATTAGTCGACACTGACACTTTAATCACAGAAGTACAGTAAGTTTGTCTTGGAACGAAAGTGAAAATCATTTTTCACAGAGTTTGTTGGATTAACCCACAATCCTGCTGCCTGTTTACTTTGATTTTCACCTCCTATGTTTTTGTTTGGTATACGGTGGTGGACCAGGACCTTCCTAATTATCATCACACACAGCGTGGGTTCCCCATTCACGCTGGCTGACATTTTGATTCAGGAGAAGGAAAAGGAAAGCAATCAGCAACCAGCCTGGAGCATCCAGCAGTGATCGCCATCCATTTATGACATGTTTATGTCGCTTCCCCACACTGCCATCAAGATGCAGGAGCTGGAGTTCTGTCAGAAGTGAGCCTCTGCCTTTGCATGCTTCACTGGGTTCTGAAGCATGCTTAAGGACACAGCCACATAGCAGGCCACTGCTCCCTGTGTGTGCATAGCCTTGAAAATGTCTGCAAAACAGCAAATTAAACAAAGAGCAAGTTAGCTCGCATGAAAATAAGTAAAAATAAGCAATCTTGTTCACACACTTGCAACAAATCTCCACTGCAACTAAACAGAAGATTAAACTTTGAAATTTGGATTTGTTACTGAATGGATGCCCGCTGTGATAGCTCCCCTGGGATGACTTAACAAACATTTCTTATTTTTCTAACAGGAGTGTAAAATTAACTTAAAGCGCCTTTGGTCTCACTTTGACTGAATTGCAATACAAAGTTGTAGTAATACAGATGTCATTATTGCCATGAAAGTGAAGGCTAAGCAATTTCGAAGCAATTTTACTGTCGGTGGTTTGAGCAGATGGCAAACTTAAGCGCAGTTTTCTTTTACTTTACTAGTAAGTTAAACAAAAACTGATTAACCAAGCAAGACATGAACTAGGATCCGTCAGAGTTATGATCAGCAGGAATCTGAGAGGGGGCGTGGTCGACCGAGCAGAAGCAGGGTTTCAAAAGCCACGAGATCTGTCAGCGAGGACAAAGATGTTCAAACCAGAGCGAAGCGACAAATCCAAATCGTGAGACGAGAAGCAAGGAAACGAGAAAACAAAGCGAAAAATGAATGGGCAGTTTACAATATGTCGTAGCTGCAAATCATGGAAGGTGGGGTTGATTCGTCACATAGAGGATGGGAGCAGAAGTCGAAGAGCGCACGGGTTGATTACTTTGGACACAGTAAAGGGACTAATAAAATGGGGTGAGAGTTTGCATGAGAGCGTTCTCAAAGGGATGTCCCTGGTAGCAAGATTCACTCTCTCCCCTACATGGTACCTTGAGGCCTTGGAGCAGTGGTTTTCAGCCTGTCTCTTGTACTGTATGACATGGAGGCTTGCAGCAGGGATCGTCTTGCTTGTTGCCATGTCCGTTTGCAGCTGCGGATCAAATGTTTGGCAGAGGGGACCTCTACCTCCTGCTCTTGAGTTGGGAACAGCGGTGGCTGGTGGCCCAGACAGCACTGGAGCGGAGAGAACCCAGTGGAAGCAGATGGCAGGAAATTTTGGGCATACTCGACCCACGGGAGAAACTTGGTAGCATCACAAGTGGTCATGCACCAGAGGGCGACTTCCAGTGCCTGGTTCTTTCGTTTTGCTTGGCCATTGGATTGAGGATGAAAACAAGAAGACAGGCTAGGAGTGGCCCTGATGAGCTTACAACAGGCCTCCCAGAAGTGTGAGGTGAACTATGGGCCTCACATCTGCGACGAGGTCGGGGGGGAGTCCATGAAGATGGAAAGCATGGAAGATAAACTAGAATCGATAGCTCGGTCCCTTCCAGCCAGCGCATCCACTCCTCCAGAGCTACCTTGATGGCAAGTACTGTAGTTCTCGATCGCCTACAGTACATTGTAGTTCCGCTCGGCTGGGGAAAGGTGGTGGGAGTAGGATGAACAGGGATGCAATTTGTTATCCTGTGAAAACCTCTGGGACAGGATCCCTCCAATGCCGGTGTTGTAAGTGTCAACCTCCACCACAAACTGACGGGATGGGTCTGGGATGATAAGTATGGGAACTGAGGTAAACGTTCTCTTAAGGTCAGCAAAAGCTCTCTAAGCTTCCTTGTTCCAGCAAAAGCGTGTGTTGGAGGAGGTGAGAGAGATTAGGGTAGTGGCGATAGAGCTGTACCCTCGATGAAATGGTGGTAAAAGTTGGCAAAGCCCAGAAATCGTTGGAAGGCTCGTCGTGAGGCTGGGGTTGGCTAGTTGGAGATCGCCTGAACCTTGTCCGGTTCGCGAGGGGGAGATGACAAAACCTAGGAAGGTGGTAGATGGTGTGTGAAACTCAGACTTCTCTGCTTTAACAGACGAATTGTTTTCTAAAAGTCTCTGTAACACAGGTTCTGGAAGATGGCAGGGGCATTAGTGAGCCCAAAAGGAACCAACAAATATTTATAGTGCCCGGACGGGGTTTTGAAAGCAGTCTTCCACTCAGCACCGTCTCTTCACATACCGAGGCAAATTTCTTGTTTTTAAATTTCAGTTCTTAAGGTGAAAATTCTTAAGGCAGGGTGTTTGTACGTTGTGGTGTATTGTTCTTACTGATAGTTGATAAAATTGTTGGTAGACGTATTTTCATTTTTCCTGTGGGTGTGTGCCATGTTGCCATGGATTGATAGTACAGGTGCTCTTGAATGGCCAATTCCTTCTACAAACAAAATAACAAAATGTTTTGTTCTCACATTGAACACAAAGTTCCAGAATCTAAAGCAACTGCAAGTTAAGCATTGGAGTCTCATCTGGTTGAGTAGAGCATACAGATGAGGAGTAGAGAGAGCTGGGGTTTGCATGTTCTTCCCGTGTTTGGTGGGTCTCCAGTTTCCTTCCACAGTCCAAAGACATGCAGATTAGGCTAATTGTAATTCCCAAATTTCCCATAATGTGCGAATGTGCATGTGAATGTTGACCGGAGGTCCTACTAAGGTTGGACGAAATGGAAATAAATATAATGGTCACCATTGGCCTCCACAGTCCCTAGTTGAACTACAGAGGTTCCTAGATGGATCAATATATCTTAAGGTTAAGATTAATAATATCTTACGGTATATGTGACTATAGTAAAAATATAAAATAATGCATTATAATGACAGTTTTATCCCAGAAATATAGTCATGAGTTAGTTGATTTTTTTAATTAATTAATCAGCAATGTCAGCTTGGCTATCAGTAACATTTATTTAGCCCTCTGGTTTAGCCGAGTGATTTACTTACAGCACGATCTCATACAAAAATGCTAATTAGCTCATTAAATAGCAAGCTATCTGTTAGTGACTAATCAGGTTACAATAACACCAAATCTGTCATACTTTCACTTTTATTGGAGACTTACAGTATATGTCACAATATCTACATACACTGTACTAAATGTACTTTTTAAAAATTGAATTCTGCAAAAGCTCTTTCAAATGGTAGCATTATATGCTTGACAGCCACCTGCTGAAACAGCTGATTTACAGTGAACTATGCCACGGCAAGCACACAGTTGGAGGGCAAAAGAAGCTGTTCAGAGACTGCCTGAAGGCCCCCTCAAAGACTTTGACATTGATGCTGCCAATTGGGTGGCAGTTGTTCTCGAAGCACCCAACCAGGAGCAAGATTACTAAAGGAGCCCTTGCAGCAGAAGCCAGACAATTCACGGCAGCAGAGGAGAAGCAAGCCAAACACAATGAAGCCATAAGCATCAGCCTACACTAGCACACTGTCATCCCATGTGCCTTGTATGGTAAAAAGGCAACCAGGCTATTACAGTATTAGACTCTCCAGCAACTGTCTTACAGATATCATGGTCATCTTTAATCACCAAAAAATTAACAACAGGATTACATTTCTGAAATATGGATGGACTTTAAAACAGTGTTTAATGTAGCCTAACTCAATCAACAGTTCTTTTATAAGGTTATTTGTAATGCTCAGCTACTTTAATTCCCAGGTTTGTCACCTGATAAAGTTTTTACAGCAATTGTTTCAGTTTTCTTCTTGAGCAAAGACATCAGACAAAGTGCAGTTTTTTGTGCATTTTGGTTTAATCTCTTTTTTGATACAGTATATAAAGGCAAAACAATATGTAGATTTTTTTTTTAAAGATGTTAGAGAAAAATCCTGAGGGTGTTTCCCTGTAATCTAAAATAAAATTCTTGCATCATGTTGGTTCATCTTTCAACATACTAAATGGGTAGGCTGACCCTGGTGTAACAACTTTACTTTTCTCTGTATTTCATCATCAGCTACACAATGGTTTCTGGAACAGTTGGAAATCACACTTGATATTCTTTAATTTCTTTTTAGTTCATATGAGTCTGGAATGGCAAGAAAGAGTACTTTTAGTGTTTTGGTAATTGACTAGGACTTGAACTAATCGCCTCAGAAAAGAGTTGGTCACAGTGTGTATTGTTTATTGTGTTCATACAGTGTGCCATTCTGGGATTTTATATTGTTATAACTCTATTATATTGTTATAACTCTGTTTCCATTCCACTCCAGACATAAGACACACACAGGATGTCTGCTTCTCAAGGGCAACTCCAAACCACATGCCTTCTGTTTCATTAATATCATTTCATTTAATCTTTAAATTAAGCTCTTCTCTTTTAATTTGCTCAAGGGGTGTTTCCTGATAACTATAAATCTAAGTGAATAATGAACATAATAATAATTAATGAACTTTAAGTACAACTTTGTTGACCCTGGTCTGAGCCTATAGGTAAATTCTGTACATAGATCAGCAATGAAACAATGTAAATAGACATTACTTATAACCATAGCGATGACAAATTGGTGGAAATTTACACTTATTCACCAATTTATTTTTCTTAACTGACAAGGGGATCAAGCACTTTATGTACTTGCCACATTACACTTGGCAAGAACACCTACAGTACAGTACAAGGACACCTTGCCACATTACACCTAGCCTAGAGTCAAGAAGGCTGAACCCTGTGGAAATATCCCCGCTGAGCTTATACGGACATGTTGTGGTATTAGTGTTTGGAACAGAAATTGACTTAATTATACGTTGCCTGGGCCAAAAAGTCACAATTTTGTTATTAGCCTGCATCATGCAAATCAAACAAGTAAGAAGACTTGAAATTACTGGAATTAAGTTCATAATACCCTCTAACACATTATTAAAGGTTAAGGATACTGTAAAATCACATATTTTCCCATATTTCTGCAACAAGTTAACATGGGTCTCAGACGTGTGTGCAGTATGTTTGTATGCTCCAGATGAATTAGCTCTCAAATAATAGTTGGCCAATACAAAAGAAGTTTTTGTCTTAATTGTGTTGTTTGGTTTTCTGTTTGTCCCTGCATCCGGGACACTTTGATCCCCTTTAAAAATAGTGAAAGTAAGAGCATTTTCACATTCACAATGTGGCAAAAGTTCCCAGGATTAGAACAGCTTCATAACCATAAGTAAAACAACGGGTCATTGAGGGTAATCAGAAAAAATAGGCTTCAATTGCTAGGGAGATTGGATGTTAGATGTTAAAGATTGGACTTTGGAGCAATGAAAAAATGTAATGTGGTCTGATGAGTCCAGATTTACCCAACAACTAAGTAGATATGAAATGCACAAGACGATACACCCATCATGCATAGTAGTGCCAACCGCAGCAGTGGTAAAGTCTGAGGTAACTTCAGCTGGTCAGGTCTGAGCTCAGCAACATTATGTGGCAATAAAATAGTCAGCTGATGACCTGTATATACCGAAGCGGCAACAGGCATGTATTGGAAAAAAAATAAATACACAATTGATGCACACAACCTAACAGAGATTGAGCACCTCACGAACACATGTATCTCTCATAAAAATGACATAGTAAAAAGGAACACAAAAGCGAAGAAAATAGAATGGAAGGATGGATCGCTACGTACGTTGACAGATTGAGTGTGCTGTCTTTGAGTTCACAATAGGACTTCAGGGGTTCATAAATATTCTTGAACAGGTGTGGTGTAAAACAAATGAGCTGAAGAATGGTTTTGGTTGTGAGGCACAATTTGAAAAAAAAAAAAAATGAAGCAATCTCAATCATCTATAAACTGAAATATCCATGTTAGACAGCCATATTGCGTGAAATACAGCTCGCCCACAACCTCTGCAAATGATGTACTGTTTTATTGGTGACTGGTTGAAGAAAACAATTTGCTGTGTTGTGAAGAGGCTTGTAAACAGAAACCAACAAACCAAGCTAAAGATTCAGTATGGTCTTGGATATTTTGAAGCCAAACTCTAAAGATGCTTTCTCGACTTTTTTGAGTTTTTGAAAAGAAGTTGAAAAATGAGCCATCAATCACATGCTGTCTTTTTGATGGGGACTTTAAAGTGCATTGTGGTAGGGGTCATTTGTCTGCTCTCTGCCATCCCCCTGCTGATAATACAGGCCCCTTTGTGATATACCTTCTTTGTGACCTTGATAGGCTGTGACAGCTTAAAAGTATACTGATGTGCTGTTTCTGTATGCATGGCATGAAGGATTGCAGTGATCAATGCCTCATTAGTATTCTGTTCACCTCTATCTGCTGAATGTTAGTGAGTTAGGGTTCAGACTTATTACGTATATCCTTGCACACACGTAACCAGGTTTTTCAAGGTGTATAATATTTCTAGTTACATTTTTGTAAGATACAGTATAATAACCTTACATTAAACTGGTAAGTTAGATATTACTTCAGTATTCATAACATTTTACTGGGTTTCTTAGTGCATTAACTTGTGTTGAAAGTTATAAGTGGACTAGCACCTACCTATATTTTAGAATGTTTAATCAAATGTAATTCTGTTTAAGGTAATCAAAGATAATGAGTTCATTTTCCAGAAAAAAAGCGAAAACATTTTTAAAGCTGCTTTTAGTGCAACTCCCTCCCACAAGACATCGTGTATGTACTGTAGGTTTATATTTGTTTTGTCATTCAATATTCTTTTTACAAGAATACAATTCTCTTATGCTGTTATAATGTTTTGTTGTATATGTGTATATTAGAATTGTAAAATACATACATACATACATACATACATACATACATA
>JAQQZT010000012.1:12215319-12232016 GCA_030068275.1 Clarias platycephalus
ACCAAGCACGGGGAGAACATGCAAACTCCATGCACACAGAGACGGGCATCGAGCCTGGCCGGGAATCGAACCCGGACCCTGGAGGTGCAAGGCGACAGTGCTAACCACTACACCACCGCAAACTACCAAAACTTCTGATTTTATAGAGGTCTGCACACCTGCTAATGATCGGTTTATCAAGGGCTGATGATTAGCAGCAATTGACTACAACTTAACCATATAAATCCTGTGGAAGCACTATTTAGTTTTGCCCACATGTTTGCTGGTTCATACACCGATCAGGCATACTACTGTGTAAGTTCGCCTTGTGCCACCATCTGGGGAGTTTGGAGGCCGGATCAACTGCTTTAAATTCTGTGCCTGCTCAGCCCCATACTGTACATGGAAGGCTGTAATGCACTACAGTAGGTGTTCTGATACCTTTCTGTTTTGCTCTTTGCTACTTTGTCCCTTCTGTAGGATAAGTTTGGGGGGCTTGCCAGAGACATAAATGAGCCTTGGGTTCTCATGATCCTGTCAGTAGTTTACTGGTATATACATGATTGATAATCAATGTTATTCAATTCACCTGGCAGTTGTGTTGATGGTATTGCTGATTGGTGTATAATGTTTCTATACAAAGATCCTGTCTCTATAGCAGCTATCATCAACTCACCAGCCTTTCATTTTTTTCATTTAAGTACATGAAACAAAAATGCAGTTTGTTTGTTACCAAGAAACCAGAAAATGCAAGCCCTAAAGAGTTTCCTGTGGCAGAAAATGTAATGTAAAAACATCTGTAAAGTTGTTGCTATAGAAACAATAATGTATGAGAAGCATTACAATAGATTACTACTGTATAGACAGTAAGCATATTATTTGACTTACAGCCAGCTAATGTGAGAGGTTTTCCTGTGGAATAGTTATCAACACCTTTTAAACAATCTAGCACATGAATTAGCAATGCTGTGGTATAAGTAATATAAAGATTTCACATGAAATTTAAATCAAAATGTAATTATTTGCTTAAATCTTTGCATTAGTTTCAACCAGTTTTAGCTTAGCATTGCTGTATAAAAACACTTAGCAGAAATCAAAGCATTCTCTGACATTATTATTCAGTGCCCTAAAGCAAGGCTGCACAATTTAATCAGCTTCACCAGAGGAAGGTGGAAAACAAGTGTGAAGGTGTAAACTAGACGAGAGCCCCCCTGAGATTCATCTGAACTTTCTAAGAGATCCAATTAAATGAGAGTGATAAAAAGCCAAACACTAGCTGATAATACTTTGTCTGGTGTTCTGCCTGTACAAAATGCTATTTGCTCACTGCATTACCAAGAGTAATAATCCTGAACTCTTCCTTAACTCTGTAAGATTTGATCTCGCTTTTTGTGCTCAGACCAAAAGTCAACACAAACTGTACTGCTCACAGAAGTAGAGAGTGTTGACATGCTTATCACATCATTCTGTTTTCAATGCACATTTTCTTTGCAGGTAACACTGTGGTGGGCACAGTAAATCCAAAAATAACAGTGAGTGTAATTGATTCTCCACAGGGTTCACCACAGCATGCTTTCATGCATCCTGAAAAAACACGGATAGGCCAGAGTGAGCCCTAGTCACGAATCCCAGCAGTAAGCATGCTAGCAGCTTAACAAGACCTTAGAAAGCCTTATAAGACCAGAAGTGCATTGTGTGAGCACCTCCAACAACAATAAAGTTCTGAGTGGGTGAAGGTCAATTCTTGTAATTCAGCATCAAAGAGAATGCTAAGCATTTAGATACTTAACATAATGCATAGTAATTGAAACGACTGAAGGCTGCTTTGTTTTGGCAAAGCTGACTGTATGGACCCTAGATGTCACATATCACACCCAGGACTGGTCTATACAGTATGTATAGTAGTATATACTGTACACTACAGTGCATCCGGAAAGTATTCACAGCGCATCACTTTTTCCACATTTTGATATGTCACAGACTTATTCTAAAATGGATTAAATTCATTTTTTCCTCAGAAATCTACACACAACACCCCATAATTACAACATGAAAAAAGTTTACTTGAGATTTTTGCAAATTTATTAAAAATAAAAAAATTGAGAAAGCACATGAACATAGGTATTCACAGCCTTTGCCATGAAGCTCAAAATTGAGCTCAGGCGCATCCTGTTTCCCCTGATCATCCTTGAGATGTTTCTGCAGCTTAATTGGAGTCCACCTGTGGTAAATTCAGTTGATTGGACATGATTTGGAAAGGCACACACCCACCTGCAAATAACTGGACAGGAGTTACATCACACACCACTACCAGACAACAAATAAGGCTTTAGAGAGAAACAATTACAACTCAAGCTTGTTCAAGACTCAAATCAACATTCCAAACAACTGTATATAGATATTTATTTGAGCATAATAGCATAAATGAACTCTTGGCAGGTATAAGGAGTAGACTGAGATACGAGAGGAATTCCAGGTCTACAGAGGAAATACTCACCTAAATCCATCAGTGTACAGTACAGCTATATGCTTAGAGAAACTAAAACTTACCTGCCGTCATTCTTTGTTTTGATATGAGTCTGTTTACAGCAGAAGCTCTAAAACCTCACTCAATCACTCTGGAAACAAGACATGAACCCGATGGTCACTCTGTCAGAGCTCCAGAGGTCCTCTGTGGATAGAGGAGAACCTTCCAGAAGGACAACCATCTCTGCAGCAATCCACCAATCAGGCCTATATGGTAGAGTGGCCAAAGAGTCTCATCAGACCTGAGAACCTTTTCTCCTTACCCTAATACACCTATCACCCTGGAGTAGGTTCGAGCTGAACACATCAGACCACATGTCTTTTTTTTTTTTCATTGCTCCAAAGTCCAATCTTTATGCTCCCTAGCAGATTCAAGTCTTTTTTTTCTGATTAGTCTCAATTACATGTGATTTTCTTATGGTTACACAGGTGTTTAGTCCCAATCCTCTGAGCTCTCATTACATTGTGTTACATTGTTACATTACATTGTGGAAATGCTCTTATTGTCACTATTAAACATAGCTATGGTTTTTACTGTTCATTCTATTTTTACCATGCAAAGTATGATCTCCATTCATGATAACTGTCCGACCACATTTCCTCCACAAAGTTGTTGGTTCAGCACTATCCTTTCAGTTTTTGCTAATGTGTTGAAGGGTTCTTAACTTAGTTCCAGTAAGTTAAAATCTCATTGGTTTTGATATTTGATGATACAACCCAATAATTTGACCATGCCAAAATGGTTTTTGGCTAGTGGACTTCTTTTCAGCAGCCTACATCAGTTACATGGTTATCCAGTCCAGCATTTGATCAGACAACATCCATCATCTGAAAGAGGTTAGTGTGTGCGCTGAGAAAGGTTGGGATCACAGCAAATCTCCATAAGTGCCATCTGGTGCTGACATGCCCAGTACCTGGGGTACCACATTGGCAGAGTCTGCCTTAAGACACACAAAAAGAAGGTCAAGGAAGTACACCTTTTTTTGGGCCTACTGGTTATTACAGGAAATTTGTGCCTAACTTCCTGTCTTGTTCTTGTCTGTAACCTCACCTTTCAGATCTGCCAAAAATTGCATAACCTATTTTTCAATTTGCAAACATAATTTCCTGCCAGGCAGCATCATATGCAGTGTCTCAGGCCACTCAACTTCCTCACCAACCTTAACCATGCTGACTCAACCCAGATGCGCCCGCTCCAGCACCAGGCACCCAGACTGAGATCTCTCGAATCACCTCTCCCTCCTCCTACATACAGTAATTTCTAAATGAAATAGCACTTTTCCCCTCAATATTCTTTATCTCCATTTGTGTTCATCCCTCCAGCATAGTAGCTGAGTGCAATAGACAATATGTTGCAGTATATCCAATTGCACATGGATAAATGTACAATTGTGCAAATGAGTTCATCAGGGGAACATTTTCCATTTTGTACTAGACAGCAATTAATTTTGTACTTTAGTTACAAAGTGTAATGCAATCTGAAACCTAATCTACGACTTACATACTGTAGACATGATTATGTTGATTATGTAGAATGGATCTGTTTTTGAATATAGCAAGTAGAACTTTGAGATTTTAATTTTAAATTACAGTGTATTGAAGTTGAATTGCATTACTGCCACATGTTTTAATATTTACATAATGTGTTTTTGTGTAAGTAAAGGGTACCACTTTTTAAAATGCTATGATATTTCATCATTCATATTTTTTCCAAAATTCTATGGGCGAAATATGTTTAACTAACATTTTAAACTAAATTTACACTTTAAGCAGTTCAAAAGGTTAGACATTTTTTAGTCTGTGCCTGGGAAACAAGCTGTAAGTGTATCACTCTGAGAAATCAAAGCCATTTATTTGCCTCCAGATTGGTCTCTGTATATGCAGATATTGTAAATCCGTCTTTGGCTCCATATCGAAACACAAATAAAGATCTTATATTAATAATATACAGCATAATTAGTATGCTGATTTAACTGGGGACTAAACCAATAGTTTAGGCAGGTGTGGGAAGATGTGTCGTTTGTTGAGATTCTGAGTTGAGTATTCAGATGTTGCATCAGCCAGCTGGATAATAATATATCAAAGAACTCCTATGGGACATCATTGAAGCTCTCTAGTTCTAGCTAAGCTCTTCAAGCCTTTTTTTCTTGCATGCACTAAGCTTAATAACCATGAAAGGCTGAATTACTCAACGCTGTGCCCCACAGTGAACTCTCAGGAAGAGAGACTTAGACAGATAGTAAAGGAGAGAGGGAGAGAGAAAGAGTCACATGTTAGATTCACAGAGTTAGCTTCAGTTATCACTTTTCTATACATGGTTGTCAGTTCATTTTTACAGCTCAGAAATTAATCCTAAGAGGTACAGAGTGTAGAGGAGGAAGTGGGGGATTTGCTTTAAGAAATTTGCTTTTGGTAAATGGCTAGAGAGGTTGTGTGCATGTGTGTTCAGCACAATTAGCTTAAGCTACAGGACCAATAATATAGGCTTATACAACCGTTTACAGCGTGAGGGATGAGCTATGCTTGTCTGACTACATTTTATCATTTTGGTGCAGCAACAGAATAAAAAAAAAAAAAAAGTATATTTGCATTACTAGGAAATACTATGCAGATGCAGTATTTTTATAAATATCTATGTGGCAACTGGCTGATGCAGTCTACAAACAATGTATGCCAACCAGGGAAGGGAAATATTGTGTACAGTATTGCACTAAACTGATTAGCAAATGCTAATGTGAAATGTGGAGACAGTGTGAATGGAAGTTTAGAAGTTATAGAAGTTTCTCAACAACAATAACAGATTGATTAAAATGAAGTTAAATACAATACATTATCAAACATGTAAATGTGACAACGATTACAACATACAGTACCTACTTGCACTGACAAATCAGTCATGTTTTCTACTGAGGTAGGAGACGAATTCTCGAATGCACAATGCCGCGAATTACGAAAAAGACAACAAGCATGCATTTGGTCTATCCGCGGACCTGCCTCGCCTTTTTCAGTCATGGAGATGAAAATGGATGGCCTCTTCCACTGTTGATTTATCCTCAACATGAACTACGGGTCACCCATGGCACGCTGACAGAGTTCTTGGCAGACTTTGACGTTCTGCTTCTGAGTCAGCAGCCTAGAGACGAACCTGGCAGCAACACAGCGTATGATTAAGTCACATGTGAGGATTGCCTCTACTGTTCAGAATGAAACACTGACAATGGCAGCAATGTTGTAGGTTGTTCTCCAACGATAATCATGCACACGTTGCCGTATGGTTTTGACATTTGCCGGGGCTGGGCTTGTTGAAGGTCTTCTGATCTCTCGTCATCTTCCAGTGATTTTCTTCTGCTCTTGAAGCGTGTGTGCCACTCAAACCAGCTAGAACAGCTCATTGCAAAATAGCTGCAAACTTGCCTAATCATGTCAAACGTCGCTGTGGCAGATTTGCCCAGTTTCAATCAGAATTTCACATTTGCTCTTTGTTTTAACTTGATGTCCATGATGAAATAGCAGACGTGGTAACACATAGGGTCAGAATAGCACCAATTGTACACAACGTCATTTGGCACACTGACTAGTCTAGAAACTTTTTGATACCCCCTTGTACAGAGAGTCTGCAATAACATCTAAATGATTATCATTTATTTTTGCATGTTTTTTTTTTTTTTTTTTTTACATTATTATTCACTAATTAAGCTTTCTTTCAGGTTGGGGACATAATTTTGAGACATTTGGCCAAACCTTGTTAGTCAAGGTGTTGTTAGTAGTCACAGCACCTTAAAGCAGATATTTAGAAGATCTCAGTGACTTGTGTGTACAAAGTCACCAAAAAATGGGAATGAATTGTAGCATTTCGACCTCTCGATGGAGTAAGATGTGGCCTCAGCATGTATTATTTTCCTCTGAATAATCTCTCCAAGGCTTTGCAGGGTGAATGAATCATGCTTTCTTTTGGGGAGAAAACTTACTCAGGCTGTGAAAGCTCAGATTGTTGAGACAAGGTTTAACACACACTTCATACTGCAAGTTACATTGCTGAAAATGCCCTGCTGAAAAATATTTTATACATCATATTTTCATTGAGACTTTTTGACTTTAAAATGTAAAGCAAATTTCAACAAATCTTCAGAACAACTAGTATGCACACAAACAGAGATGAAAAATTGGACGGGGATGATTGAAGAGTGTCAAAGAGTGGCGATGGAAACTTTGGCATGACTTCATAGAAGAAACAGACCATGTAAGGCAACATCAAATCATACATGTACAGTCTACTGTATATAAGTGTACTGTATAGTCTCATCCTATGTCTCTTTTCAATATATATCAGCATATCTTAAATGGTCATTATACAACAGTTAGTTCTGTCTAGTTCTGTAATCTGATTGGATGAGAGGTATAACGTTTAACTATATGTATCACTCTGAATCACAAGTGTTTTAATAATTATTAATAAAATAACTGATAGGCACCAGTATGAGTGAAAATAGTTCTGTATGGTCCTTATGTCATCTTAAACAACACTTTGTCTCCTTAGTAATTGCTTCTACATCATTCTGATGACAAATTGCCTCTGAACTGTCTGTGTTTTTCTGCTCACGGCTAATATGATCAACAAATCTATCCAGCTTCTAACACAAGGTTGAATCTCAAATCCCTCTCTAAACCCTGAGCTAATCAATAATTTGGGATTCAACCCTAGAACCCTAAAGTTAGCCAATATACTACAGCAAATTTCTAAAGAAGAAACTACTTTCAATAAACTTTAATCAACTGTTGGTCGCTATCTGTCGGTCGGCAGATTTATGTTGGTAGAGCAAAATAACTGGTTAAATAAATAAACAAACTATAATCTGTTGATAATAAATGGTGTTTGTGGGACTGTTGTATAAGACCCACAATTGAGGCTGACATTCAGTACAACAGAACTCCATCTTGTGTGATATTGCATAAATATACAGTAGCACTCTGTCCTAGATATTTTATGTTATGGACTATGCTTGTCTGTTTAATACCTTCCCTTAGCTTATAGCCCCTTAATGCTGCTTAGTTACAGTATATCTCAAAGGCACACTGCAGCTGAGATTTTATATGACCAGTGTTAGATCGGTCAGTACAGACTAAATAACTGTTGATTCTCACTTGCTACATGAGGATCTCTCATAGGGGACTTTTTCAATATTCCTAGACCTCAATCTATTTCTCTCTTGAACATGCTCAAATGGAAAAATAGTCCAGCTCTGACCCCTGAAATTAAATGGCCAATAATTTCAATAATATGTGCAAATGCACATCGGTTGGAAATGGTATTTTGTAAGAAAGTGGGACATACCATGCACACACCTGCTCCTCATTTTGGTAGCATGATCAGTTTCAATTATTACTTCCATTACATGTGCCAATCAAGATGTCCATCATGCTATCCACAGTAGTGGTTTAATCCCCCTCATTTTGAGTTTTCTACGATCACTTTTTCTACGACCAGTCTTGAGCAGTAAATAGTAAAAGAACCAATAAAAAATCAAACCATAATACCATGCTGCAAAAATATGTGGGAAAAAAACGTAAATGTAAAGTCAAATTAGGACATCTAGGAAAATTCTTTTTCTGTTGTTACAGGCTCTTTGGAAGTCATTTATCCCTGAAAGTTAAATACAAAATAAATAGATTTTTTTGAAATCTGAAACACTTTCTTTAATATGGTTTTAATAAAAAAAAACTAAAAGAAATTCTTAGACAGTTAAAAAAAATATCTCCATCTACCAAACTATTGCTCCATTTATTTTTTTAAATAAACATTAATGCTGTACATTGCTTGTTTTGCCAACATAAAACAAATTTAGTGTTCATGTAGTTATGATACTGTGTCTCCTTATAAGTTGTTCTATCATTGTATGAAAACATCCATAATCTATAGCCTATGATATCATAGACACTATAGTGGTCTTCCTAGGCATTATTTGGCATGCTATTTTCTTTGTAACCTTTTGGGCACAAGAAAGGGCAGAGGCGGTTTGTGATTGGGTAATGTAACTCTATGGCAAATGATTATCACATGTAGTAAGTCTAAATTCAAGCCATTGTTACATAGTTTTATGGCACTTTAATTTCTGGCCACTGGCGCTCTATGAAAAACACTTTCTGATATTGATTGTATAGGTCTGCAGGACATCAATTGAAAGCTTGCTTTCCTGCTGGCTGTTCATTTTGCCAGTCAAAGGAAACTATTTTGTTTGAAAAGGCTAGGCTTATCTCCGAACGTTAATGAACCTAATATTTTGTCCTGTTCACTTTGTTCACCTGCTGTGAGACAGCTATCTGTGAAGAGAACTTCTTTACTACTTTTCAGGACTATGATGCCACACATGGAAATAAGGCAATAGGCAATTTTATGCAGTGTGAATTGTGTTGTGGGGGACACTGCCATTTTGTGATCACAATTCTCATAAGTGGGCTGTGCAGTTAGGAAAGATGTACCCTCGTGATTTCATCATACCAATGCTTTGTGTGCAGCGAAGCAGACAGTGGTTTCCGCAGCTATTTACTTTCATTAGAGCTTTGAGACTGTGGGTAGTTGTGTGCTCCAGTGGCACTAGAGCAATGTTTTCCTTTATTTGAGCTTTCTGATGACACCATTTGTTTTGTGCAGTCATTAATAATCTGCATTTATTGAATAATTAGTGTTTTAAATAAAATATATGGGTATATTCTAGATACAATATACTGTAAAAACGCACATTGCAGACTACTGTATGCATACATGGCCTTTCAAAGAGTATTTATTCAAAGGTAATTTTTTTATTTGGTCTAAAGTGAACTTTTTTTTATTTTAGGACAACCAGAGGTCCAGTAACATGCAGCCATGAGGTTGATGAAAGTATATGTGCTTGCACATCCAAATCCATAATCCAGTCCAGTCTGAATGTTAGCCCACTCTCACTTACCTGCCTTTTGAACTGTAGCAGAATGGATATGTATATATTACATCCATGTATGGTCAATGGCCATTTTCTTTTTCATGATTTAGCAGTCACAGGCAAGTACATTACAGGGCACTCTCTATAATGTCAGGTAACATTTGTCTGAAGTGTAAGCTCATGCTGAGTGCAAGCCCTATTTCCTGTCTACCTGACTTCCGGTATTGATGCAGCTCCTTTGAATACTGCCTATTTTCCCTCCAAAGCTATTGTCACATGGAACATGGCTGGAAATTGCTTGTTTGGAGCAGAGTAGGGTTATTCAGCTCTTGAGCTAATAGACACAGCTTGGAGCATAGACTTGGGTTAGTGCATAATGGTTCAACTGCAGAGTTACGATTGCTATTTTAGTTCACACACATGTTTTTATCTGCCTGAATGGTTTTACCTAATGCCATAAGATTTTTCCACCCCCGAGGTAATAGATGCTGTTTAAATGAGAGCATTGGGTTCGGGTGTAACAGTATGATTTCAGAGTTATGACTGGGGGTTTTATGCCATCTTGTTTTGCCTAACTGAGTTTTGTTTAACCCTGCTTTGCAAACATGGGTTGCGCCCAACCATATTGTGCCTACATGAGTTTTATCCAACCTTGCTTTGCCTACATGGGTTTTATCCAACGCTGCTTAGCCAACACAGGTTTTTTTTATTTATTTTTTTATGTTTATAGCAGCCCAATAATATGCGGATGTTGTCAGCTACCTGGTCATTTGTCCAGATACTGATATGGGGTATGTTATGCTCTTTGCTTCCAGCCTTCATTGCATGCTTCCACACACTTTGGCTCAGACATATGAAAATTTCCGAATCAGGAGATGGGGTCATCTTCAAGGATATGGGATAGGTGTAAGCTTATGTGGTCTATCAACATTTAAATGTGCTCATGGGTGGAGTTATAATTCCTGATTTAATAAATCCAGTGTTCATCGTATCAACGGTCACTTTGAGAGACTGATTTTGATTTTAAGATTGGGCTACTGCAACCTTTCAGAAATGGCAGGCATGTGTGACATTCTACCTATGCAACTGATACGTAATGCAGCTACAGTACAAGACATTTTCAATCCTCCTAAAATTTTCTACACCACCCATTTACTTTGCTCTATTTAATTGGCTTCCTGTAGCTCCCACAACAGATTTAAAACACTGATGATTGCCTAAAAGACAAAAATGGCCCAGCTCCCACTTACCTCAAATCACATAACCCCTCACACTACACCACGCTCCTTCAAGTGACCCATGCCATCATCTACCACGGTACAAGGAATGGATGCATCAAGATTCTTTGTTCTGGCACCTTCATTGTGATTTGCAGTCTTCAGACAACAACTTAACACCTACCTTGTCCTTAAACACTTGGGTTGAAAACCTTCCTCAACAGGGTTTTGACTGGTGGTATCCTTAGTCAATTACCTAGTGAACCAGACTAAGGATGTATGTATTGATAGAGACCTTTAATCACTTCTGTAAGTCATCCATCTATCCATCCATCCATCTACAGTAGCAACCTCTGTAGTCCAACTAAAGACCGTGGAGGCCAATGGTGACCATTGTATTTATTCCCATTTTGTACAACCGTAGTAGGACCTCTAGTCAACATTCACACACTATGGGCAATTTGGAAATGCCAACTTGCATGTTTGCCTAATCTGCATTTTTTAGGACTGTGGGAGGAAACTGGAGAACCCGGAGGAAAACCACCAAGCACAAAGAGAACAAACTCCATGCCCACAGGAATTGAACCCGGGAAAGTGCAAGGCGACAGTGCTAACCACTAAACCAGCGTGCCGCCCCTGTAAGTCATAATTTCCATAAATGCAGCAAATGAATGAAAGGGCTTGTAGTATCCTACGTACTGTAGGTGATGTGATGAAGCTGGTAGCCACAACATACTCTAAGCAGTATTCATGTGCGACCATGTTATTTGAACCCCCAGGCTTTGGCTTACCTGCTAGACTAATAGCTTCCCCTGTGCTCATTCAGATGATTTGAGGTACAGCTCACATACCCCTTATTAATGTAGATATCACCACTGCATTGTTTTATCCTTATATTGTTATCAGTCCAATAGATCATGTTCATGGAAGCTGGACTCACAAAGGTGTCGTCATGTACAGTTACAGTAGTATGTAAGTCAGTTTCTCCTGCTTTATATAAGCATATACAATACAGACTATAGATTTGTCCTCAATACCTCTTAAAGAATAGGGCTAGGCTTTGCAATCCATGATGAAGACTTGGTGTTCACTAACTTGACAGCTGACAACATTCTACTTTTAGATGATGGTCCCTATCAGGCGACCATCATCTTGCACTATATGCAAATAACCCCACCTGAGTAAGATGTGGTAAAAGAGCATAACCAATTGCTTGAAGCATGCAGCAGCCCCTATGCTTCATTAATTGATCTGGTTTAAAAAGAGGGGACAGAAGTCTGTGTATACAATATCAACAGTTAAAAAGTAAGACAAAAACGATATGTTTCTACTACTATTTCTGGAGGAATTTATGGATACACTGGTTTTCTTCTCTGGATCTAGCCAGTGGGTACAACAAGGTCCCAGTCGCTGAGTGAGGCAGGCTGTTCAGGTTATTTGAGAAAAACTAGATACTCTTTGATCTCTGTAATGTTCCCGAGCACTTACTAGAGACTAATGCAGGGGATATTTGCCTCTCTATCTGGAGAATATTGTGAATATTCTTCTTTCATGACAGAACAAGAGGTTAGATGAAGTTCTGGGCTGGCTTCATCAAAGTGGTTTAAAGCTTAAAAAAAATTGGCTTTTTTCCAGTGGCATATGTGGTCAACATCTTACAGTTGTGGCTCCGGGTCCAGATAAGATCAGTGTAGTACAAAACTGGCCACCCTTCACTACTATCTGACAGCTGCAATCCTTTTTTTGGAGTTTGCTTCCCACTTACTACCAGTTAGACTCAAATGTTAATATTATTCATTTCTTTCTTTTTTTCTTTCTTTCTTTCTTTCTTTCTTTCTTTCTTTCTTTTAAATGTGTTTTTTAGTTGTGTGAGTAAAAGTGTTAATTTTGTCAGCTATTTTCAATTTTAGTCTTAGTCCCGGGATAAATGTCCCTGTTAGTTTTTTATCATATTTAGTCAATTATATTCTATTTTTGTTTAGTCTAGTTTTAGTCAATGAAATGTAAAATTTTAGCAATAAGATAATTATTATCACTCAATCTAGTGAAGGTTTTTCACAAAATAATGATCTTTTCATCTGATGTTTTCAGCTAGTTATATTTATTTTTAACCATTACAACTGCTGCATGTCCATATTTTTTAACTACAAAACAATAGGAGCAGTATAGACAATACAGTGTCTTGAAACTTTTGGTTTGCTAACCTATTAGCTTAATGTGTTTGGCAACGGTTTAACTATAAAAAAAAATTAAATTAATCACAACATAATTATGTTTACATGTAAAACTGGGTGATTTTTATGGTACTCTATGCCTTGATGTGTTTCTTCAGGTTTGTGGTATTCTTTCCAGCACTTGCGTGCCCACACTGTTTCCCTCCGATATTACTACACATAGGCTTTTTTCGCCGAGTCAATATGAAGAAAATGGGCTCACATATCGGTACTTCTCTTTCGCCCGAGTAAACTGCTGCGATGACGAAGAGTAAAAGATGAAGATGATCTTTATGGTACCTGCGGACGTGATTGAGATTCTTGGTCATGATCGGCCCTCAGCCACTACTTATGCTTAGTTATTCATGTAGCTCTCCTTTCATAACAGACTTCTACCACTCATCCTTTACCCTAATCTACATTGGCCTTCATTATCTCAATCTATTCATCCATCCATCCATCCATCCATCCATCCCTCCATCTAAATGTTAGTTGTTTACGATATTATTATATAGGTTTTCCTGAAATCTCTAGCTTCTTAATAAACAACCCCAAGGCCTATTTAATTTATGAGTTTCGGTTTTAGGTAAATATTTTCATGGTGCATTTCTCAGCATTGTTTTCATGTTTTTATTACAGGTATTTGACTTTTTTAGCCTTCTTTTTGATTTTGATTGCCCTGCAGTGCTCAGTTTACTTGATGTTCTGTTCTTGCTTGGCTTTCACCATAGGTTTGTCTGTGATTTTGATTGTCTCTGCCTCATTTCATTGGGATCATAAGCCAAAATATAAATTAATAACATATTTTTACCTATCTATTATTACAGTGAAATGATTAATATAATTCAGGCTATATATTTACTGAACCATCACTTTAAATTAATGCACAATATCAATTAAACATTCAGTAAAAATTGAATAACAAGATTGTTGTTCTAAAATATTTCAAAGCCATGCTCTAAAAAATAGGTTGTTATATGACTATCCATCTAAACTTCATTATCCTTTAAAGCGATGCTACTGCCTTTCTATGTTTTATTCCATTTTTTTCTTTCACCACTTTCATTTTATTCAGTTTTTTTTTGTTCTGTAAAACTAGCATTATTAATATAATTCTTAAACACATTATTATATAATTTAAACAACAGTATTTTAGTCAATTTTGAATGAACAGAATTATTTCAAAATTGTTATGAAATATACTCCCAGTCTACAGAAACTATATTGTTCCTGATTTCCTGTAAGGAAGCTGTCCACATGTGAAATCTCTTTATCTTGAAGGAAGCTGTATAATCTGAGCAGCCCACCAAATGAAATGCCTCAACTTTGCTAAGTATCAGTGGAACAACAGCTTGTACAATAATAATGTCTTGTGCGCTACCCAGTGGGCATGCAGTTTAGTCTACAGGTCATCTCTAGAAGGTCTTTCAAACTCAAGACAATTTAAGAAGGCATCAAGATGACTTTAATATGAGGAGATTAGGAAATTCCTCCTGAAGATATCTTGTGATTTTTAGTGCTTGAAGACATTCTCAATAGGTCTCTAGTTCTGAAGCTGTTCTGCAGTCCTACCTGTGACAACTGGATATGAACACTGTGTGTATGCTTGTGTATCCTACAATAAAGTCTCAGACACTCAATATAATGTTACGGGTGGATCATTAAATTTTTGGATGTTTTGTGTCTTTGGATTAGGGACACAAAGATTAGGGGCCCGTGTAACGTTTAATGGTATCACAAATTCTGACATGTATAAGGATATTTTAGTCCAAAACCCGGTTGTTCGAGCCAGAAGATTAAGATTTTTGTGTACGTCCTTCTCGTCTCCATTATCCAAGCAGACAACAAAATTAACCATACATCTAAATCAGCAATAAAATTGTATGCGGCAACACAAAATGTTTTTCACTTTGAATTAAAGAATGAAGTCCACATACACCACCCTAAGTATACAAGGGAGTTTTAAGTGTTCTGCATGAAGAAACCTGTAAGATCCTCAACAAGTGTCTCCACCATGTTGGATGTTACAAAAAGCTGTTTAGTATTTTCTCCAACATTAACATTTTTCGTTAATCATTTTAAAGTAATTGAGTAAGAACAGGTAGAAGCAAATTGAGTCTTAAGATATTTCAGTCCGATACCTGGTTGTCTCTGCCATGATCTGGATTTGTGGATATGGATTACCGTATATAGTAAATGTGTCTTATCATACACAGTATCTTACAGATTTCCAGTATATGTGTCGGATAATGATAATTCCTATTGTAATACAAATCTATTGTACTGATTTATAGACTTATAGACTAGAAACTGAGCGTGGACAAAGAATAAGTCCTAAGAAAAATAGCTTGTGTGAGTGATGGAATCTTTAGTTTTTATTTATAAAGCCAATTAAAGGGAATTGTAATTTCAGAATGGTTGTGTATGTTGTCTTTGAGCTTGTAATTTGTAATTAACTTTGGTATGTTAACATTTTTTTGAAGGATGCTAATAATTAAAAATATCAATCTAAGTTTAAAATGGTTAAACAGCTCTTAAAACTACATGGCAAAAAAACAATTACTGTAGATAGAATACCATGTTAGTGCTAATGCTAGCAGGTTTGTGCTAATGCTGGACTCATAGCACAGTATGAAATTCATTTAGATTATACACAATTCGTTTTAAAAAGGTACCCTTTAATTTCAAGGTGAGCATCAACACTGCGTTGTGACTAATAAGGACCTGTAGTCTAATAGCCAAGTGGAGGTCTATAATTTCCATTTCATTGAAGCTTGCGCTTGAGACTCTCTTTGAAGCATGATTAGCAGTTTAATCCTTTAGACAATACAATCCTATCATCATTTGAATGATACAGTACATTCAGTTCACAGCCCTTTTTATGTTTATTGAACTGATGCCAACTTGGTCGCAAAAAATATAAAATAAAAGAAGACTGTCCTCTATCTGACTTTAGGGGAAAAGTATAAAACAAGCAGCACACTGCATTTCAAAATCACAGTCTGTTTGTACATGCGGCAGTGTTTCTCGCTGAGATCCAGGAGCACAGCTTCACATCTAATTTCCATGCTGGTACAAAGCAGACTCAGTCTACAGAGCTTGTACTGCAGTGAGACATGCTTCTCAGGGAATCCCACTTTCGAGACCAATTTTTAGAGCACGACACTCGGCCGCTCTGGCAGCAGAGCAGAAACACAGGACCATGAGCAATTCTATGAAATCACTTTATTCTCAGTGTGTGGTGATTCCATTTTAGGGGGAGTGGTACAGTGTTAAATCAGTCTAAAATGGGCATGCAGTGGGGCTAACAGGTAAAGCGTTTAGGAGCACAGGAGACATACAGAAGTATCTTTAACAACCTTGCCTACAGCGCACACCAGATGCATGCATACAATTTGCCAATGAAGGGAAAGAGAAGAAAAGGAGAGAGGGAGAAGAGGTGAGCAAGAGTTTTCTTTCCCACAGTTACAAAAGAATGCACACAAAAAAGGGAAGGAACAGATTTTTCTTAAAAATACAACACCAGAAAGACAAGAACAGGAAGAGGTTACAGACATAAAAACCACAGTAAGAATCATTTATCTTGTATCAGCACAGAGGACACAGATAAGGACAATGCAGAGAAACAACACACGTTTACATTCAAGTCACAAGAATGGAACAGCTCATAGATTTCTGTCAGGCAGTTTTTCGATGCTGTGAACATCTGAATGAAAAGGACTAGCTGAAAGGTGAGGACTAGTGTGAGCATGTGTATGAAAAGTGTGAGTATGTGTATGTGTGTGTGTGTGTGTGTGTGTGTGTGTGTGTGTGTGTGTGTGTGTGTGTGTGTGTGTGTGTGTGTG
>JAQQZT010000012.1:12250254-12270477 GCA_030068275.1 Clarias platycephalus
CTTATGGGAAAATTAAATTTGGTTTACGAGTGTTTTGGAATACGAGCCAACTTCCGGAACGAATTATGCTCGTAATCTGAGGTTCCACTGTATATTCTTCTTAATTTCCGAGCAATATCAGTGATCTTAGTGAGAGTAAGCTTTTTCAGCCATTTAGTAATAATGTTTGCAAAGCCATAACAAACTAATGATGCCACGGAAACCTTCATGACAATGGGGAGTTAAATTCATATACCCCCCAAACACAATACAAAACAAGAAATGCACCCTCACATTCTTTTTCTTTGCTTTATGCAATGCTTGTTTTTTTTATTCCCCTTGTAACCTTAGACCTTACTCATACTCAGTCCTACAATATCGGTGGTATCAGTGGCTAACCGCAGCTCTGTCTGTCTTCTCAGTGCAAAATCACTCGCGTCATCCTCTGTATGACACCCACGGGTTGGCCATCAATCACACAGTCAATCTGATTCCACAGATAACTAACATCATTATTCAAATGGGACTCACCCACATTCTCCTCACCCTCTATTCGAGTTTGGAGAAATCTGTTTGGCTTCACTTAATCACACAATCTGTGAAAAGCCATTTCGGGGCAATCCCATTCCCAGCGTGAGGCTCCTGAGGGGTCAGAGCTGCACTGCTGGGGATTTCCTGCATATCTTATGGCAATGCTATATTTAAATTTCTTCTCTCTTGTGGTTAAAATCCTGGATATTCTTTTTTAAATGCATCTGTCACAGCAAGGCAGGTCCATCAGTGTTGGCGTGGGTAATATCGCTCACTGCTTCAGAGGAATTTGATTAGGCGAAGGTAAAGGACAACGTGATGCTCTTTAAGGTTCATTAATATCAATATGGGCGCTAAGGAGTCTTTTTTCAGAAATAAATGATCACTTTGTTCTAATTTAATAACAATGTAGAAAATTACCGTCTTTATTTATGCACTTTAAAGCTTCTGCTGATTGTGTGTATTTGTGTTTTAGGAAAACAAGTGTATTCCAACTCAAATTACACTTAGGTCTTTCAGAAAATAAAAGTTTCATCTATGTGTCAATGAAGAATTTTCACACTTATTTTGGTACAGTATTGGCTTTTTATTTGCAAAGGAGTCACTTTTCAAACCTCGCTGCTCCATTGCTGATTCTGCCTAATACTTCATTGACAATAGTACAGTACTGTAGCCTGCAGTTTTGGAAAGCAGTCCCAGCCCTCCCTCTTTAATCAGAGTGTTCAGTCACTCGCTGAGGTGCCCGAATGCAAATAGCACACTTTAGAGCTGATAGACTGAACCACTTCACAAAGTATAGACTGGAACTCTTCAGAAATAATAGACTGGGACAGCATTTTTAAGACTGAAACACATTTTTCTTCCAATTGAATGAAAAAATTACTACAGTGAAATATATACATTTACAAACATCTAGGAATTTCATACATTTAGGAATTTCACAAATGATTATAGGTTAGTTATTATATCATATTAGAATTATCATATATGAATTTAGACACAGAAACTTTTCAGTACTGCGGTGAAATTAGTGCCAGCCTTCATTGTGGAAATTACAGCAGCTGGAACTGAGCCTAATTTGGCGGTCATGGTGAGTGGAGGCTTACACATATCTCTGACCTACAATTATGACACCAGTGAAGGGATGCCATGTGGAAAGTCTTAATCCAAAATATTAAACACTGAAGGCTTTTAACTTTCATTTAAATTGCTTATAAATTAAAATAAATACATACAAAAAAAAAAAAACAATAATAATTGAAATCTGGGAAAAAAATTGTTAAGAAACAATTAGATTCTTGTCAAATTCCAAAATTACTCTAAAGCTGAAAAAAATATATAAATAAATAAAAAAAACCCTGAAGCCTTTAGTTTGTAATTTAGTATACAGTATATGCAGAGTTTGAGCCCACTGACAGGCAGTGCCCCAATATAAATCAGTTGTTCACCTAATCTTAATAAAGCCAGTGCTCCTTGGATGTTGTATGTGGCCTTTTAGCATTACACCTTATGGTCAAAAATAGAAACTACAACATGTGCTAGTAGGGGTGAACTGGGGCAGGAGTCATGCTACCCCATGCTAGGGGTGGTGCAGCCGACAGCACAAGTATAGGGTTGCCAGATAAGCCTAAAATATCTGCGGCTGCTGAAAACTTGTTTTATAGAAAACCATTAGAATTATGTCTAAGAAATATCTGCAACAGGCAAAGTGTAAGACATATTATGCATGATTGGGAGGGTGATTGGAGGATTTCGAAGTGGATACATTTATAATATGGAAAAAATCTTTTTCCTATCTATAAGCTTTTAGCTTTTATTTTTTAAGGTCACTGGCAGTCGTATAAGCATTTCACTGCATATCGTACTGTGTATGACTGTGTATGTGACAAATAAAAATTGAATTCGAATTTTGAATTTGAAAACCTTATGTCCCACACAAAGGCTGATAATTAATGGTACTTGCTGTATTTCATGTCTTTTATGTGACTTTGAAATACAATTGGGATAAAAATTTGGCTTTCATGTATATGAAAGCAAACAAGGAGTTATGAAAATAAAAAGCACCCTAAGACTGTAACACATTTTGATGGACAATATGATAGTGTTAAGATAACAGCACAGTGATTTCATCAGAAAACATAATAATGTCCTTTAATAATAGGCTCTAAACTCTTAAAATTGAAGGTTCTAGCACCTTTTTCTAGAGTGTTTCACTTTTCACAGAAATGGAGCTAAGTAGAAAATCTTTACCATTTACAGAGCCATTTATCATTCATGAAAAAATCTGAAACAAAAATTGTCTGGGGTAGACACTAACGTTTTATCCATCCAAATAAATAACTGTAACTGCCTGTGTTTTAAATACAATCAGTTCAGACAGCAAATAAAACTATACCACAGATAGGAAGAACTTACATTTTCTGTAGAACCCTAAATTGTTCCTCTTTTTTTCTTCTATTTAGAACCTCCTTAGAATGTGAATACCATTTAACAAATGACAGAATCATTCGCTATTTATTTTTCTCTAAAAGCATAATTTCAAATATCTTCCGCCAGGCAACATCTAATAAAAATGCAGATGTTACAAAATATGTCAGAAATACACAGGCAGACCTGGCAGTTGTAATGGTTTATTTTTACTGTCATTGTCATTTTGGAGAGGTGAGATTTGAGGTTACTCACACATTTCTGAGCTGTTTGCTGTCTAAAGGTCAAAGGTCCCAAAATAGAGGGGGGGGGGGGGGGGGGGTTTTAAGATGTTTGAAGCAGACAGAGTTTTTGTCCCATAACTTGGACTTTAACTTGAATAGCTTTAGTTTAAGGAATTGTATGCCTTATTCCTTTGAGAAAGATGGTAAAGTTTGTTAATTAAGCTATATCACATGAGTGCTAAACATCTACTGTATACAACAGTTAGTTCTGACCAAGTAATCTGATTAGATGAAGGGAATTCCACAAGTGCTGATATAGAGCATAATAGCACTGGGACGTTTAACTTTATGTATCATTCTATGGCACAGATGTTCTAATAACTGTTGATTGTTGAGCATGGATGAAAGTAGGTCAGTACATTATACAGTATTGGAAAGATGGGAGAGCTGCTGCCTGACAACCCAATTCAAAACCAGTCACAGAAGTACTTTCACAGTAAAAAAAAACATCTTAACATCTTATGTCATCTTAAACAACACTTCGTCTCTGTAGTAATCGGAGCCATAGAATGATACATACAGTTAAACTTCCCAACTATATACATATAGTTACGTCCCAGTTTTGTTATGCTCTAAATCTGCACTTGTGGAATGCCCTTTATCCAATCAGATTACTTATTCGGAACTACTGGGGTGGTGGTGGCTCAACATGGTAAGACTCTGCGGTTCAAGCCCCAGCTCTGCCAGGTTGATGCTGTTGGGCTCTTGAATGGCCCTTAACCCTATCTCCAAGGGTGCCGTATAATGGCTGATCTTGTGCTCTGACCCCGCCTACTTACAACGCTGGGATATCCAAAGAGCAAAGAATTTCACTGTGTAGTAATGTATAAGGCTGAACGTAAACTTAGTAATAAGGAAAGGAATTAGGAGTAAGTCATTCTGAATTGCCTCTAAACAATCTGTGTTGTTCTGTTCACAGCTAACACAAGCTATAAAAGGATCTCCGCAGAATAACAAATCCCTTAATCCCTGATCAAGGGGAATAATTGGTGTGTGAAAGATATAGGACTTACACCCTATATAGTGCACTAGTTTTCCATTTTACACTGTTTAGGATTCAACCCTAGAATCTTGAAAGTTAGTTGATAGACTAAAGCAGAATAAGTGGAAATATAAAGAGATTTTAAGGACTGTCCACCACCTCCTTGTTTTATTCTCCTCAACTTTTGGCTACATAGTACCGGTAATAATTGAAAACTATTTTTACGGTTGTTATTTATACCAACTGTCAGTCGCTAACTATTGGTCACCAGATCAACTAGCTAGTTCTGCAAGTCAGGGAAGAATATGTGTTAGTAGAACAAAATAACTGGTTAAATAAACAAACAAATCATAATCTTTTGATAATAAATTGTGTTTGTAGAAAGCAATATCACACTCGAAGACGGCTGTGATAACTGCATCCTCATGTCTATGACCAAATAACAGCTGGGCAGATATTCAGCACAATAGCCTGAACTTGAGTGGGATATTGCTTAATTATAGTCAATCAGAGATTTCACATATCAAAGAATGAGATCAAATAACTGGAAAATGAATATAAATCTTAGGTAAACATGGGAAATTCATTAGTAAGAGTAATATTCAGAACTCATTATTATTATTTTTATTTGGTTTAATTGATCTGACCATTTGCATGTTCATAAATAAGTATTAATGAAACACACCTTTAGCCTGGGTTTCCCCTGCTACACTGCTCATTGAACTGTACAATCAACCATACTGCAGTTGTTGTTCGTGATATCTACAGTATAGCTGCACCACTTATAACATGTGAGATGTGGTGAGTGTACATACTGCAGTTGCCCCATTCCATTATGTGAGTCATTACTAAAACACATCAGACAGGAGCTACTCGGTCGGAAAATTAACCTTTTATAGCTTAGGGAAGGGCGATGACTGGCTCAGGCTCTCTAGGGCTTTCTAAGCTTTGTTCAAAAAGGTTCAGTGTGATTGCATAGGTTCCAGATGTTATTTTTTTAAATATTGCCAGCCAATGATTGAACAATATACTGTAGATGGAATAAATGGCCATTAACTACAGAGACGTATTGGTGTAACTGGCATATTGACATACTGTATATACTGTAATCAGTAATTTATTACAGGAATGAAAACAAAGATTTGAGACATTTTGAAAATACGCAAAAAAAAAAAAAACAATTAAGTCATGCTAGAATCAAACACCTCAGCCTTATCATTAAATACTTAGTTACAGAGAATGTACAACTTTGATTTCGGTATGAACTTTTAACTTGTGACAAGACACGCTATCTACTTTAAGATCCTGCCCTGAAAGAGCAGGCACTAATTAATCAGGCTGATTGCATCCCCCAGGCATTTCGCCTCAATCGCAGTCATTAGTCATTAACGGTTCTAAGCACATACCATCCCAAATGAGTTCCTTCATGCCCCCTTCAAAACTCTGTGATTCTCTTGGCCCAGCATGACATCACTACGATTTGGAACAGAGCCCTAGAATAACATAAGGATGTTATGTGGCTAGATCACCTGATCATGATTTTTTTAAATATAATTTCTTAGACTTTCCTAAGGTTATTCATTTTTATGCTGAAATGAAATGAAGCATCCTTGAAATAATTAATTCATCTTGTAAGGATTTATTAGTGACATAAATTACAATGTGCGCTATGTTCAAAATGCATGCATGTGTAACAAAAGAAATTAACTTAGAAAATTTGATATACTGTACTGCCTATGTGGAAAGCAGAGGCAGCGAATTTTGCCACCTCTAATGAAATTTACATTTTGCACCCTACAAAGACTACTGCCATGCTACACAGAGTGTCTTAACCTTTGTTATTTCGCATCTGTCCGTTCTCAAATAACAGATGATTTGCATAAAACTTATCAGATTGTTTAGTCTTCCATTCATGAAAGGATAAAGCCCCTGACCTGTGGTGTCAGTGCAGTGGAATGGAAAATATTTCTAACCTTTCCTTTCATCCATCCGTCGTTAGAGAGACAATGGTTTCTATGTCAGCCCTCATTTAGAGCCATTACAGTGCTCTCGCCGTGCATTAGCCTCAAATGGGGCACTAATTACATGCTGAGAGTCTTGCTGGTCTTGTTTCCTCTCCCACTGTCTGCCGTGACTTAAATAACAGCGTCTGACATTAATGTTGGCCCTTCTTACTTTCCTTTAAGAAGATTCCATTTTAACAGTTTTTGCTCTTCTTCCCCCGTGTTCTCTGATGCCTTTGTGAATCAAATGCCCGATATTGATGCACAAACTATCCAAACGTTTGTCCTGTTTTTCTGTGCTGCCATGCATGATGTTCAAATTTTCCACCTACAGGAAAAGGTTGATTACAATTGATTTTGCTCTTGCTTTCTCTCTCTTCACACCTGTCTTTCCTTCTCTTCCCCTTTCTGTTCGCTCTTTTATCATACCAGACAATATTATCAAGTGGAGAAAGAAATGTAACTGAAGCAACGTAATCCCAAACCGATGAGCGAGTTTTTGGTCCGGTGTCCTTTGGCCTGAGCTCTCGTAAGAGAGACAGAGGGTATGGATGAGTCACATCTGCAGGACTGCTGTTTTATAGGACAAATGCAACTTATTGATTTCTGATCTTGGCTACATGCATTTATTAGCTAGCTATGATGGTACAAATAGCATATTCTCCAAGAGCCCGACTGTATCAATAAATAGATTTGGAAAGAAGAAAAGTAAATGACAAGTTTACTTTTGGTATAAGACCATACTAATAGGGAATATACAGTAAATATAAACTTTAAGTTCACCTTCAAACGTGCTAGTAAATATGTATCTAATTTTGTAATTTTAACTTTTAGAATTCTTAGCTATTTTTGCATTCCTAGGTTTTTGTATACCGGTTTCAGGCTTGTGCGATACAGAGTGTCCTAGATTATTTTGTTCAGCACAACCTATGCAATATGATGAAATTATGTTTATTTTTTACCAACTAAATAAACATGACTGAGCAAAAAAAAAATCAATCACTATGTTTTTTTTTATTGTTGTTTCCAGTTGTTTCTATGACAAAAAATAAAATAAATAAATAATATGAAAATTTTGGAAACATCATTCCCATATTCTGGTAGCTGCATGCCATCTAAAGCAATGATAATTTTGGTTTTACATGGCATATCCAAACACTCAAACGCACAGTTTGTCGTCTGTCAACACCAATGTTGGGGAACATTACTTTTTAAAGTAACTAATTGCATTACAAAATTACTGTCTTTAAAAAGTAATCAGTTACATTACAGCGTTACTTTCTGATAAAAGTAACTAGTTCGAGTACTTTTCCACTGCAGAAAATGGAAAACTCCTTTGTGATTCCTCATGCGTTTTGTTTTAGTCGAGACCTTTACATGTATAATTATTCTACCATCATCACTCAGCGAAGTTTGGCCCATAATCTGTTAACTACTAATATCCATATCTCGCTTACGCGGTTTCACGCGGTGGCCGTAAGTACGGTTGATCATGATTCACCGTGAGTAGTGCCGCTGTGATTAGGTTTCCATCTTTCCGCGCACCGGTTCTCGCATAGTCAAACTGCATAGGTGAGATATGGGTATAACAGCAGGAATAACAGAGGAAGGTGGGTTATCGGGGGTGGGGCTTGTAGGACGACTTTCACACACACACACACTAAAGGATTGGGAATGACTGCTGTCTGGCTCACGGATTACATAAATTGTCTGAATAACAGATTTCATTTTTTTTAAATAACTAAATAACTGAGTACTTAAATGGCGGACCAAACACGTTAGATTACTCGTTACATCAAAAAAGTAATCCAAGTATTCTAACATGTTACGTGTTACACCCAACACTGGTCAACACACATTGGCAGGACTTCCATATAAGGAGTTCAATTAAAACCCGTCATTGACCAATGTTGTATTTCCACTTGAGGTTTCATATGTAGATAACTAAATAATTGTAATTTTATTTTATATTTTTTATATAATTTTATTTTATATTTACAAATAATACTTAACTTAATGTTCACATTAAACATCAAAATGGGAAAAAGTGTGATCCTATTGACACTGACCATGGTGATGTTTACATGGAAAATATTTCTTGAATCCCATTGAAATTGATCTGAATAGAGATTCCAACTTAACTGTTTACATGGATGCTGATCTGATAATATGTATTCACGTGGTCAAAGCATTTGATCATTTAAATAGCTTTTTTGACATGGACAAAGTGGTTCTGCCACTGGTTTAAAGTAATATTTGTCTCCAATTTTGAGGTTAGATTTCCTATTTTTTTTGATAAATCCCACCTTCTGCATTATGATTGAGATTCAATTAATTGTCATAAAGACCTTACAGCACAGTGAAATCCTTTTCACATAACCCGGTTAAAAAGCTGGGATCAGGGTCAGCCAGGATACAGCGCTCCTGGAGCAAACAGAGTTAAGAGCCATGCTCAATGGTGGTGCTGGGACCTGAACCCCCAGCAATGTTTGGTTAGATGCTTTACTACTGTACATACGAATTGGTGACCCAATCAGTGTACCTTCATCAACCAGAAACCCAGTGGATTAAAGTGAACACAGATCACAGGGAGTTGTTCTTACAGTGTTTACCAAATTTGTCACATTACCTAACATCACCTAATGTCCATAAGGAAAACCATATACAGTAAGAATATATTTATACCAAGTGTTTACATGGCTAATATAGACCTACCAAATGGATTATCAAATCCACCCTTTCATTCTGATTGAAAATTCATTTGGATCAGGGTGAATCAGACTGTCTTGATTGAGGTGTTTACATGATGCATTGCTATTACAATTATTAATAGAATATTAATGTCCATGTAATTGCATCTATTGTTGTTGGTGCCAGACAGGGTGGTCTGAGTCTTTTAGAACCTGCAGATCTTCTGGGATTTTTGCACCCAGTGAGCTAACAGAAAAAAAAAAAAACAATTAAATAAATAAAAATAAATAAATAAACAGCGAGCAGCAGTTCTGTTGGTGGAAGTGCCTTATAGTTGGTAGAGGCCAAGGAGAACGACCCAAGGATTCAAACTAAAATAAGTCTATTTTAACTCTCTATTCAACTGTCAACCATTGGGAGCAGTAGACCATCTCAGAACACACAACATATCGGACTTGGTGGTGGATGGTCTAAGAACAAATGCAGAAGAACAGTTTTATTCCTGTCAGCTATGAACAGGACTCTGAGGCCACAGGCGTGCACAGCCACTGAAACTAGGCAGTTAAAAAAGACTAGAATGTCTTTATAAATGTATAGTGTTGGGTGTCTGTGCTAGCAAAAGTTGAGTGCTGTATGTTTCAGCAATCTGATGACTATTGTATGAGATAGTATGCTGTTATTGATTTGGCTTAGCACTAAACAGGAATTTCCACTTTTTGTTGGTTACGTCATTTTGTCGTACTATTTTCTCTTGAATTACAACAATGATGTTTTCTGCTAATCACTGAAACCAATAACATTTATTTGAACAAACACTTACTGCATTTGTAATCACGATAAGGGACCAGCTGGAGCCACAATTGACTGTTTTGGTTTAGCAATTTTGTCCTCAAATAACACAGAAACCTCTATTATAAAATGGCAATAGTGGTGGTTGTGTCAGGTCAAAGACTCAGAAAGGAGTATTTTTATTTTTCACATTATGGTTTAGACATTTATTTCAAGGGCACTTCAAGTCTAGTGTTCAATTTTTACTGATAAGAAAATCTAACCACAATAATATTGCATAAATATTTGCTGATACAGTATAGAGAGGAAAAGAGAGTTATTCCTTTATCAAACAGACAGATAAACCCCTGTCAGTGATATCTGTTTACATTATAATATTATTTATATATGAGAAGAACTGGCATCTTCAACTGAGGAAAAAGAGCTCTCTGTTACTGACTTAAATTCCAATATGTTCAAATGAAGCATTTTATCAAACACTGAAAGTGGAAAATGTAAACAGACAAAGAAAGAGTTTAAAAGGCTAGTTATTTAACTAAAAGTCAAAATCGTGAGAAAAGGGAAAAAAGCCTTAGCCTTAGCCTACAGTAATGGGTTGACCTATTTGTTTAGAAGGAGGTTCCTCTTTTAGGCCCTCTTTAGGGACGGCTTTAAAGTGATGGTAGATCAACAGAGGTCTTTCTAATCGCCCACATTCTTTGCGGAGGTACTGCGACTGAAAGCGTACAGCACCACAAAGACATTCACCTCACAAAAACCCCTCTATTATATGAGTCAGGAGGAGGTGGAGGTTTGCTTTTCCCCATCAAAGTAAGTTCCAAAGGTCATGCATGTGGAGGGATGTAGGAGTGAAACTTGATTTCTTTAATTCTCTCAAGAACATTCATATATACTATTCATATATACTACTAATAAATGTAATGCTAAGGCAGTGCATAGCATCTTGTAGATATGCTGATCATATATACAGTACTACATACTGTATAGTGTACAGTATAGTACATACGGTACATACCTATGGATCTGTAGTTTTTATTATATCGCATAAAATAATAATATATTATTTTTTTATTAAAATATCTACAGCTACAAGACTGCACTGCTCCAGCAAGGCTTTGCCAATCTCATGTTCCATTAAATATGTCACTAAAGAATAATAAATGTTTTGATTAGCCAAAGTCAGCTCCTCCTTGGTCCTATTATTGCCTTTCCTTTCTCCAGGATATTACCATTTCCACAAAGATGAAAAGGAATCTCCCCTCAACAGATGGCAAATGACGCAGTCTTCTCACAGTCATGGTAAAGGCAAGAGGCCAGGGCAAACACTGAGAGCCAACACTCCCCTCACTGCACCAAGGTGTGTACACATGGACATGCCGCCATTCCCTGCAAATGGAGATGCTGGAGGCAACATATAACCACTACAACACGCCCAGCCAGTTGTCTTTCATTCGCTTGAATTGAGCCGTGAGAGTCCCATGGTGCACCATATGGAGAAGATGTATAATGTTGTGAAAGTTTGAGCTGCAGAAAGGCAAAAAAAAAAGTATGCACATTGGTTTAAATGCTCCCAAAAGGCATGGTTGAGGTGCAAATATATCAAATATATAGTTTTTTTTTATTATTATTTATTTATTTGCCTGTATTTGTGAGCAGATAAGCACATTTTTTCAGTCATGTCAGTCACATGTAAATCAATTGAATATGGGTATCACACCCATCACTAGGTCTTGTTTGGAGCACATTCCTGTAATAACAGTAAGATTTCTGATCACTGGAACTAAGGGGCCCAAACCTGTTCCAGGATTATAATAGCCAGTGTGAGCAAAATTAGTTCTATAAAGACATGATTGGCCAACTTCGAAGTGGAAGACCTTGAGTGGACTATACAGTGCCCTGACCTCAACCTAACTGATCATTTTTGTGATCAATTGGAAAGCTGACTGCTCACTAGATCTCCTCACCCATCCTCATCCTCTCCTCTCTTGTGACTAAATTAACATAAATCTCCACAGAAACACTCCTAAATCTAGTGGAAAGCCTTCACAGATGAGTGGAGGTTATAAGAGCAAAGGAGCACTAAATATGGAATGGGATGTTCAAAATGCATATCAACTAATCAATTGGTCAGATTATTTTGTGTGGATTTTACACATTGTGCAGTGTGGTTACTGTTCATGTTTCAGGGTTTTATTTATTCTTTTTTATATCTATCCCAGAGGTTCTTCCATTTCATCCCAATTTCACTTGGAGACATCACTTTTTGGGTTTGCTGCACCTTATTCAGTACTTCATTCTGACTAACTTAGACCTGATGTTTTTATTAGTAGGCACTTTATAGCATCGTTTAATAGTAGCCAACACACAATACACTAATTAGTAGAAACACAAGAGAGTGTCAAACTCAGTTTTCTGTTCCAAGACAATGCTTAGATTTTATACGTATTATGTCATACTAATCCCAAATATATAGGAAAAAATTAAAATACATGTGAAATTGAAGCTCGGGTCTTCAGAAGTTAAAAACATAACATTAGGTGGAATGGGTGTTTTAAACTGCAAATATGTATTTGAATATGTTAGTGCAAGGTGCACAGTGATAGACTGGTATCCCATTCATGGAGTATTCCCAATTTCAGTCTTGTGTTCCTGGGATGATCCACTGTGACCCGCACCAGGGTAATTCAAAACCAAACTGAATTGAACCATAAGATTTAACATTTACAATTTTATTTGTAACATTTGTATTGTTTTTCCATGTAATTCAATACATATATCCAGCTGTAACTTAATAAATCATTGGATGCTTTTTGCTGCATATTAAAAAGTGTATTGTATTGTTTTGGAAGGAGACATACCTATCCCTATTGGATAGACGTAATGGATAATCTTAAACATAAAACTAATTAACTGACTGACTACTTGCCATGTTTATTAATATTCCTCTTTAAAGGGCAATAAGAGAGCAATATCTGTGCAATGCAATTACTGGTCAGGTGCAAAAGCACAAATGCTGGAAAGTTATTGATGGTTACCTGTTGAGAGGAAAAGTGAATTCAAATTAACAAATGGCCACTTTCACAGTGGGGAGGTGCCTTCATTACTTGTATGAAGGCTGTAAACCCATCCGTATGGAAATGAGAGAATGGAGGTGCAATAAACTGCATAATAAACTGCATGACCTTGAGTTGCAGACAGTGCAGGCCTGCCATGATGCACAGACACACACACACACACACACACACACACACACACACACACACACACACACACACACCCTCACATATACATAATTAATCCGTCCTTCACATTCAAGGCATTCATCGAGTCAATCATGTCTATTCACTATAAAAGAATCGAATAACCAGCTTTATGTGAGACCTCCTCTGATCTTTTTCGGCTTAAATCCTGGATCCCGAAAGAAGACAATCAGAAGAGAAAAAACAGGACAGTACATGGAGCTGTCCTAACATAAAGAGAGTAGCTCATACCTTCCCTAGCCTGCAGGATGCTGTGTCCTGCCAGAGAGATACAGATAGCGAGAAAGGGAAAAGTGCCCAGACCTGACAGATCTGCATGCTTTCTAGGCAGCCATTTTGGACACAAGTCAAGGGAGTGTGATAGAACAGCCAAAAGAGCTCATTTCCGATGCCAGTTAGTGAAGCAGTTATCTCTAAAGGACATGGGGCACCAAACTGAGGGCCCAAATGGTGAAAGGGCACATTGTGTCTACCTAACTACTGATGTCATTAACCTATTTTTACCCCTTGAGATTCCTTTGTGTAATTGATACTTCTTTAATTTGGTGAGCCTTCATTTTATATTATATATATTTGATCATAATATACCCTTTTTGTTTTGGTATAAACAATTATATTAAGATTGGAATGTACTTTATTATGATTTGATTAAGCCAGTCGTTCCAGATACTGTAGTCAAGCCATCACTGAAATCAACCCTGAAGTCCACTTTCCATCACATCACCATTCCCATTGCAATAATTCACCAGCTCATGGCATTGAAAATGCTAATATTTCACACCTGATGCCTATCACCACCACACCCTTTAAACAGTGTTGCAAAGTAATGCTCCATGTCTTTGGGTCTGAATTGGCATGCCTTATATTGTGGTATGCTGCTTTTGGCTTTGTGAATCTACGATTGCATCTGATATTCTGTTTGCTGATTGCCTGCCCTATTGCACGATTCTGTTTGTGATTCTGCCTTGTGATTTGGATTTGTTTATCTGTGCTAGTTTCATTACAAAACACTACCCTGCATTTGCATGCATCTCAGCCTATCTTACCTGACAATAGGTCACATATCTAAACAATGTTGGCACAGCTTCTCCTAAATAAGATCTCCACAATGTCTTATGCAGTACATTGGCTAACTGGCAAGCTTTCTGAGTTATGTTCTTTTTCAGTGGATCTTCTTATAGTGTACATTTTACAATGATGTATATGCTGGAATATTTATTTAGTGACCCCAAAATGCAGTAGATAATCTTCAGATTAATCATGTCTTCTAATTTGATTAAAAGGAATTTGAGTTTAAAGTTGAATCTGCATACTACACAATGCGAGTAAAAATTAACTACATGAGAAGCAAGAGAGAATACAACAGTACCTTGGCATACAAATTTAATCCATTCCGGAGGCAAAGCCTTAAGGCGAAAATTTCATATTGTAAAATGCATTTTGCCATAGTAAATAATACAAAGGCAGATAATCTGTTCCCGCCACCCAAAAATATTACCAATTTCCAATTCTATAATCATATTTATTGATTATAAAAACAATCAAAACAACAAAAAAAACCTCACTTAACCATAACTTATGATTCCTCTTGGCAGTGGCTGCTATAAAGACGAAACTGAAAGTGGCTCAAATCAACTGAATATGGTTCTATACTATTTGGCTACAAGTATGTGGACACCTGAGCATCACACCCATCACTAGGTCTTTCCCAAACTGTTGGCATTAAGTTTGGAGCACATAATAACAGTAAGATTTCTGTTCACTGGAACTAAGGGGCCTCAACCTAATCATTTCTGAGATCAATTGGAAAGCTGACTGCTCACCAGGCCTTCTCATCCAACATCAGTGCCTGATTTCACTAATGCTCTTGTGACTAAATGAACCTAAATCGCTGCAGAAACACTCCTAAATCTAGTGGAAAGCCTTCACAGGTGAGTGGAGGTTATAACAGCAAAGGAGAACTAAATCTGGAATGAGATGTTCGAAATGGATATCTACTAATCAATTGATCAGTTTAGTTTACATGGATTTAACACAGTGTCAAAATCAAGCCTAGCTGAAAAAAATCACCAATGCACCGGTGTCTTCTTTATTAGAAAAAAAGGACATGGTGACACAGTAAATTGTTCATGTCACATTAGCATATCAGTGCTATCAGGGATAATGCTAGATTAATAGGTGGCACATTATAAAATTATGTTTATGTTTAAAACAAAGATAATTTTAATACCTTTATTAAATGTTTGCTATTTGTTCCAAGATACAGTACAATGTGTAGCACAATACATTATATAGTAATTCAGGTAATGTTTATCCTGACCAGTTGTCAGGATACAATGTACAAGCAGACGCGAGAGCAGGTAAGATGAATGTCATTTATTAAACTACTGTACAACAAGGCAGAAAATCAAACACAGGTAAGTCAGGCTTGGAAACTAGAAACAGGCAAGGGTCGATAAGCAAACCATGTTAGAGGGTCTAGGTAGAAATCAGAAAACAGAAGCAAAAATTGCATCAAACGTAATTAAACAGTCACAAAAACAAGGCTTAGTAACATGTGGATTAACTCACAAGAGCATATACTTTGCAGAGTCTCTCATTGGCTGAATTTTATTTATGCAATTAACATACATGTTGGGAGTTGTAGTTTGCTTCCACCATGTTTGAATGTGAAGGCCGCCCCGCTGATGCTGTTGCGGCTGCTGGCGTGACAGCAGTACACTTGTATCAACACGTTAGTTAGCACGCTAGCTAAAAATCATCAGTTACCATAAAGTGTTGACAGACAAAGTATTTGACTTAAGCTGAGTAACGTTATTAGGGCAGGGATTTGCATAAAAACTATAACGTTATAACCCAAAAACAGATACCTCTGCTAAACAAGATGATTTGTTGTGTATTAGGTTGTATTTAGTATTATATTATGTTTAAACCGATTTCATTGGATTTCTCCCAAACTGTAAAGCACAATATCTCAAAACACATCTGCGCCTAGACACATCCCATAATACTAAACTTATGAAATAATGTGTTCTGTCTGCATCTATTTTTATAAAAGAATTTCCCCAAATTAGGTCACACTTGCAGAAGTCTGTATCTGCATCTGTGCAACTGAAACAGTTCTGCAAAAACTGAGTTCATTGCACAGCAACTGCATCACTGTATGCATTGTATGAGCCTTTGTCCTGTTCTCAGGCAAGGTGAACAGCACCTTCATCTCAATAAACACTGTGTGAACTATCATTATCAAATGCAAGTGCGTTGCTGTATTGATTGCCCTCTAAAATTTTTTTGTTGCTGTAAGGACAATCAATTCAAGCTTTTCCCCTAAATGCAAAAGGTCAAACAGATCTAAATAAAACTGCTGAAATTACTATGAGGACAGAATAGTCTCATTATACATAAATACCCAAAATATGACCTACAAAGACAAACGGCTTAACTAGCTACCATATATTAGTTAATTTCATATTCAACATCAGGACTAAGAAGCCCTAGCCACTGGAATATTGTGAATAAATATAGCTAGTTTTATCAGTAGATTTTCACTCACCATTCTCATTGTCTGTACTGCCTTTTCCTGTATACAGGGTCGTGGAGGCCTGGAGCCTATCCCAGAAGACTTAGGGCACTAATTGGGGTACACCCTGGATGGAGTGCCAATTCAATCGGTGGTCACTCAGTAGATTATCAACTATATATATATACCTGCAGCCTCTGTGTATGTGAGAAGAGAGCGGGGATTGCTGATACACCTGAGCTGGAACGCAATCATCGCTCCCCATTCTCCTGTCCATAGCGGCCTACAGGAGTAGATAATTTCAAAGCCTAAACTTACAATTGTTCTCTGTCTCTGAAGAGTCTGCAAAGTCTGACACAGTTTCACCAAGAAGGAAGCTGCCTGTCTCGCACTCATGCGTGCGTCCCGCGGTCTCTGCCTGCCTTGCATCACCTGCTCTGTGAGGCTCACCTCAATTGTTCGGCTCACCTTGTAGGACACTGCCTACACTGGGCTACACTCCGTGGACCCACGCCATTCACCTAGGCAATGCCGAAACAACCTGTTCTGCTTCAGAACGTAATGCACCTAACACCACATACATTTAACCTTTCTGCTGAACAATGTGCTCGATAAAGACTATTCGTGCTTTTCGAATCTGGTTTCCGTGTTTTCTCTCTTCTTGTCAAACCTGTTACACTGGTGGCGAATGCAAACAAGTGGACCGGAACCGAGCCCACAAAGGTCTCCAGAGGAATATTTAGGCCATCTTGGACACCTCAAAACAAGCATTTAACAATAGGCGCTCTTGGAGCAGCTTTCACAAGGTCTGCATTTGCACCTTCAGCATCGCCTGGCTCGAGAGGTGACCCTCTCTGATCCACACAGAGATGCGCAGCACCTGTTAACAAAGCTGCATGATGACATAGAGGCATTCTTTCACATGTTCAAAATGTGGAGCAGGGAGGCTGGCCTCAACGCGAGTGAAGCAGCATTTTCATTGCGCTGCTCACAGGTAATTTTCTCTTTCCGATGAGGACATGGATAATTATGATCTGCTCAAGATTGAAATTCTCGCGCATTGTGGGCTTTTCAGTGCCCAATCTGTATTGGAGTTTCACAACCTACGACCTGCATGTTGAGAGCTCAGCTGGACTGCCTCAGCCAGGGTCGTCACACTAGCCCGCCCCGTGCTGTTTCCATCCAATGCTCCATCGTGAAACTAATGCCATATACCTGTGTATAGGTGAGAGGTCCTGGAAGTGCACATGGTCAAGGACCACAGGAGTAAACACAATCTCAAATTTCCTGTGCATTTGTCTGCAAAAAGCGGGTACACTGTTGGCCTTAAATATGTTAAAGTACTGCAACATAATATTAATAAAGTTTGTAAAACAGAAGAAGCACATGCAAGAAGAACAGATGGACCAGAAGCACGCCTATGACCAGCCAGCATAACAACGTGAATTCTTGGTCAGTGATTGCGTGCTGCTGCTCATCCCCAGTGCAACCTGCAAATTCCTGGCCCTTTGGCAAGGACCATTCACCATTGTGGAAAAAGTCGGGCTGGTGAATTACAGACTGCAACAGTTGAGTAAGCACAAAAGCACTGAGCTGTATCAGGTGAACTTGGACTTGGTGAACTTGTATCAGGTGAAACAGTGGATCGAACCTACACCACGCATCTCACCTCTCTTTCGTCTCAGGAGTTCGACAGTGAAGAACACCCGATCTTGAATGTAAGTATAAAAAACTCTCTGATGCAGAACATAATTATGCGACAACAGAGAGGGAGGCTCTTGCCATTAAGTGGGCAATAGAGAAGTTGAGATAATATCTAGAGGGGCTGTTCCTTACAAATCAAGCTCCTCTACAATGATGGGCAAAAGCTAAAAACACCAATCCCCGAATTACACGATGGTTTATCTCATGGCAAAATTTCTTGTCCCTTTTCAAAAGCTACACTCGATGCTGCGTGAAAACGCTATGGGAACGCTCTTTGCACATGAACTCGCTTCAGTTGTGGCTAAGCGCCAGGGGATTTCATCCAAGGGCCAATCCCCAGAGGCAATGAGGGTTATGTGCCGAGAGCTTTGTACCCTTTCTATGTGTTTCAGACCCCGGTCTTTGACGCTGGGTCCCACTCTAGGTCCGTGTTGTTGTCGCAAGCTGCTAACGACAGACGCTTCCCTCACGGGCTGGGGTGCGGTCTTAGATGATCGTCCAGCCCAAGGGATTTGGAGAGGTCATCTTCTCGCGTGGCACATCAATTGCCTCGAAAAGATGACTTAATTTCTGTCCCTGAAATACGCCCTCCAGCAGTTGAGAGGCTACCATGTCCTAGTGCGGGTGGACAACACTACGGTAGTCTCGTAAATAATCGCCTGGGCAGACTGTGCTCGCGCCTCTGGGAAAAGCTAGCGCAATAGATTCAGAATTGAATTGAATTGAATTCTGCTTTGGGGCACAGGACAAGTTCCTGTCCCTCAGGATGATTTAAATTCCAGGGTAGATGAATATGGGAGCAGACTTGCTGTCGAGGCAAGCTGACACACAGGGTTTGGAAACCCCACCCCGAAGTAGTCAGTCCTCTAGAAGAACTTATGCCCTCAAATGGAATGTATTGAAAATTGGTGCATAGTAAAAGATGTAGACATAGTCCACTGCCAAATTGTTTCAGTGCTGGAGTTCCTACAAGAAAATTGACCTCGGGCTCATGCCCTAGTATTCTCAGAACGTACGTAGCCGCTATTTCGCCCCAACCATCTTCCAAGATCTTCCAACCATCAACCAAGGTTCCATTCTCGACTATGAACCCAGTTGTTCTCGAAGCCTCCGCCTCCGCCTTTTACAGCTCTGGAGCAGGAAAGGCTTCACTTACTGTTTCCAAAGTCAAAGTCAACTTTATTGTCAATACGACCATAACAGAATTTACACATCGGATCGAAATTTCGTTCTTCAGACTCCAGATGTGCACAAAAGGATTTAAAAAATTTTTTTAAAGTAGTGCTCCATTTCGTGCTCTTCAGATTTACAGTACATCCACCGCACGTACCCAGTGACGTAAATCAGAGCAGGGTTTTATACGTTGTGGGGGCCGCAGCCACATTGGGTGAGAGATGTTATTGCCCTAGCCTATGAGGCATGTGGAAGACTTCGCCTCTAGTAATTAGGGCCCATTCGACCAGGGAGCTTGCCTCATTAATTGCTCTGCATGAGGCGTCCCCTTGCAGCAAGTGCGTGATGCGGTAGGTTGGTCCTCTCCGCACACTTTTGTCAGATTTTATAGTTGGATGTCCATGCAATGCAAGCATCCCAAAATTATGTCTGAGACCCCTTGGAGGACTGTGCGCACACTACACAACCCTGGGTGTCCAGACACTTGCAGTGGGGTTGGTATTTTCGTCCCCATAGCGTTTTCATGAAGCATCGAGTGTAGCTTTTGAAAGGGAACGTCTCGGGTTACTTTGCTGTAACCCTGTTCCCTGAAAAAGCAGGAACAAGATTACTGCGCTCCAATGCTGCACTGTATGCGTGACTGGACATCCTTTCAGTCAAAATTGACCTGAGGATGTTTACGGTTCATGCCTATTTATAACCTCCAGGTGCACCTAATCAAATGACGTCACGTTATATACTCAGCAAAAAAGAAACGCCCGTTTTTCAGGACTGTGTATTTCAACAATAATGTTGTAAAAATTCAAATAACTTTACAGATCTTCATTGTAAAGGGTTTAAACAATGTTTTCCATGCATGTTCAATTAACCATAATCAATT
>JAQQZT010000012.1:12357350-12371063 GCA_030068275.1 Clarias platycephalus
TGTGTGTGTGTGTGTGTGTGTGTGTGTGTGTGTGTGTGTGTGTGTGCGTGTGTGTGTGTGTGTGTGTGTGTGTGTGTATGTGTGTGTGAAGAGAGAGAGAGATAAAACTGTTAGACAAAAAGATGATGATAAATAAAATGCAGGTAAATAAAATGCTTAAGGAATAGGAGACAATACCTGATCACGGATCAGCACACTGCATCAATTGCTGTGAGAAAAAGAAAGAAAGAAAGAAAGACAGAAAGACAGTCTGTGTAGTGGTTTGCTCATGGACACTCCTTTCAGTATGTACCTTAATGTAGTGTACCTTTAAACCTTAAATTAAAAATATATAATTATAGACCATTTATGTACCTTAGTCAATTTAAAAGTATACTATAATCCACATTTCCAACTGAACACTATATTAAACAAAGAAAAGATAACAAAAAGATACAGTTTAGTAATTTTTTTTGAGCATGCAGAGCTGTGAAAGAGGTTATTCTGTTTGACAATATATTCCCAACGTATTTTTTATGGAAAATGTCATTATTCTCACATTTCATTATAAAATCGAATCAGACCAAAGCTCAAGAAGGAACTAGTGCCTTCTAGTGGCTGATATAATTATGAGGTTGTGTGCTTGCAGGTGCTATGATGACATTCATCATTAGATTCATACCGGATCTCATTATATCCCATTTAACCATTCCAATTAAACTCATAATTGCTGCATGTGAAAGTTTTGGATCCTGCCTGGGTGCGCATGCATCATCCAGCTTCACCCACTTCTACTATAATCTAAATGTTTTCGTATGATTTAAGAACAGTGACATGTCACCTTATAAACCACTTTCTGTTTAAACACACTCGCACAAATTATACTTGCATAAAATCAGTTTTATCATCTCCTGAACACTGGTTAAAGCTGAAGATCCTAAAACAGTGCAAAATGGTTCCGATTCTAAAATCATGTTGCATCAACCCTGTTCATGGAGGCTCACTGGTCTCTATTTACACTTTGAAACAGGTGGCCGTCTCAAGTGGGACTAAAGCGCCATAAATTCATCTCTCTGTTTTGGCCACAAGGAAGTTACAGGGAATCAATAGGATCTTTGGTAGGGGGCGGGGTGGAGTCAGCCTTGGATATGCATAATCAAACCAGTAAAAAGGCCAACTGAAAGGCTGCTAAGAAGCCTGCTTTCCTGAGCTGCAACATTTATTTCTCTTTATATATATGCAAGAATAGGAAATATCCCCACTTTAATGCTTTCCCAAGTCTTTGATTAAACAAAACTGAACTAACTTGGTTAACTAACTAACTTAACCCGGATGTATTCATTTGAACGGAATGTAATATCTGAATATATTAAGTGTTTAAGTGTTTAACATTACACATGACTGTACTGAAATAATTATTTTATAATAATTGACATAGGTCAATTGAAGTACAAATGTTGGTAGTGTAACTCTTCCCCTATACCAAGGTACTACTACTAGCATAGCCTCCATCACATGCCATGCATTTGTGCCATCATTGAACCAAGTCTCAAATCCGCTTTGAAAATCCCCTTTGTCACAGTTGATGGTCTCCCACTGAGTGTTTTGACTTCAATGCTGCTTTCACTTATTTAAACCTCTTCATCCATCTGTGCACATTGCTCTTGTCAATGGTGTCATCTCTGTAAACATTTTGTAGCCCAGTGGGAGACCATGACAAAAGGGATTTTGAAAGAGGATTTGAGAGTTGTGTTGTGCAACAATGGCACAAATGTATCTCTTGTGATGGAGACCATGTTGAGTAGCACCTTTGTATAGAGATTCCTATAAGAGTTGAGGTAAGAGTTACTCTACCAACACGTGCAATTTGAAAGACTTATGGCAGTTATGCCCACCATTAGTCTACATTATTGGCAAGGAACAACATGCTATTTTTATTTTCCGTGTTTAAGATAGAAGTCTGAAACATTAGCTTCAGTCACAAAGTTTATTAATCATGAGGAAAAAGTCATCAAAGTTAATCTATAGGGAATGATGTGAATTCATGCTGTTCATGAAAAGAGTCTGCTCTTTTAGGTGAACGTTTAGAGCAGGCTTATTTATGCTACCCTTTCCCCTTTTTTGTATTACTCTTGCTGTGTAACGTGATCAAAATGCTTCAGTTGAATCTCAGCTGTGTGAGGCAACTTGACAGAGAGCTTCTGCTGCACTGCTGCATGCTGAAGATGTACTGTCTGTAGTCAATGAGGGAGGGGATCAATTTTCAAGACAAATGGAAACATAATCTTCTTAATAAAGCACATACACAGCAGGCATAATAACATGGATTCGGGCATGCTTACTGTATTTGTCACTGCTCATTTTTATAATTATAATAAATATCGAAAACGTAATGTAAGGTAATATTTTATTAATAAGCCAGATATTACATTTTATATTGTCTACAATAACACTGTGGGTGCTCCATAGAATTTTAATAATAAACAGACAAAATAAAGAGACACGTTGTTATTAAACAATAACCATTAAACAACTGTTAAACAAATGGTGAAAAACTTATAAATATTAACGTGGTGAAGTTTAGTTTCAGTAAAGTGGCATTCATAAAACATTTATGGAATGAGTCTCCAGTATTAGCACTTTGATAAAGTCAGAGCTGAAGTTATTCATTTTTGTTTTCTGCCACAGGAAAGTCTTCAGGGTGAAGGATTATCATTTGTGGTTTCTTGGTAACAAGCTGTCATTTATGATGTTGGAAAAATTGTTATATATTCAGTTATAGGGCTCTCAATGGAATACTTGGAAATTTAAAATGTCAAGACTTTTTCCAAGCCTTTTTATTACTTTTGTGATGATTGTTTTTTTTTTTTTTTTTTTCAAAAATTTTATTTGTGGTCATTTTTAATTTTTCATATCTCCCATATGATCTGTGTAAAGGTCATACTGTGGACATAACCATGTGACAGCTTTTAGTCTTTTAATCCATTAAGGTGATGATTTCCAAATGCAATTACATTTTCTCGCTTGGTTTCATAAGGACTTGAGATGCAGTTGGCATGAATCGCTTCTCTATCCTTTGATGTGTTAATGTAGTTTGGCATCCAAACAAAGAAGCTTTCTAGTTCTCTGTGTCTTTTTTGCCGTGTCAGAGACCCTAGCTCTCAGCAAAATGAATAAGAATTATATAAATATATAAATATAAAATCCATGGATTACATAAAGATCTGTCAAAGAGACATTGCTTCCAACACCACCTCTCCCAGCTAATGAAGTGTTGTTTTGAAGTCTAACATGGCAGTCATGGCTTAGCCAGAGCATAACTAATGCTTTAAGTAGGACCTGTTAAATAACTACTCATCTGTGATAGAACCCTCTCCTTGATTTCAAATTACACCTCACACGAACATAATTTGTTCAGGAGACTGAAATGATACACTATCCATGGAAAATTGTACCCTACACCCTACTGACACATTTTACATGATTCTATAAATGGACAGAAATTCCTCTACTGATTTTCTCTATTTTATTATTTATTTATGTTTATTGTATTTGTTTATTTTATTTATTTATTTTATCATTCAATTTTCTTGATTTTTTTACAGTGTACAGTGGCACAGTGGGAAGGGTTGCCACCTCACCGATCTGGGGTCCTCGGTCTGATCTCGAGCTCAAATTAGAGCCTGGCATTTCTGTCTATGCTCTTCCCTCATGGCTTTCCGCTTGGTTCTCCAGGTTCTTCCCACCTCTTGAAAAACATGCCAGTGGGTGTTTTACACTAATTGCCCCTGTGTGGGAATGTGTGACTGGTATCTCATCCAGGGTGTGTTCCTTCCTCATGCCCAGCGTTTCCAGGATATGCTCCAGATTCACTGTGACTCTAATCAGGATAAAGCAGTTAATGGGGATAACTGAAAGAATGCACTGTGGTATCCAAACGTCTGAGGCCACTTGTGAAAATATCTGCTTGACATTTCAAGTTACCAAAAATGAATTACAAATTAGAGACAATTCCTGGATATATTGTGAAGCAGGGGCACATGGATGCATCAGTTTTCCTGGGCAAATTGTTAAAAATGGTTCCTTGCATGGTTATGTTGGTAGCGGTGGCACCTAGGATGTGCAAGTAGGTCCACACGGAGTAGCTTGGTGCAGGTAGACTCCTAGAGCTGAGCAGGTGAGGCGTGAAGCACAGAGCAGGAGGTGCATCAGAGGCATAGGCGGTGGGGCGTGCATGAGAGTATGTGGCAGGCAGCTTCCTTTTTGGAGTAGCTGAGAGTTTGTGGCATCTGTTAAAATAGAAAACGAGTATGAATACATGGTAGGAAAGAAATAATCTACTAACAGGTCATGGTTTCGAGGCCTTTTTCTAGGCCTGGGTGGCTGTAAGTCTGCTGTCACAATATATATGTGAGTGGAGGGGGCGTGGTTTAGCTCAGTTGTCTTAACAATGGCTCTCAGCTGTAGCTGTCTCATTCTTTTTTTGATTGGTCCAGAGAAGAGGCTTTAATTGTGCAGTATGTTTTGTGTGTGCATTTCCAAAGTTGGGGAGAAAAACTTTTTTATAATGTCACTTTATTCCTATGTGGTTTTCAGTATTGTGTCGGGTTCCAAACAAACCTTCTTAACTCCCAAATGGTTTGACCAATCTTTTTCACTTTTTTGAAGCACACAGGAGACTGTTCTGAAGGTTTTGATATAAGCAACACCTTCAGGTGAAAATTTGGAAGGTGCAAAATTGAGGGGGAATTGATACAGATAGATTTTTTGCTGATTCACCGTCTCTGCACTGTAGAATACAAATTTTAATGGAGAGAATTTGGTGTAAGATTTAGTGGGTTACATATTTTTGATGATTTTCTCATTCTACCACAAGCAAGCTAGAAGCAAGAGGGTTCAGTGCAGGTCCAAAAGAAATCCTCATGACTTAGAAATGGTGCGCCTTCTGCTAGGAGACTATGAAAAATGGGAGACCTGGCCGAATGTTTTGGTTTATACTTTAAATGGGTTCATGCTAAATGTAGGAAGGTATGGACAACGAGTCCTGAACTGGAAAATCTCATGGGATTGAGGTCAGTGGAATTTTAATATAAGTATATAAGTATAGTGCTTCTTCCAATCTTGGAAGAAAAGTGTCCTAAGCTACAGAAAAGTTCTTAGTGCTGACGTAATGAAACGTAATGAAAATAATCATACATTCCTATTTAATACTGGAGCAAAAAATTACATAGGAATAAGATCACAAACAAATGAAAATATCAGGCAAACCCATCAGATGTCAAATCAAGACAATTTAATAAATAATGATGCAAGTGACAATATAATTATATCAGATCTGTGATTAGAATGTTTTACTCTCCTAAGAAAATAATTTCACTTATTTCTTTAGTGAAATCTATTCATGTATTAATTTCTTAGATGTTTATTTAAACATATAATATCAGAAATAGTCCAAATCTTTAAACAAGCAGTTAAATCTCACATTTATTTCCAAAAATTCTCGAAAAAGTTGTAACATAGCAGTTAAATGACCCACCGCTGGTGTCTGATCAGCGTTGTGTTCTACCTTGTGATGCTTGGATTGACATTTGGCTGAATGTTGTTGATCTTGGTTCAGCTTTTGACACTATTGATCATACAATTCTCCTTCATAGATTAGAAAATGTTGTCGGAGGGAAGGGAATGGCCCTCTCTGGCGCAGATCCTATTTAACTAATCATTATCAGTTTGTTGATGTGAATGGTGATATTTTTGCACATACTAAAGTAAAGTTTTGTTTTCTACAAGGTAAACACAAGTAACATAAGTACTGGTACTAGGTCCAAGTGCAGGTAATATTTTGGATGGCCTTTCTATTTCATCGTGTGCAGTAGTAAAAGACCTTGATGTGTCCAGTCAAGTAATTTTTTTATATAGCACATTTAAAACAACGACCTTTGACCCAAGGTGCTTTCTGGTTGTATACATATAATACAAACAACTGTAAATAATCTTAGGGTGCAAAATGTATGGGATCAAGCAGAATAATGAACAAAACATAATAATAAAGTACTATAAAAGTAACATAAAAGCATTTAAATTGCTAAATAATTAAACAAAATTTACTTGAACAAGAAACAAAGTGTACTTGACAGGAAACCTTGGACAACCTTTGACAGAACTAAAAGCAACTAAGAAAAGATGGGCCTTCAGCTTTGATTTAAATCTGTCAATAGTAGAAGCAGACCTAATGTGATCGGAGAGACTATTCCAAAGCCCTGTCACCTCTGGACTTTAAACAGGACTAAAAAAAAAAAAAAGATCTAAGTGTTCTTGGGGCAGAATATTAGATTGGCAGGAATTAGCAGGTCAACAATGTATTAAGTGGCTAGACTATAGACCAAAAACAAAAAATAAAAGTTAAAATCAATACTATATTTAAAGTGGTGACCACTGCAGCTGTAAGACAGGGGAAATTTGATTTCTTTTCTTTGTTCCAGTAAAGAGTCTGGCTGCTGTGTTCTGAACTACCTGAAGTCTAGTTAAAGTAGATTGTGGCAACTTCATGTATAGGGAGTTACAGTGAGTCTATAAAAATACATATAATAAAACTGATAAAGTTTGCAAGTCTGTACATTGAAGATATTTGTAAAAAATAATTTGGGGGATGTAAGATGATTAATAGAACACATCAAGATGTTTTTTTGGAATTTTTGTCTGTGTGTTTTTGCATGCATCACGCAGAAAACTACGGAACGATTTTTAATGGTGTTTTTATAGGTGTATTTGCCCGAGCTTGAAGTGACATACAGTATAGGCTTTGACATATCGGCCCATGGGAAGAGAAGATATGCTAATTTGAAATTTAAATGTAAAACACCCTTATATCATAAAAACTCTCATTTGAAAAAATCATTCGTTCATCTCAAAATTCAACAGATGGTGCTGTACATTTTAATACACGCATATAAGCATGCAATTGAAACTTACCTGATAAAAGCGATTTCACACCTTCATTTCATGCACTTCACAGTAACACATAAAAATGTTTGTTTATTCCAAAATACAACAGATGTTTGAACAAATGTTGTAAATTTTTTAAAACAATTAAATTCCATGCGAAAGAAATCACAGGCACATCTAGTCAATAATAAAAGCGATGTCTCTGAGTGGCTCAGTGTTAAAGTGCTCGCCCTATCATCAGGAGAAGGCTGGTTTGGCATCCCGGGTGATGCTGTAACCTCTCACAGCCGGAGGTCTAGAGCTGATTGGCCGAGCTCTCTCAGAGGGGGGAGGGATGAGGGGTACTTTGTGCTCCCACATCTATACAGCCAATCAGGGGCGTCTGTGAGCTCACGCAAGCGGAAGGAGAAGATAGCGCTGTTCCCCGAGTGTGTTACGCCGCCCCTTACGGTGCGTGAGCGAGCAGTTTGAAAAGATGCGGTCGGCTGGCGTCACGTGGTTTGGAGGAAAACGTGATAGTCTTCGACTCTCCCGACTGAGTGGTAGTAGTAGCCTTAATGTGGAAGCCCCCTAGTGACGGGGAGGAATTGGACACGAATCCGGACATAAATCCGGGATTATAGCAGGGAGGTAAAGTTGTGTGTAAACTGCACAACAAGGATGATAATGTTGTAAAAAGATGGAGTGAAGGGGAACCATTTATAGTTAAAATAACAGGGGTCCCATAATTGAACCATGCGGTATACCATAGTTCACAAAAGTCGGAATGAAGAACATTCTCCTATTCGTATTGAGAAGGTTCTATCTTTTAGGCAAGAGATAAATCATTCTAACACAGGGCTCTGAAAACCAACCTCAACCTCTAAATGCTTTAAAAATAACGTCATGATCAATTGTGTCGAAGGATGAACTGAGATCTAATAAAAATAAAATGGCACAAGAGCCAGAGTCAACAGTGAGCAGGATATCATTATAAACATTTAATAATGCGGATTCTGTGCTGTGTAGCGCTCTAAATCCAAACTAAAATTTACACTGTAACAGTTCCTCAGTTAAGTGGAGAAGACAACTTTTTCGAATTTCCTAGCAATGAATGGGAGTTTGGAGAAAGGCCTGTAGTTAGTGGGTTCATTGGAGTCAGAGAAGGTTTCTGTAGTAAGTGCTGCACAATTGCATGTTTAAAGCTGGTTGGGATGCTTTTGTTTGATAGGGACCTATTAATTATAGCTAAATCAATGATGCATAATAAGTTGTATAGTAATAATGGTTCATTGGTGGGATTTAAGTGTGCAGCCACCTCAGTCAGCTGAGAGGACAGTACTGTTTTGAATTGCTTAAGGCAACTAATAGGATGTCGTGTCTGTGAGTAATCTGTGTCTTGGGGAAGGATATGGGATCTTATTTTGCAATAAAGAACATTTTAAACATAGGAGCAGAGGAGGCAGAAGATGCAGCAACAGGGTTGTACAACACTTTGGGTCTTTTGTTGATTAAATCTGCATAGTACACAGGCATCGTAACAGATCTGTGATAAAGTTTTAATCTCTGAGGATAAGAGATTATATAAGACTTGAAGCTCGTCTTTCTTCCATCTGTGTTTTCCAAAATTCATGCGTGGCAGTGCGGGTGGAGTAACTTATACTATTAGTTCCTCTATATAGAGGAAAACAATTATGATTGTTTTGATTTTGATTATTTAAGTCAAATAAGTCAAAGGCAATCAGTAAGCTGATACTGACTGAATGAGATTAAAAGAGTCAGCAAATAATATAAACTAACTGACCATGAATTTTAAAGGACAGCATATATGAATATTCAAATCCCCTAAGCTCAGAAGTTTATCCAGTCTGGAGGCCCTGAATGAAAGACGATCGGGCCTGTAAAAGTTACTATAAAATTTAGCAAGCCTGTAAACAATTGCACAGAAGACAGGGATCGTAGCATTAATCCTTAACATTTTCACCTCCAAGGAAGAGTACATGCCAGTGGGTAAAGAGCTGCATTTACAGCAGTTTTTGTAAACTGTGGATAAGCCACCCCCATGACCAGTAGTCCTGGGAGAGTTTAAGAAGCTCTAGTGAGGAGGACAAAAATCCCAAGTGAACCGAGATCACCAAATTTTTGCCAAATGTCAGTTACAAACAGAAAGTCCAGCTGGCAAGATGTTATAATGTCATTTAAAATTAAGGACATTGCCTGCTCATTTATCATGTCAAATTTAACTAGGCAGTCTGGTGTTGGTTGTATGATCAATGATATGACCAGTTTGATGACGAGATTTTATAGGGTTTATGTTTAACAAGATTTGAAGCAATAATACCACCAAACATAGGAGTGACCAGTGTGGAACAATTTAGTGTGTGCTGTAGGTGTCCTCTGGGTTTGCACAACAGGAGATTGTAGACAGAGAGAGGAGATACCTAAAATTGACACCACCACCTTTGTGCCACTGAGACAAAGATCGATTGAAGGACACCAAGAAGATTGTAGGGATAATGCCGGTGAAAGTTTCAGCCTGTTGATATAGTCTACAGCGTGAAGCCTAGGTTTACACATTGTTTGTTCTGGAAGATAAAAGACGGCTGGTTCAATTTAAGAAAATTAGCTGAAGGAAATCTGTAGATTAAAAACACCATACATTTAAATAGTCCATAGTATCCAAAAGATGAGAAAACAATGTCTAGTATTCCAGGATAAAGCGATAGAGATACATAATGAAAAACCTGGCTAACTAACTTCTACAAAGCCACATTTCTATGGTCCTAGTTTAACCAACAACCAAACAGACAACAGAGAGCAGCTTTAGCTAGACATCCAGTGAAAACCACACTTATATGTTTAAATGCAAGACTTACTCAAAAAATGTAGCCTGTTTGCTGTACCTTGTAAAATGATGACCATATCAGGACCAGACCTTTTTCTTGCAAAGCCCCACAGTTATGAAATAGCTTTACAATTAGTGTTTAGTCTCAGTGTTTATGTAAATTGCAATAGCTGTTGCTTCCAGGCCTCTTCTGTCTAAAAGCCCCCTTGGCTGACTACCAAAGAGTAGCTCAAAAGACATAAAGTCTATGGAGGTCTAGGGTGTCTCTGCAAATAATCTAATACCGGACCCCATGTATTTAGTAGGGCATCAAGCTGATGCTGAAGATTTTATCCAACAGTCCTGATGACTGGGGAGAGGCCAGAACATTGGCATGATCAAGAGCTTCATCAACAGCAAGGGCTAAGTAGGTCAGTTAGGATTCTCTAAAGAGTAAGGTGCTTAGGGCTGAGGCCCAGGCTTTTTTGACACAGTCTGCTGCTTGGGGACACTCTCAAATGTCTGGTGCATGGCTTGAATCTGGGGATAATGAGCTGGATTTCCTGGTGAGGATTCAGGTACATGGGGCTGCATCCTGGCAGTGGTGAGTGAATAACTTATGAGTGAATGCTTGGACACACCTGGTAAGCTCCTGACCGATGGATTGTTATTGAAGAAGGTGCTGGGGTAGTTGATCCATCAGCTGTTGGAGGTCTGAATCTGCATTTGTGCCCACAAATGCCCCCAGTGTGGTGTATCACAGGACAGAGGCAGTTCTTCCTAAACATGAACAAGTGCTTAATTTGATTGGTTGTGGGGAAGGGGTGAGGAGTGAACGAAGAAAAGCTGTGTAAGTGTAATATGTGATCCAGGGCGAAGAGTAGTGCAGAGGAGGTCAGGACTGTTTAGGGGAACATTGAAGCAGAGTGATGGTGTTGGGCGTTGGGTGTTTCCAGGTAAGTCTAGCAGGAATAGAATCAGTCAGTTCTATCCATTAGACAAATACACTTACTCACTATTCGGTGCCCATGGCTCCCTTTTATACTTGTCCATTTCCACAAAGGCGCTGATCTGCAGTGCTGATTATTTCCTGCCAGCTGTGTGCTTTTGATTCTGATGATTAAGGCATATTCAAAATTTTCAAATGAGTAATATCATTCAGTTATGTGCATGTTACGAAGACTGGAAAAGGTTGCCATGTCAACATTGCATTCTTTACATGACAGACGTGTCTCGTCAAAATGTGATGCAGCATTAAAGCATTGACATTAAAGGAGCTGTGTGAGATCTGTGTGGCTGCAGGTTTTCACTCAGGGTTTTAAACAAGCAGAGACCAAAGCTAATTTCTCCTGTGTTGTCAGTTTCTGTTGCTTCAAACAACTAACATGTGTTGCTATTATTTGCCGGTCACACTGGACCCTTCAGTATACCTCAAAACCCTTGCTGCAGTATGAAGTATAAATCATAACAGGAAAATATCCCATGATTTAACCTCCAAACTATGATGATTTACACAGTCCACTAATTCTATAAATAAACAATATATGTACGGCAGATGTACGATTAGAGTTGAGGCATACCCTTTCGTCTTTTTCATGTAAAATCTGAGATGCTGGATCTCCTGATAGATTATCCTCTACAGACGGACAGATCATTGCAGTGAGTTTAGCTCAGACAGCATCGGACTAAAGAGGAGATTTAGCCAAAATGGGAATGACTGTACCATTGCCAACTGGAGCTTAGCAGACAAAATTGGTAATACTGCCATTGTGGCATTGTGTAAATTCATCAAAGGCTGAACATTGGCTGTGGTTAAAGGAGCACCCCAGTGCCAGTGAGCACTTATATAAAAGGTACACCCCTTTCACCCCACCTCTCCCCATCATAAATTAAACTCTGTGTTCATCTAAAGCATCAAGTTGGAGATGGATCAGTTCCAGGGCTCCTTTACAGGTGATTATTAAAACATTGCTATATTTCCCAAAGCGAAACACAAATCTGATTAATACTTTTATACTGCCAGAAAAATTAGGATGAGCTTTGGGTAATAATAAACTGAATGAGTCTCCTCACTATTGTCTTGAAGCCACTGTTGCAGGGGGACTCATGCCGTTTGATCTAAACACTGGAACACTCTTATTGTGAACAAGTCACCTTATTGCCCTATGTTATAAATACATCTAGGCTCAATTGCTTTTTTGAAGTTCATCCTCTTTCATCCTATGATTAAATGCTTTTGGGAAAATGCACTGCACAGACTGATCAGAGAAAAAAGAAATTGCTACTGCACCACATTTGTAATGTATTTTTTAAGAAGTGAAGGAAAGAAAACCTCTTTTAAACTCTCTTAAACTGAGCATGTGACAGACAAAAGTTATTAAAGGTAATAATGTTCCTAATGAAGTTGTGTATAATAATGTAGGAATGCAGCCATGCAGCACTGTATTCCCTGGCAAATGTGTGTCAGAGCTGTAGAGTTGTATTTGCATATTTAGAGAACCTGAACGTCTGGATTGTTGCCTAAATAATTTGGTAGAACCACTATATCAGACAATTAACTTTTTTACTTGTTAATTTTCAGGAAAAAGCTACCACCATTGACAACACAAATATAAACAAAATATGACTGACATATGAATTTGTCTAATTCTTTGTATGCCTAATGCATGCAGAATTTAAAAACAATGAACTTCAAAACATTTTCAGTTTTGGGGTTTTCTTAGCTATTGGCTAAGGATTCACCTTACATTTGAATGCAGATGTTTGTTCTTGTAGGTTTTTTTTTATTATTATTATTATAGAATGCACATGGATGTAAGATAAGGCCTTAACACCATTCATGCCTAAACACATTAACCACATCCATAAGGTTTGAGGAATAAAGTGCTTCTTGTTTTGTGCTAAAAGGTTTGTCAATAATACAGAAGAATCATGCAGATGAAATTTAAGCCAGGTTAATTCTTCTTTATCTTCTTTCTCTTTGTTGTTTAACAGTGATTGGAATCCAACAGGTTACATTACCACCAACTGTAGGTCTTATTCACCCTCTTCTTCTCAAACTCTTAAAGCCAATTCTCCAGTCCAGCCTTGTCTTGTCTTGTCTTGTTCGAAAAATTTTATTCTGCCTAGGCAAAACTCAGTTATAGATATCTGAAATTGTAACTGCAGATATTCTTAGTTCTATCCTTAGTCCTTCCTTAAAAACCTCTAATGCATTCCTCTCTGGTCTTGGCTTGACATTTTCTGTGTCTTGGACTCTTCGTCTGCTCTATACGGTATCCTTTCTTCGCACTCTTTTTTTCTCAAATCTTTAGTTGGAGTTGTGTAAGTTGCATCACCGCCACCTATAGATCTCTCTCTCCTCAGCTTCCCTGTCCATTAAAGCCCACGTTCTTGTCCAGTCTTCCTAAAATAAAAAACATGAAATGCTTCCTTTCCTGATCAGTGACTCCCCATTGTAACATTTAACTTTTAACATTGCTTTCTACTCTCCCTAGTTCTTGGAGCTGTGTCACCATGTCAAGCCTCCCCTGCATATATATTTCCTGCATGAGAGCAAAACATGCCTGACATTCTCACTTTCCTGGCATTGCTCACAGCCACAGCCATTGGGTGTTTACCTGCTATAAATAGAGTGCTATTAAGGTTACTACTAATTCTTAGTCTGCTAATTAATACTTTCTATTTTCAACCCCTCCCCCCTACTTAAGATTCAAGATTCAAAGAACTTTATTAATCCCAGAGGAAAAGTGCTTTGTCTTGGTTATATAGTTGCTTTGATTAATTTTCCGGAAAGAAAGGAAAAATTAGATTAGACATGAAAAAAAAATTTTTACAGAAAATTTACAATAAATAGAAGTAAAAATGGAATTAAATATAGCACACAGTAAGTTACATATCGCACTAAAAATTATTAATATACCGATATTGCACTTGAAATGTAGTGTAAATGAAAAGAAATATTGCACAAATGTATTGGTAATCAGATA
>JAQQZT010000012.1:12371871-12393491 GCA_030068275.1 Clarias platycephalus
GATAAGCAAGTGATCAAATACTTATTTGACACAGTAATTCACAAATAAATTGTTAAAAAATCATACAATGTGATTTTCTAGATTTTTCTTTTTAGATTCTGTCTCTCAGATTGGAAATGCACCTATGCTGAAAATTGAAGACCCCTCCATGATTTCTAAAGAGAACTTGCAAAATCACAGGGTGACCAAATACGTATTGACCTCACTGTATATATATATATATATATTGATCATTAATATTTTCATTTGGTATTTCTAATACCCAGAGGGGTCAAACAGGACAAACTACAGTTGCACCAAAATCTTGACCATACTCACCCATCTCTATCGCCATCTCTTTTCCAACCAAATCTTTCCTTCTGAGTTCTCTTCTTCTCCCAACACTTCTCCAGCACTCTCTTTGTCAGGTGGATGTTTCCAAGCCCTCTAAGATCGAGCCAATAATCAACCACTAGCTGTTTTCTATGTGTAGCCACCATAACATTTTACCTGCTTTAACCTGGAGAGCACACACTGTGGAGGTCCCCATTAGCTTGTAAACACACTCTTAGAGCCGGAGTTTGCACTATATCCATGCAGGCCTGACACAGATTCAACTGCCGATCCATATAATATACTGCCATAATCCATCTTATAAGGGCAGAGTACTCAATTCTAGCCCCCTTCTCCTTCCCTCATGAAATGTATCACTTTTTTTGCTTTCATTAATCACATATTATCACATAGATTGGCACCCTGTCCAGGGTGTACCCTGCCTTGTGCCCTAAGTTTCCTGGGATAGGCTCCAGGTCCCCGCGACCCTGACTACAAGGACAAAGCGGTATAGAAGATGACTGACTGACTGACTGACTAATCGTATATCTTACATGCCCTCTCTCATCAAAATATCCTCTCATATATCCTGAAAAGTTCAGATTGGTTCCATACATTTTTAGATTGTATTCCTGGATTTTCTTTCTTGTAAAGTATATGACTTTTGTTTTTTTCCACTGAAAAGAGAAATCCCTATTTGATTCCTCATTTTTCAACTTCATTTATTCCGCTTAGCAGTTTCCATTATGTATTCAACATTTCTTTCCTGTTTCCATAATGCTCCATTATCGGGGGGAAAGCAATTTCCCCATATCTGGTATGATATTTCCAAAAATATAATTTATCATAATTTATAGAGAACAGAGTTGGACTTAAGATGCTCCCCTGTGGAGTCCCATTTTCTACCATACACTCTCTTGACAATTCTGAGCCTATTTTCAGGTGAATAGTTCTTTCATAGGCGGCACAATGGTGTAGTGTAAGATTCCCGCCTCAGGTCTGTGTGCATGGAGGTCGTATGTTCTTTCTGTGCTTGGTGGGTTTCTTCTCACAGTCTAAAGATAAACCGGTTAGGCTAATTGCCATTTCCAAATTAGTCCATAGTGTGTGAATGAGTGTATGTGTTTGCCCTGTGATGGATTGGCAACCCATCCAGGCTGCACCCTGTCTCGTGCACCGTGTCCCCCTGGGACAGGCTCCCACGTCTCTGTATACAGATAAAGCAGTTTAGACAAGTGAGGAGAGTTCTTCCAGCTAAAAAGTCTTTAACCCAATTAAACCGTTACCCTCCAATTCCCATCATGTGCATTTCTATTAACATTCTGTCTTTCCACAAACATATCCTAGGCTTTTCCTAGTGAGTTTAAACTGGAAGGGATTACGTATCAGGTGTACTGTGTCGTGTTAACACTAGGTGGCTGTCGATGACGTGTACAGGCGGATGAGCAAAAGTACACGAAGAACAGTAGTGCTTCCGGTGTCGTTTGCACGTCGTGTCCTGCAGTTATTTTCTTCCAGAATAAACAATGTCTCTCGAAATCGAATCAGCAGAGTAAGTAAATAAATGTTATGCATTTTTGTCATGTGCCTGTTTCAGCCTTTTTACTGTTTACTCCGAGAAATCTAAGTGCATTCTGTAGCCAATCAGACTCGAGTGTGCGGCGTTAGCTTTGTAGCATTAGCACTGTTAGTTTGTTAGCGTGGCTAGCAACGAATGCTTCCTTTCGAGTTCCATCTACACACACACACACACACACAGAGACTCATATTTATAGAAAGCAGTTTTTTTTAATAGTTATTATAGTTTAGTAATTTCAATTATTAATTTTTATCTTAAGTTAGCGAGCTGGGTATTTGGCTGAGCAGGTGTATTAGCCTGTTAGCTTCAGTGTGTGAGGGCGACGTGTGTGAAACCTTTTTACTGGATTCAAATCCATTCAGATAGATAGTGTCTATCAGTTAGAGTGAACTCGAGTCTTATCTAGTTCTCTGTTCACAATTATTTATCTCGTAATGTTTAAATAGTTTCATTACTGGTTTTCTCTAACCCTCTTTCCAGTTACTGTAGGGTCAGGCTTCTCTGTAAACAATACATAGTTATACTTTTACACAAGATCCCCCAACTGTAAATCAAATGATGTTAAGAATTGAACTGGAAGGTAGTATTGTAGTAATATTAGTCATATTATAAAAACAGGTGTCCCAAATGTCACCATGCATAAGAGGAATTAATTTAATTAAGCAATGACAGCTAAGTGTATGGAGACTTTAGAGACACTCTGTACTTCACTCCTGATGATAACATGTTTGCTTTATTCCAAAGCACTGTTGAATTCTTGATTAGGAAGGTGTTGATGTATTCCTCTGACAGCCCTTCTAGATGTATACTTTACACAGTTTCTCCCAGTTGTAAAATCAGTCGGTCACAGGGACTTACTTGTAAGGTGGACTGGAGCCGGGGCATTGTTATAATTCTTTTGTATGCTGATTCATGTAGGCCATGCTGACCCCAAAATCAATTTTTAAATGATTTACTACATTTATAACAGAGATGCACCAGACAAACAAGCAGTAACCAGAATTGGCTGTTTTGGCTAGGTCTGTCTGATCATGTTGGACATAACTGATTCTGTGCAGAAGCTTCTGAGTGGAGCGACAGAAACACATTTTTTATGGTGTTACGTTATCGAAAGTTGTGCACGTTAAAAAAAAACTTTGATCGCCCTCTTTCTCCAACCTCTCTCAGTGAATTAGTCTCAAACCCATTCATTACACATGCTTACACCAGTCTCAAAACACAAGTGCACATTAGTCATGCAACACGCATTATAAAGTTCCATATGCCAATGTTAAAAGCTGCATGTGCCTGTGTGCTCACAACTGATCAACATTTGGTAGGATTTGAGGCGGTAAAACATCTTTTTTTTTTTTTTTTTTATCCTATAGGTACACACTGAATTATTCCCACATTTTTAAAAGTAATAATTATGGCAGACGATCCTTGGTTTTTAAGTAAGAAAACTAATATAAGGAATCTGATACATTTAATTACTCATGTTCAATGCAGTTATGAAGCTGTTGAATAAATCTAAGGTATAAAACTTGACATTTCTAAAAATGATAACACAATTTAAGTTTGTTAAGATTGAATTAAGATATTTATAAAAATGTTATTCATATTAATTGAATCGACGCAGAGGTATCATGATATCAGGTGGTGACTGGTAATTTTCATCCCTAGCTGGACACTGTTTATACCTAACAGTCAGTAAGGTTTCTGACAAGAAGCAGCCTTTAGAACAAGTGGTTTTGCACTTGAACATGCTTTTAAAAAAATTTTTTACTTCTTGTAAGAAAAAAAGAGAAGGTTTCATGTTTTGTTTTTCACTAAATATTAATTATAATAGCTTGTAAATCCCTGTGCTTTTGTACTAAGATAATTAACCTTGGCTCACATCATGTCCTCATTGATTTTTTTTTTTAAATTAACATTATGCCCCTGCAGTTAGTATATATCAATATATAGTGTTGTTTGTTTTGGACATACATTTTGAAATGAATAAAATTAGATGATAATATTTCATGCCTTTGATTTTGCAGAACATATTAGAAACTGCTTGTGGAAATTCAGTCACTGCATATACTGTCTGATATTTAGAGTAGTTTTAATATATTTGTTTTGGGGGAAAAAAGGGAAACTAGTATTAGTTCCTGTTCTAAACTGTTTTCTTTTTTTGTAGCGTGATTCGTCTGATCATGCAGTATTTGAAGGAAAATAACCTGCACCGCACCCTTGCGACGCTGCAGGAGGAAACCACAGTGTCCCTCAATACTGTAGACAGTATCGAAAGCTTTGTGGCAGATATCAACAGCGGTCACTGGGACACAGTGCTCCAGGCTATCCAGTCACTCAAACTCCCAGACAAGACCCTGATTGATCTCTATGAACAGGTGAGATTATACCAAAATGTCTAAAGTTTTTAAGATAGATAACCCGCTGTCCAAGTAAACTAAGATGTGGCGTTATGGCAGGTTGTACTGGAGCTGATTGAGCTGAGAGAGCTTGGTGCTGCCAGGTCACTGCTGAGACAGACTGACCCAATGATCATGCTGAAACAGACTCAGCCTGAGCGCTACATTCACCTGGAGAACCTGCTCGCCCGCTCCTATTTTGACCCCAGAGAGGTGGGTTATGACAGTTCTGATTTTATTATGAAATATTTTATCTCAAATCGATTTCATAATTATCTGTAACTTGACAGTAAATAAATGAGTGGAGTGTGTGTGTTTGTAGGCGTACCCTGACGGCAGCAGTAAGGAAAAGCGCAGGGCAGCTATTGCTCAGGCTCTGGCGGGGGAGGTCAGCGTCGTGCCACCATCCCGTCTTATGGCCTTGCTTGGTCAGGTGAGAGGAATAAATCACATCGGTCCCCTTACTGCAGGTTCATATAGACTATACCTGATGCAAGTGACTCTGTATAAAAAATACATGTTAAAGCTTTCATTGTTGTTACTTGTTACTACACACTAGGGCTGTCAAATTCCTTTAATCACCTTTCAGTCTAAATGACATAAAATGTTTAGTTTATGCATTCATATAACAACCTAGATACAATTTCTGGATAAATTGTGAAGTAGGGGCACACCATTTCACCTTTTTCATGCTTTTCCTGTGCAAACTGGTGAAATCGGCTCCACCCTAACCCACACAGTTCCCAAGATTTAAGCACTGATACTTTGAGGCTTTGAGCTACAGGGAGTGTGAGGTGGGGAGGGGTGCATGTCTCTGCATGGCAAACTCTCAGACAGAGAGAATGCAACCTGATAATTTGCCTTAACGTGAATGACAATGGCTTCTGATACATAGAGTATATCTCAGGAAACACAGGTGCTAGAGGTTTGGTTCTTGGATTGTTTTAGAGAGAGGTCTTATGAGATGTAAATTTTCATGTGTGTACTGACAGAATTTGGGTCAAATCACAATTGAGAATTTTTATTTTTTTTTAAAGCGTATTTATAAGGTTTGTGGGTATGTGTGCCAAATTAAGCACGAATTGGGGAGAGTGAGAGACGGAGGTAAGTTTTTCACCAATTTACTGAATCTCCACTGTTAAATGCAGTCGATTTTTATTTTATTTTATTTATTTATTTATTTTTACCGAGTTGGGGCCATATTTGAAGGGGTTAATTATTTTTGAGACACTTTTTTTCTTTTTCTTTTAGCGTAACCGAAACAATTGAGCTAGAAGTCTCAGGTGGTTGACCTCTGGAGACCCGGCTAAATATTTTGGTACACGTGTAAAAGTGAGGGAGATATCTAGCCCTGAAGTTGAAGAATGGGAATTTTAGAAAAACCATCGGTCACAGTTCTTGAAAGAGTAATAAACCTGTTATGTCAATTTAAGTTAAATGTTAACTCTTGTATTTGAAGCCAATTGCATTGTTTAAATGCTGCACTTGGTTTTTAAGTGTAAAAGAAAACATTATGTTATAAATGAACTGGCTACATTTAATCACTTATGTTCAGTTCAGTTTTGAAGTTGTTGAACAAAGTTATAAAACTTGAGTTATGACAATTTATTTTAAAGATTTGAGGTCTTAAATTTTAACCAAGTCAGAAAAATATTAAATGGGGATAACTTATAAAATTATATTGCAATACTTACAGAATCATAATATAAATCTAATTGGAACATGGGTATTGTGATAATATGGTATTGGGTAGTGTCTGGTTATTCTCATCCCTATCAGATAATGTATTATTTCATACCTCAGACAAGTGCAAATGTGCTGTTTCAGTGTCTGTGTAAATGAGCTACTGCCCTGTAGAGAAGAGCTTAGCAGAGCTAAACAAGACTTCTTTTTATGTCGTCACATTAAGGGAAAATTTTATTGCCTTGTCAAAGGCCCAACCAAGCCAAAATTGGAAAAAGGACAAAAAGCAGGAGACGTATTAACAAATTAAAACATATCGAGGTACTATTTTAAAACCCTAATGAACACTAACATCAAGCTTTACCTATTATGGTTCTGGTTTGAATTTGAAAAACATATCATGTAACCTCTGAACATGATGATTGGTGTATTTGAGTACCAGTTATGTGGATACCTTTTGTGAAGGACTGGTTTAACTTCCGTGATGTCTCCTCTCTCGCTCAGTCTCTGAAATGGCAGCAGCATCAGGGTCTCCTGCCCCCTGGTATGACCATCGACTTGTTCAGAGGTAAAGCTGCAGTCAAAGATGTTGAGGAGGAGCGATTCCCAACACAGCTGAACAGGCACATCAAGGTACTCTTCAAAATACTGAATACATGAAGCTCACTGGAAACCTAAGACTAAAGGAATGTGTTTTCTAATAGTAAAGATGTTTTTATTAAAAAAATAAAAAAAACTAATAGAGCTGTGCAATGTAATTGGTTATGCAAATCAGTCATATGTCAACAGTCTTATGTTGGTCAATTTAATTAATTGGATTGACGGATCGGTTTTCTATTTGAAATTGTTCCACACCTTTAATTTAAACATTTAAATGTTAAATGCTTAATTTCTTTAAGATATACAGTGGAACCTTGGATTACAAGCATAATTCGTTCCAGAAGCGGGCTTCTATTTCAAAACACCAAATCGAATTTTCACATAAGAAATAATGGAAACTCAAATTATTCGTTGCACAGCCCAAAGAAATAAATACATAAAAATAATTAACACAAAATATAAAGTAAAAATAAAACAAATTAACTTGCACTTTACCTTTTAAAAAAAAGTAATAATAAATCCCGACAGATAAGTGTTTCCTTTTGTGTGTGTGTGTGTGTGTGTGTGTGTGTGTGTGTGTGTGTGAGAGAGAGAGGGAATCTACAGTAAGGAGCTCCTCCCCTCTTCCCCTTCTCGTCTTACACAGTTACCCATCCTCCACCATTTTCACGCACACACACAACGGAAAGACTGTTTTATCGGAAAAATAAAAAAGAAATCTCTCTAATGACACTTGATTGAGCGACACACTAACGGAATCACTGCTGTAAAGTAAAAATAAAAAAATTAACCTGCACTTTACATTTGAAAATAGCAACAGAGCAGTGTTTCTGTGTAGAGCAGAGAGAAAGCATGTGTGTGTGTCAAGGCGAAAGTAGGAGGGGGCTGTGGTGTCCAATGATGTGTACGCGTGCACACACAAAGAGCAGGCTGATACAGACAGAGAAAATGGATCTTGAACATCTCTAATGAGACTTGCTTTTGCTTTACACGCGCACTGTACACACACGCGTACAAACGCAAGATAAACATGTGGTCACATTGTTATAGTAAACAGTACACGCGTGCACGGATGTTTATTATACCAGTGAGAGACGCGCACTAAGACCCAGCAGGGGAGACGATTACCCACAATTCCGCAGCGCAAGAGAGAGAAAAAACGTTGGCTCAGTTGTGATGACGTGACGCTCGTCTTGCGGAACACTCGCAAACCGCATTACTCGTAATCCGAGGTTTCACTGTACAACAGTCTTTGCAGAAAACCAAAACCTCTTCCATCATCCATAAATACTTTTAAAAGTATTAGTGCTTCGTCTTTGGAGTTGGTTCATTATCCGCCCCCTTAACTGGTGTGCAGAGCAGAAGATTGGCAATGTTTAATAATTTTTGCATGTATTGGTGTAGTTTGGACAGAAGTCCCACGTGGAGTGCTCCCGCTTCTCTCCTGACGGTCAGTATCTGGTTACTGGCTCTGTCGACGGCTTCATCGAGGTGTGGAATTTCACAACAGGCAAAATCAGAAAGGTACACACACTGATCTTATGGCTCTCAAACAGAGGTTTGTTTTAATTGCAGTGTTAAATTAAATGTACAAGGCTTGGTATTGAATTTGCTGTTTGAATGCTAGATTTCATGTACTTGCGTTATGAACCCAGATGTTTGTGTTATACAGGATCTGAAGTATCAGGCACAGGACAACTTCATGATGATGGATGATGCAGTGCTGTGCATGTGTTTCAGCAGAGACACGGAGATGCTGGCTACGGGAGCACAGGATGGCAAAATAAAGGTCCTAGCAACGTGATCCCTCCAAATATGATCATGTGGACAGAATTTGTCATGCAGTCCAAATATCATAACATTACTCTGTTAACATATTCGTGTTTTGTCCTTTGTGCATAACGCAGGTATGGAAGATCCAGAGTGGACAGTGTTTGAGGCGATATGAACGCGCTCACAGTAAAGGTGTGACTTGTCTGAGCTTCTGTAAAGACAGCAGCCAGCTCCTCTCTGCCTCGTTTGACCAAACCATCAGGTGAGAATGGTGTTGGTAGTTTAAGATTTCTGATATCTACAGCTAGAGTTTACAGTAACATGTCAGACTTTTAAGATTTACTTGATCTAAGGCTAAACGCAGGTTGTTAATGAAGTTATAAATATTGTAGCATTTAAATTTCAGACATTTATATAAACATTTAGTATTTAAGTGCAGTTGACTGGTAACTAGGTATGACATTAGTGTCACAAGGCTAGCTTACATTCATCTTGTATTTCATAAAACTCTGAAAATTGGCTGTTTATACAACAAAACCTAAGCACACAAGGCTTTTTTTGTTGTTCAGGAATTGTCATCACTTTTAATATTTATATTATATAACATAGTGCAAAGTGGTAGTAGACAGAAGCACGGTAGGCGGTTTTCCAGATGTCCCCTATGGACATGGTGCATTTCTTAGATTGAGTGACAACATTTGGGAAAGGAATATATTTAAATAAATGTGTCATTGGCAACCAAAAGTAAAATGCGATCTTTAACAGTCAGATATGGATTTTTGCCTTTTAAAGGCATTTTCTTTTTACATTTAGAACAAAATTTTAATACTAAAGTTCTTAGTGTTCGTTTTTTTTTATTTTTTATTTTGAACTTCCATATTGGTATGGTTACATGTATTACTTTACCTTAACATTTAACAATATGTTGAAGGAATGTATTTCCTTTTTTGGGGGCAGAGTTCACGGTTTAAAGTCAGGCAAGTGTCTGAAGGAGTTCCGAGGCCATTCCTCATTTGTCAATGAAGCCGCGTTCACTCCTGATGGTCACCATGTCGTCAGCGCCTCCTCCGATGGAACTGTGAAGGTGCATATTCTCTCATTCTTTTAAATCCTTACTTTGCATGTGTGACCCACAGTAGTGAACAGTACTCCACTCTTCACAGTAACTATATCGTGAGGCACGAAATTTGCCAGGCTCTTAAACATTTATGTTAAGTCTAATATATAATATTTACCATCCTTTACACATTATCATTAGATCTGGAATGTGAAGACCACAGAGTGCACAAGTACATTTAAGTCTCTTGGCACCTCAGCTGGCACAGACATCACGGTGAACAATGTGATCCTGCTTCCCAAGAACCCCGAGCATTTTGTGGTGTGCAATCGGTCCAACACCGTGGTCATCATGAACATGCAGGGGCAGGTAAGATGTATTGAGTTATAGAAGACACAAGAGGATGGTTCTTGCGAGCTTTCCATCACAGATTCTACCACAGTATGATAAAACTGGCATAATATGGGCTGGGAGTAAGGGGAGGACTGAGCTGTAACTGTTCTTTATTTAAATTCCATTTGGGAGCACTTCTTCACACCACTTCTTCACCATTTATCTAAAATAAAACAAATCACACTACATTTTACGATTTCACTTGCTTGTCATGTTCGCACTGCGGGACTGACGCTTATTGGTGTTTGGCAGCCAATTAAAAAAAAAAAGAGGAGTTAAATAGGCTGCTGTAAACTACACACAGTGTGTAGACCATCACTTATTACACACTCCTGATGCTTAACCATGACCACACAGCCTGTTTACTTACTTGTCCTACTTAAATTAACACTTTTACTGAAAAAAAAAAGTTGCAATATGTATCATTCAAGTTTATTCATTTCATATTTGCACTGACATTTTCCCCAAATCTTGCCTAACCATGTCACATGTACTGTTATACTACTAAGTGTATACTATTTATTTATTTATTTTTGCTAAACATCTCAAAATGCATATGCACTACAGATTGTGAGAAGCTTCAGCTCCGGTAAGAGAGAAGGGGGAGATTTCGTGTGTTGTACGCTTTCCCCCAGAGGAGAGTGGATCTACTGTGTGGGAGAGGACTTTGTGCTTTACTGCTTCAGCACGGTCACCGGCAAACTAGAGAGAACCCTGACAGTAAGTCTACGGTCACTCCCTATAGCATATCCTTAAATACTGTCTAGACAGATTAGAAGTATATAACCTAATGATTTTCCGGCTCTTTCTGCCAGGTCCATGAGAAGGATGTGATCGGTATCAGCCACCACCCTCATCAGAACCTGATCGCCACCTACAGTGAAGATGGCCTGCTCAAGCTCTGGAAACCTTAAGCACCAGATCGGACCAATATTTTACAGGGACAGGAACAGGGCGTCTAACTTTTTTTTTGTACATATTCTATTTTGTGGTTTCCCTAGTACAAGTTTTCATATGCATGTCCTGTTGAGCAGAACAGAGAACATGGACATTTCCTTTCAGAAGTTCCAACCTTTTCAGTCCTTTTTGATTTTTTTTTTTGTTTTGTAATGGTAGAAATCACCATATTTCTTATTGTATTTTACATAATTTACAACTTTTCAATTAAACATAATTTGATCACAATTTGCTTCACACTTTTTTAGATTATCTGATCAGGTGTATTGTTAAAAAAAACACTACAGCGAAGCGGGCAGTGGGTTAGAGAATAAGCATGTCCTAAAGGCTGTTTTAAACAAAAAAATTTCTATAGAAATTTAGTATAGACTATAGGATAAACTTCGTGGATTTTAAGATACTGTACAGAAGGAAAAAAATGTTTAATATATAAAATTTATATGTATTTCAAAATATTGTACTTGGACAATATGAGTAACTTCAAAATCCATTTTGCTTTCAGGATATGAAATTCTTTAATACACTGTAAAACATTTGCTTACTTTTTTTAAACAAGGACTATACTAGGATTGACAGTTTCCATTTGACAGACTGGCGCATCTTGGGTGGTGTGAGGATCTCTGCATCTGAGAGAGAGAAAAAAACATACAGCTCTTTAATTCACAGCTCAGATAACCGACTGATAGGTGTCGGGTTTTGTGATTTGTTTTTTGCAAGGACCCACCCTGCTGGGAAACGGTGGCAGGTCTGGGCTGCTGAAGCGAAGCCATGATGCTGTTTGCTGTAGCATTGGGGCCTGTGATCTAAAACAGAGAGGCAGTGGCCTTTAAATTCACAAGTTACAAACAGAAAATCAATAATTAATAAGCAAGACAGGAATGCCATGCCACACGTGATTAGACTACATCCTTATTCCCATGCTTAGTCAGAACTGCTTAATTTTTTCAAACAGTATGAGGATGTCAGCTGTCCACCACAAAATGTATATACACACTTCAGGAAAAGAAAAATTGTATGATGTACAGTACATTATATTAATATAAATAAATACTAAATTCGTTGCTAGTTTTAATTTGGTGGAGGTGTGTATTTTATATCTATATATCTCTCTCTATCTATATATATATATATATATAATTTATTTTTGTTACAGTAGTGGAAATCACAACCCACAAGTTATATTTAATATAGTTAATGAAAAATTCTAAGTCTTTGTCTATTAGATTGGCCTCTCTTGAATGGATACAAATGAAATCTCAATGAAGCATAATACAAGGGGTGTTCAAGTCAAAGCAGGACTTTTGATTTTATGAGGGTAAAAACGACCTTTATTTCTCTGTATAATCCCCTGCTACACTAATGCACTTATCCCAGCATTTCACGAGTGCTTCAACGCCATCTAAGTAGAAAGTTCTCTCAGTACGCCGGAGCCATGATTGGACTGCCTACTTCATGTCTGAAACATGAGCTACTTTACTGGTCCAAAAATGTGGAAATGGTTTGGAGTGAGGCCGGGAAAGTACAGGGCACATGACAGTAACTCCTAGACATGTTCCTATAATGTGCAAGTGTTGTTTGTCTGTGGGAATTGGGAACACATTCATTCACAGATACTTCACTTCCGTACATTGGCAACAATCTGTCAAGGATCAGGTGTTCCACTCACTGAATGTACATGGGAACGCCTGCAGTGTGCTGCAGTTGGTTTAATGCCTTCATTCATGAGACATTTCATCACAAGTCCTAGTTTATCTTAACTGATTCCCACATACTGCATATTTATATAAACTAAAGCTAAATGCCTTTAGGTCTGCGTTGCTACAGATGGAGAATGTTACGGGGTGGACATTTTGACACAAGAGGATTTCCAACACATCAGTCTGAATAAGCTTATTTCAAATACCTTAGCCACTTCAAATACCAAATATAAGTTAAGTGTGTGTTTCTTACTGGAGTTTGGCTCTGTTGAATTCCGTCATGCCAGATCTGAGGGATGCCCGTGTCTATGAGCTGTAGCAGCTCACTGTAGTCTGTCTGCAGGCTGCTGGCCAGCTTGTCAAACTGAAACAGTACCAGTGCCTTCAGGAGGCTGTGGATCTCCTCTGTGAAGGGAAGAAATATAAAACCGCTGCAGCCATGGATATTTGTCTAATTTTACAGAACATGGCTTTACCCAAAAGCAAAGAAATAAATAAAAAGGACGATGATAAATAAATAAAATAATCCAGAGATGTGCGGTCTCCCAAGCTCCTGTGAAAACCTGTCTTAAATAAACATTTATCTGATGCAAGTCTAGAGCCTCTCGCTGCCGCTGCCAAGCTCCTCATCACTGCTGCTGGTGGCAGAAATGAAAGCTCACTAGTGCTTCAAACAAGAGTGTTCCAGCAGAGGAGGTCAAGTCAAGCAAAAATACATTTCCCTGGCATCCATAACTCATGAGCAGGGACAGACCCTGCAGCACTTTTCACTTGGTTGAGCAGAACTAAAAGTGATTTCTAATTTTACCCCTCATCTTGTCGACGATACGGATGATCTGGATAATGGCGTGGAGAAGGGCGATGTCCTCAAAGGGGCTTCCTTCCTTCAGGCTGTGCTTCTTTCCTTCAGCTTTCCTGCGGTTCTTAGATGATCTCCTGAATCAAAGAGATGCAATCAGCCTCGGGCTTTTGGCGTGCACCAGTTACGCAAGAAACAGCCAGTTGTTCATGCTTGCTCCTCACAAACCCCCAAGAGTAATATCTCTCGTTTTTTTCCTCAGGAAAATATTTGTGAAAATCGACTTAACTTTGCTAGTAATGTCACAGCTCTGTTGTAATGTTGTGCCTGATATAGTACGTAAGGAATAAAATACGTTGTTCTTACTGACGATACCTGTTTGCACCCTCCGATATTGCTGAGAGCTCACGAACACATTTCCTTGTATTACTACAATGCCAATAAAGTCTCTTAATCTTTATGTTGAGACATGCTGTTATAGTGCTGCAGATGATTGTATACATTAAATAACACAATTGAAAGGACTTGTTATTAGAAAATAATCATTAAAATGTGAAATGTCTACGTCTTCTCATCAACCTTCCAGTTATAAACAGTCATTCTGTCACCAGCCTCATTTTTTTTTTTTTACTGTGAGAATATTTGTCTATGGTTAGAATTGAGTACATGAGTGCTGTACCGGAAGTAACGCAAAAGTTAGCATAACTCTTATTTAAAAGCGATTTTTCCTCCATCGCTGAGACCAACTCTTGAATCCTCTTTCTTTGTCACGGTCGATGGTCTCGCACTGCATGCTTTTTTCTTCGATGCTGGTTTCCCTTTCTTTAAACTTCAATCATCTGAGGACACTGCTCCTGACAATGATGTCATCTCTGTAAACATTCTGGTAAAGTTATGCCCACTTTTGTACTACTTTCGTTACAGCCCTCGTATATTACACTAGAGACATTCCTTGCACCTATAAGTATTGCATGCCTTTTTTTTTTTCTTTCACTTGGTCAGTTTTCCTAGGCATTCCCCAGAAATGCACTATCATGGGCATGACATGATGCATTGCCTTCTTAGTCTCCAAAAATGTGATTCCAGAATTTTGATGCATAATAATGTTACACAGAAAAAAGTAAAAAGCCCTAAAGGTTTTAATCAACTGTGTGCACCTACACTTAGGCTGGTAGTTTTGTAATGATGCTCCCACGTTCACACAGTGGACATTTTGACCAGTCACCTGACGGTGGTTTGGTATAAATAGGGCTAACATTGTCTTGACACAAGAAAATACGAATAGTGCAAAAACAACAACAAAAAAAGGTTTCAACAATCAAACATGAACAAGGGTGAGATGCTCTTTATGAGAATAATGCAAGCAAACAGACAGGCCACATCACACCACAACAATCCTTTCTCTCATTATGACATGCTGAACCGAGTATAACTTCTGAACTACGTTAATTACTGCTGGATACTCACGAGGAGACGCGCGAGTTGCTGTGGGAGTATTTTGATCCGAGACGGCTGCCGGTCAGGACACTGCTGGCCTCTGAGTAGAGCTCAGCGTCTGCGCAGTCAGGGCCGTCCTCGTCTGCAGCGTAGAGAAACATGAAGCGGATATCAATCCTGTGTGTTCCATCTAAAAAGTTTACAGTAAAGCTAGAAATTTCACAGCTGCAAAGTTTACAGTGACTCCTACCTCCAAACTCCAGTCTAGCCTTCTCTTTCTGCTCTCGCACAACAGCCAGTCTGTTCTTATGGCGTGTGAACAGAGTCCTCTGAGAGTCCACAAAGGCCATCTGAGTGCTGTGAGCTGAGCAGAATCAGATAAATATCAAGCTTGAGGTGAGAATTAAAAAGCAGGGGGGAAAAAAAAAAAGGACACGTTAGGACACGTTGTGTGGAAAACGTATACTACCATCCAAAAGTGCAGGCTTCAAATTGGTTTCAATGATGTCTGGTCTGTTGTAAAGGTAAATCTGTAATAAAGAAATAAGCGATAGATGAATATTAAATATAAGTTTGACAACATGTAGAACACACCTTTGTAAGTAATGTAAAATTAAAGCCACAAACGACTCACTAATCGGAGAGCTTCCTCCCATACAGAGCCGTCAATCAGAGCAGAAATAGCCTCCTCACAGTCCTGAAATATACCATAACACCACAGGCCACTTTCATACAACATCTGAACACCTGTATATAGTACAGTAAGTGATAACAGGAACTAATGTTTCACGATATTAAACGTATCTGTGCTTTGCACTGCCTAATCTCTCAACCACACCTCTCAGACGAAAACCGACAGCCTATTTCCCAGCAATGAGAAAACATTAGAAAACCTTTGCCATGCTTAAACAGAAAATTGATTATTGAAATTAAATTAATTAAATGGTTTAATTAACTCTCCAACCATTTTTTGTGGTCATGGTGGAGTGTTTTAAGGTAAAGCGGTGCGACAGCTTCTACAAATCTTCCGAGAAAGCATAATTGATCCAGGATGAGCTTTGATTGGACGGATGTCTGTGTTAGGAGTTCAATGATTATGGTTTCAACCCCACGCTATTGCCCTTAAGGAGGATTGAGCAGCTGATTGAAACAGCTATTTCAGTTCCTTTTATTTTTTTGTATGGGGAAACATGCTAAAATTAATAGATAGCAATTAAGAAGAAAACTGCTGGTATATTCCTCTGAGGTTGGCCTTTATCATTTTAAATAATGGCCCTGTCGCTACACCACTGCAAAGATACAAAGCAGTAAGAGGGAATTAAAGGGCTTAATTGATTATTCGCACCTTAGCATAGTGCTCCAGCAGAATAGCAGCCTCTGTATGTCTCCTCATTTCCAGAAGTTTCTCTGAAACATGGAAAAAACATTAAACGTATACTAACAATCACAGCACGGTAGGAAATTCCTCTTGTGGGCTGAGCATAAAGACAATTAATACATTCATTTATTTATTTGCGTTATTCCTTCAGCAATTAGAAATGCATCCTAAACCACCAGCATGGGTATTTCGCAGGTACCTCGACCGATTGAACAGACAAACACACAACACACCTGCTAGATCTCGTGCAAGCTGTGTGAGCTGTGTGGGCGGCACAGGGATGTGTGTTGCCACGGCGAGGGCGTGTCTCCAGCTGGTGCAGCTGATAAAGGCCTGTAAAGCACGGGGCATCTCTCCACATCGCCATAGCAACAACCCTGCCTGCTCAGCCTGCTGATCCTCCAACAGGTGTTCGGCGTAGGCCACACTCAGCGCCTGATGACATCACAGAGACATCAGAGTTATTTGTGAACCCAGCACCCTTTGGGAGCCATTCAAAAGCGCGAGTGTGAGTATTCAAAAACGCATCATATTTACAAATACTTCCTATGTCGTCATGACATATGTGCCTGTAGTCCTTATATAGTGTCCGAAGTGTCACCCATTCACCCCAACACTCCAGGACTCACACGTCTTACTTCGAACTGTTAAGTCTACAAACCAGCATTTACAATAATCAATAGGAAAAATTATGAATTTAGGTTTATTTATTTATCAGATGTACCTTCCAGGAGAGTCAAATATTTTTTTCTGCATATCCTAGACAGGTAGATTTGGTCAGACAACCGGGTCAGAAGGATACAGCACGGTGGAGGAAGGGTTAAGGTTGAATAGTTGCAGTTTGGCGGTGCTGAGGCTTGAACCCCCAACCTTCCGATCAGTAACTCAGAGCCTTAACCGCCTGACAGGGTTATTATAGGTGCTGGTAGATACCTTCGTCTACAAGTTACACGTTAAAATTTTTCTGTTTGTGTAAAATATGCTGTATATGTAAATGCTACTATGATTTCTGAGTCCCTCGCATAAGTCTTCACTCCATAATAATTTCCACATGTACCTACTTCTGGAACCAAAACTTCATTTCAGATATTTACTTGGGCTTTGATTTACACACTGTCTAACAATTGAAAGTGCAAATTATTTTTCAGACACTTGCTGATTGCATAAGTATTAACCCCTGAGTAAACAAACCCCTTTTGTCTTGTGGGATATGCCTCTATCAGAATAATTCAGGGTGGATAATTAAGCAAGTCACTGCATGTTTTTGTCCCGCGTCAACAATCTGAACAAGCGTTAAAATATTAAGAATCCTCTGATAATCATCTGATCTAATAACGATCTAAATAAAACATGGTGGGCGTCACGGCGGCTTAGTGCGTGGTTAGTGGTTGATTCCTGCCTCGGGTACGTGTGTATGGAGTTTGCATGTTCTCCCCGTGCTTGGTGGGTTTCCTCAGAGTTCTCCAGTTTTCTCCCACAGACATGAAGATTACGCTAACTGGGGATCCCAAATTGCCCATAGTGTGTGAATGAGTGTGTGTGTGTGTGTGTGCGTCCTGCGATGTATTGGCACACCGTCCAGGGTGTACCCTGTCTCATGCCCTAAGTTACTTGGTATAGGCTCCAGCCCGCCCAACCCTGTATACAGGATAAAGCTGTACAGACAATTAGTGAAAGAGTGAATAGAACATGTTGCTATCATACATGTAGCGCGTTCTACATATTTTATATACATCCATCCCTGCCATACCAAGGTTGCGTTCAGTGGAAGCCATGTTATGGGCAGCTGTGTTACTTCTGATTGAGTCATTCAGCTTACAGTATGTCACATGTAAGTAATATCTATCAATTATATCCATTAAATATCATATCAGACAGATCATAGTACAAAATAATAATTCATCCAGATTGATCTCCAGCTGAGATCTTTTAAGCACAGTGTGCAATTTTAGAAAACTGCTTTACAGACGATCTCATACAAAAGCAGACAGTCATAGAAAAGAACATTTAAGCCAAAGATATAAACGTTATTTAATAGCAGCCTTAACAGGAGATGAAACCTTATATTGCTGGCTGGCTGTAGGGTATAACTGAAGAGCTTCGGTGTACAACTTCTGATCCTTCACCAAGTTTAATAACTCGGTGAAGTGCTCCTCTCCTGAGAGAGAGAGAGAGAGAGAGAGAGAGAGAGAGAGAGAGAGAGAGAGAGGAATTGAATTTTTCTGCTTATATGTTATGTTAACCAAGCGCCTCATACTCTTGACCAATAGTGTGAGCTGTGTAAGCTCTCACCACACTTGCTGAGGTGATTTAAGGCCTTCTTGTATCTCTTCAGGTGTTTGTCTATGGTATACCGCTGGTAATTAGGTTCCAGGGTTTTCAGCATGTTCAGAAACGAAAGATATTCTTTAGGGTCCTAGAGATGGTACAAGAACATAGAGAGCAGGTAAAAGTATTTAGTAGTTTTAAATAAAGTGTATAGTAAAAATGACAAGGAAACATTCCCAACCTTCTGAGACTTTTCTGCAACCATGAGCACCAGGTCAAAGTCATAGGTTCCCAGAGAGTGTTCATATAACTCATTAACGTTGACCAGGAACAAGAGGTATTTCAGAGCCTCCTCTGCACTCACTGCATTTTCTGCACTGGGAGGGTTTTCTAAAGACACACACAAAATAAATAGGAGTATAATATTTGAAAATGCAAACTTAGAGATTAAAGTACTGTACAGTACAGTGCAAAAGTCTCGAGCCACTCCTAATTTCTTCACATTTGACTTCCAAAAAGCCAGACATTCTTGTATTTTAATATAGTCTTAAGATATCGTTCCCCAGGTTTCTTGAAGAAATCTTTGGCTCTCATTTTGCCTCTGATTTTCAGTCCAGTCCCTGTACAGTTACAGAGGAATGTTCTTTGTTTGTTAAAGCTATACAGTGACCTATGAATTATTAAAGCATAATAAATCTAACTTGGGTTATGAACCAGAGAGAAACAGGTGCAGATGATCAGGCCGGTGATTAGTATACTGGTGATGCTGAATGTCGAGTGGTTGGAACAGACGAGAGGGGAAATGAGGTTGATGCTGAGGTTGATACATCAACAACCAATCTTTTAATTGTGTCTTTAGGCACTTTTTTTAATCCACATCATTGAATTTAATATGAAGAAATAAGAGGTGACTGAAGACTTATGCACTTAAGTACTATATACAAATTTAATAGTCTAAGAAGCTAATAAATTTAATAAAATACTTTATGTGCTCAAAAATTTAAAATAAGAAATTTTTACACTTTAAACTTACAATAGTTAAAGAATTACAAATAATAAGGAAAAGAAAAAAAAAAACATTCTTAGCTTCTTTTCCTTTTCCACTTCCAGTGCAATAAGTTATTTAGTTTAAAACCATGACATACTGTATAATCATAATTAAGTTTCAGGTTGTAACACTGCAAAATATGCAAAAGTTCAAGGGGGTAAACAGCAGCAAAACCTTAAAATTATATAACCTGAATCTACACTGCTTTATGATAATCTGTCACACAGCACTACTCCAAAATATTCCATTATCCCCAAATTGGTTTCCATGAATCAGTGATCCTGTGCTCACACACCGTGATCTTACTGCCCCCTAGTGCCCAAAAATGACAAAGGGGAGACTGCCAAAAGGTATATAGAAAAACTGACATATTGGAAAGCATATATATGTATCTCATGAAAAAAAACAAAAAAAAGTAAAAAAAAGAGAGAGAGACAGGAAGACAGACAGAGACGATTACTCATCCCTATTCCTTACCACGCAATTCATGAACCTTCTGTAGAGCTGTCTCCAGTTCAGGAGTTGTCTTTCTCACATGAGATGTTAAAATGCTCAAGCAGTATCTGTTAGGGGGAAAAAAAGCAGTCACCCAAAATACTCATTACTGTTCAGCAAAAGTATTCAGTCATACTGCAAATGTATAAATACAGTAGTTATAAAGTTAGTCAAACACACGCATAGCTACCAAAATACCAAAAGTCGAACTAGGATTTGTGATTTAATTTTCCATGAATGAAAGAGTAAACTGATTGACATTTACAGAGGCCTTCAAGCATAGTACGTCCCATTACAACCGAAAGTCCCAGGTTGACATGAACGCCTTCGTAAATCAAATATTAGAGAAAAGACATGCTAATATGATGCTTAACTACATGCCAGTGTGAAAAGCTTTCAAACTAATAAAATTCATTATCTACTTATATTTATTACAGCGTAAAATTCTCAGAGAAAAAAAAAAACCCTGTGATTGTTTTTAGAAACCATAATCAAGTTCTATTCCGAATATTAATTTAACAGAACATACTTATGTGGATCAAGAGTCTCCATGGCTGATCGCAGAGCATCGCAGACAGTATCGACTTTCCTCCCCCCCTGAACTCCACTGGTGGTTACTGAAGCAGACTGGCACGCAGAATTCACTGGGCACGGGTACATCGTCTTGGTAGTATCTTCCTCTCTGTCGGGTAACAAATCCTATCATGCTTATACTGAAGTTCAATCATATACGTTATGACACTGCACAAACAGAAAGACACTTACTTGAGCTCTGTAAGAAAAAGATTTGTATAGTTGACAGAGTTAATCTGTGTCAGAAACAATTCTGCATTCTCCAAGAATACCTGTAAATCAAAGTGTAAAAGGTTATTCCGCGGCAACATATAAGAGGAAATCGCACCGCCATGAGATCACACTCACACTGGGATTGTGGTCGTAGATTAGGTTCAGGTTGATCCGCAGCTTCCTCATGCATTCGAAAGCATCTCTAAATTTCAGCCTAGAATATTGAGAGACGTTTAAAACCCATCTCATACTAAGAAAAAGGTAAACTCATGAATTCTATGCTCTTTATGATTTATTTAAAAACAAAATAAATAAATAAATCATACTCATCAAGCCACTTCCTGACTTGAGCTAGCACAAGAGCTCGATGATGGATGGTCTCGAGGTTACCGCGGGGCATCTGGGAGAAATAAAAATAGGCTCATTAAAAATGATATGGATTTAGCATTGCAGAAATGTGATATGAAACTAAACAGTTTATTTTACAGAAGCTTTCAAATATCTGGCGGCATAAGTGATGAGTTCAGTGCTAACCTGAAGGATGAGTCTGGTGTCTTGAGGCACCACAGTAACGATGCGCGATCCTCTCTCCACCCTGCGCACACTCTCATCATTCTGACCTGCTTCTGAACTCAGAGTCACCTGCACATCTATAGGAAAAAACACAACTGATTTCACTGATACAAGTTTGCGAGATAAATAATGATGGTATCGTTACTCCTAAACAATGTTACTATATTACATTACAGGACAACGCTATGGCAAAACCAGATCTTTTTTTTTTCCTGTTATTTTATAAATATACAGTACTGTGAAAAGGTTTTGAGCCTCTCATTTATTCATATTATATTAATAATCACTTTACAAGGGATATTGAGGTATATCATGTTTAAAGTGCCCCTATTATGCCATTTTAAAGGTTGCTAATATTGCTTTATGAGTCTCTTAAAACAGGTTTACATGTA
>JAQQZT010000012.1:12393591-12405101 GCA_030068275.1 Clarias platycephalus
AAGTTGTTCGCGACGTAGAACGTGGGCGGACATTATGCAAATATGTTACGGAGTGACGTGGATCCGTAACAGAGAAATATTAGAATTGCTAACGACTCGTTTAGGCGAATGTGAGTCGACAATTTTTTTTTTTTTTTATCGTGCACTGTCGGCGTTCACATACAGCTACATGACACACTGCATGAAAGATCACATATGAAAAAGCATAATAGGGGCACTTTAATATTTTCCTCTATTGAATTTTTGGGCACATCAAGTATGTTTTTCAATTTATTAGCTTTTTAGACTATTAAATGTGTATACAATTCTTCAGTCACCGCTCATTTCTTCATATTAAATTCAATGATGTGGATTAAATTAAAGAAACAAGACAAATTGTTTATGGTGAAATTCATAATAGTGGCTAAAAATAAAATGCAAAAAAAATTGGTTGTTTATGTAACAACCTCAACAACAACCTCATTTTCCCTCAGCATTCAGCAACCCCAGTACACTAATCACCGGCCTGTTCATCTGTCATTATCTGCACCTGTTTCTCACTGGTTCATACCTTAAGTTATTCTTTTTTAATGCTTTAAAGAGTCATGGGTCACTTGACATAAACAAAACCATTCCTCTGAATCTGGTCAGATACAGGGACTGAACTGAAAATGACAATCAAAAACTTGCCAAATAAGTACAGTATGCGCCATAATATACAGTATTAAAACTTGTGCATTTCGGACGCGCATGTGTGTTTGTCAACGGGGCAAAGCTCCAGACACATGTGCTTAATGAAAAGGAAGTTGTGTTTCCTTTTTTTTTGCATTTGTTGTTGGAAATGGGTCTCTCGACGGAGAAAATGGTATTCATAGTTGAGTTTTATTTCCGTACGGAAGTGGTCTTGAACGGGAACTGAGTTTGAAAAAAGTGGCAGAACAATTCCTTCCCATACCTGTCCCATTCCCCTGATCTAACACCACCTGATACCTACTTGTGGGGAATGTTAAAGGAGTGCGTGTTAAACTGTGTACCTTTGTCCTGAGAATATAGGCTGAGAATCTGCATGAATGATATGAACACTGTCGACAGCGAGGCGGTGCATATACACTTTGAACACTTACATTGTGCAAACCGTGGTAAATCAACAATACGATAATAGTGTGTACGTAAGTTTCTGTCAGAAGAATTAAACTCATAGATGATGATAAGGTAATATAGTTCATCTTTTCATTTCAGTTCCTCTATGTTTTGGCGCATACTGTACTTCAGGAAGCCTGGAGAACTATTCCTCAATACGACTTTAATAGAACAAGAATGTCTGGCTGTCTCAGGACTTTTGCACAGTACTGCATGTGTACTGTAGAGTGAACTAAAATATAGTTTAGTACGACTGTGATGCATTAAAAAAAAAAAAAAACATACACCACTATATGGGAAAATGTTTGTGAACATCTTACAGATATTTGTTAATTTGACCATCTCATCTATATTCATAATAACCTCCACACTTCTGGGAGCTTTATTATGTTCCTGTTTATTGCAGCTATTGTTAAATGTGGTTGAGGTCAGAGTTGTGTGCAGACCACTGAAGGTTTCACATATCAGCCATGACAAATTATGCCTTCTAACAAATTGTTGAAAACCCGCATAGGTTTGATAGCCAGGTGTCCACAAACATTTGGTCATATGGCGTTATTTTGTACTCTGTAAGGCTCAACAGCATGTTTATGACATTTGTGGCCAAGGCGCGTTATTCCTCGTACTATATAAGAGTATTTAAAATTCAATTAAATAAAGTTACGATATATTATGAGCAGACAAGGTTTAAACCAGCAGTGGCGAATTCTCAAATCTACTCATCAGGTGTTGAATAATTTTCTATAATGACAATTCATTTTAATATAGACACAGGAACAGATGGGGGGAAAAAAAAGGAATGTGTAAAAATGCCTGTGGTGAGATGTTTATTTAACATTTCCGAAAGACGTCTCCAGTGTCTTTTAGAAAAGAACAGATTTGTGGTTTTTTTGGCATCATGAAAAGCTGAGATTTCTGCCTTATTACTTTCCTGCTATAAGGATGGGCTGATAAGAGACACTTGTTTTGTGGACGTTAGATTTAATGTAACTATTAAAAAAATGGAAAAAGAATGAATGAATAAAATCTTAGCAACGTTTTTAGTGTTCTGACCGTTCCGGCCTCTTACCTTTAATAGACGTTGTGGTCAGGCGGAAGCAACGACAGGTATGTGAGTGTGTAGTGAGAAGGAGAAACTCATCATACACCACAAAGGAGGAAATATTAGAAGCCACCTGCAGAACGAACAGAAATGTGATTTAACCAGATAGACACGTGACTAAATCTCTACAACTCTTAACGTGACTAAGCAGACTATTAAAATGTTTACATGCGGCGTTCTTATTAAAGGTTTGTACAGTAGATCACTTCTACATACCGCACTATTACCAATATAGAGGTGAGATCTTTCAGTCAGACCAACTAAATGCTCCTGCAGAAAGACAAGACTCATCTGAATACATACACAACAGGCATATTTGAAGCAAGAGAAAGAAAGTTTTCACTATTTTTACCTCTCCGTTGATGGTACAGAGTGCGGTTTGAACACAAGGCTGAGGAAAGTTAACACTGGACTCTAAAGAATCCTTCCAGTCAGTCACTGTGATCTCTGCAGAGTCTGAACATTAGAGTTGTGCATAATTACTAGTGTACTGCTCGATCCATATTAATATAAAAAAAAAAAGTATAATTCAGTAACATTAAATCCAGAGATATATAACAGATACACAAAATGATGAAAGACATCTTTATGGAATAAGCACTCACATACTTGTGTAGACAATATTTGTACATGTAGTTGAAGTTTTAGTTGTAGTTTTACTGCATTATGTTATTTCAAATTAGGATTTTTTTTTTTTTTTATTTCTAAAATTCCAAGACAGGTATTGCTAGGATGCACTCACCCCATTTCACTCTCCTGATCTGTCCATCATCAAGCTGCAAAGCCATGGTGTCACTCTTAGCGCTGTGGCACAGGCTGATCACATGACCGTCAACCTTGACCTCTGACCTGATTCAAAACGAAAACAAAACTACAGGTATGAAACGCAGGCAGCGGCATTCGTGTAGCAGATGCACATCTTAAACATTAAACCTACCACCGCACACTATGAATATTACATAAAGAAATGCAAGGTTTAAAATGTTGCTCTGTACCTGATGTCCAGTCTGGATTCTGAGCTCTGGGTGTCAGACGGGGTCAGTACGAGTAGACGGGACTGGTTTAGCTCGTCTCCACATGTTACAGCCACGAACACGTCCTGTCTTAGCCAGATCAGCAGCCGCAGAGCGAGAACCCCCTCGTTGGCCACGGCAACACTGTGCACAAGGTACGATCAGCGTTCCACCAACAAACACACACGCACACCTTACCAGAATAATATGCTAACAGAGTTGGAACCTAACCTGTATTTCTTTTGTAAAACCAGTGGTTTCGAGACCACTCTAAATCCAGATGCATCCTTAACAGGCTCACTGGCATCCTTACCATCTGAATGAGAAAGATGAAAACTGTTACTTGCCATCAAGTAAATTCAACACAAATATAAATGTGACCACACCACACTGTAACGCGCAGGATTATTTTAAATCAGCGCACCTCGTCCAGCGATATGTAAATACCCGTCTGCTGTTAGCGCTGCAAGCTCATTGGTACTCAGAGGCTGTGCATGGAAGGTGACCAGATTGACAGGAGCAGGAAACTGAAGTTCATAGGAACACATAGGTGGAGGCACCACACACTGACGAAATGTTGTCACTAAAATCTTATCTGTAACACGAGTGGGGAGAAAAAAAATTAGACACCAGGGCAAGCTGGTTATGTTTATGTACTGTACTGTGCAAAAGTTCATGCCTTATGTTAGATGGCTTTTAATGCTTGAATGATTCATATGTCACTATGTGGCTTAACAAACAAAAACATTCCTCTAAAACTGAACAGATACAGGGACTGGACTGACAATCAGAAGCAACACTTGCCAACAATGAGAGCCAAAAAAATTAAGGCCTTCAGGACTATTCCTCAAGATTACATTAAAAATACAAGAAAGTCTTTGGAGCAGCTTAAGCCGTTTGCACAGAAGTCCATACTGTACATAAATTTATGCAGACATTAAAGACATAGTGAGCCATTTTAATAGATGTTGAGATTTTTTTAGAGGTCTTTAATTACTAACATATTAATCTTTATAATGAACACTGAGTTTCTTTTTAAAAAATTGTAAGAACCTCAGACCACACGTATGGGCAACCAGTGAGGTAATCAAGAGGATCTCACCTCCATCAATCACAGCCACATTGGCATTATCATGTGTATCACATCCCTGGCTGCGATCTGTGCTCCAGCTCCAGTCGTACGTGTAACTGCTCCAGTCACGAGTCAGCAGGTGGAGGTGGAGTGGCTTCACTGGGTCCCAACACACACAGACTGGAGCCTTGGACGGCTCACTTCCGAAATGGAGACTCTGTTTCAGGTAATAGTGATAATTCCCTACTGTCCACAGCTGGACTAAAAAAAAAAAAGGTATAAATTAGATAATTAATGAAACAGTAACAGATAATGAAAAGGTCTGTGTACTTGCTAAGAATCAAACAGAAGAAGCTGAATGTGCGGTGATATTTAACTGTATGTGTTGGAGTCGCCGTTCACTCCTGTGTTCAGGTCCTCAAGCCAAACAGCCAGCACAGTGGAGTCATTGTTCCAAAGCAACTCCTTCACCTGAAACACGAGACATATACTTATGTACAGTAATGCAAAAATACACAAAAATAGCTGTCCAAACACACTAATGAATCGTGGCTCACCTTAACCTGGTCCTTGGCAAAGGGCAGAGTAAAGTCCCCATGCAGCAGACCATTCTTTTCCATAAACACAACACTGTATTTGTTAGGGTGCCGCTGGACGCAGGCTATCAGGCTACCTGAAGGTCTGAAACATGAATAGAAAATTAGACTTCATAATAACACTATAGACCAAAAAAAAAACTAGGTTGCTAATGCAAATGTCCTATTTTTAAATACATTTAACTACTATTAAATTTTCCAAAAATGTGGGTAGTTACAAGGGGGCGTTAAATCTGGTCTTAAGGTTTAAGCGGTTCATATAATCACTAGAAAGACGCATGAATATAGCAGAGTGATCATTTAAGACGCTCCTACTTCCAGCAGAGAGCCTCTTCAAGACCGTTGACGACTTCACTAGTAGCCTGCAGGACACACTCTCTGCTCCACACTCGGACTTTTCTAGCACCTGAAACAACACAAATGCACAAATAATAAATTCATCAACTAGACCACTTAGCAACTAAAACCACCAGTGTGTTGTGGACTCTGTGCCATGCTTGGAACGTCTGGAGACTAGCTAGGCTAAAAGGTGGACGCTCACATAACATTTGATATAAGAAGATGAGACGGTGTGTCTCTGGGCCTACTGCAGTCATTCAAGTGAACATTCAACAAGTGGAATCCTTAAAATCTGGCATAACTTATCACTTATAACTTGTAGAAGAGACGAATCTATCTGTGGGAACTGCATGCACAACCATGTACGAACACCACTTGCACATTACAGGAACTCAGTTTTTGCCACAATCCCCATAGAGTTCTCACTCCAAGCCACTTCCTGTTTGGGTCATTAAAGGAGTTCTTGGGAGACCAACGTTTCCAAAACAGGCAGTCCGGTGATGGCTCCACCATAACGAGAGAAATTTCTACATTTATGGTGTCCAAGCACTAATGAAACACTGAGATAAGTGCATTAGTGTAGCAAGGGATCATTTAGAGAAATGATTAGGTTGTTTTTACTCAATTTACTTAATTGTTTTTCTGCACAATCAAAAGTCCCAGCCCGAATTAAATGCCCCTCGTAGCATATTAAAAGTCAACAAATCACTAACTACTGTTTTGGCTATAAGCTGTTGTGTCCTGCTATTGCATGTAAAAGATACAGTTAATTTATTTAAATGTGAGGTTAAATGTGAGTTCTGGTAACAGGAGAGTAATACGACAGCTTTGTTCCTGCTTCTAAATCAATTGCCTATCAATCATTCATGCTAATTAATTTACCTGGTTTGATGTGCTTAGTGAAGTATGCATCAGGATTTGAATGCATGAGCCATAGTTACAGCCTTTTGGGGCACGCATCATGGTGAAGTACATTAGGTTTAAACATGTCCACATTTTTAGTTTTACCACTTTTCTGGTTGATGATCTATCAGGCTTATAAATTTTAAAAAAATGAGTATACACATAATGTGCTTCTTTACATAAGATACAAGTGATTTGTCCACCGCTGGGTATTAAATAACGAGACACCTGCCTGTCTGAGGACAGGTTGCGCTGACTGCAAAGAGCTGTCCGTCACCCCTCCACGTGATCCTCGGCATGCGGTCGTCCCATGGCACTGCAGGCTGCACTTCCTTAAAGGACATGCAGCAGTCGTTATATATTAGGAAATACAAATCTCAATGAATATTATAGTTTACACATAACTTTTATGAAGATTGCTTTATTAGATTTAAGAAACTGGAACAGTCCAGCTGAAAGATTTTCCTAGGTGGCTATTTCTTTTAACAAACTACTGTAGATAGTAGCCAATGCATATGCATAGGAAATATACATATAAATATACATGAAAGAATCGTGCTTAAAAGTCACTGACTTGTTAAAGAAAAAAAATATATATCTTTGATGTCTAATGTAATTAATGTTAGATAATGAATTCTTACTGCAGCTTTTCTCTGTGCCGCCTGCTTCCCCTCTGAGCCATGAAACTGCGTTTCCTTCTTACCCCATCCAACTGTGATGAATTTGCCTAATGCACAAACACAACAGCTTAATTAGTACATTAAAGCTAATTAGTTATCGTAACACAAAACTGTTTGGTCACTTCTCCAAGCTCTGAACATTAAAAAAATAATAATAAAAAAAATCACCTTCTCCAAACTCATCCTGGTGAATGGCCACCTCAGTTATGGGCTCAAAGTCTTTAGTCATTAAGATGATAGTCTCTTGACCTGTAACGTAGACCAACACATGATAACCCACATAGCAGCTTATATTATAATTCATTACAGTGCTGGTATAAATCTTGCTGTGACAGACCTGTGCAGAACGTCACCAGTTCCTGGTCTGGACTCCAACTCATGGCAGTAAGTCCACTGTCCACACTTCCCACACACTCCAGCTACCAAACACACAAAGGTCCACATTTCACAAAAGCTCGTTCATGTCAAACAGGGACCCATCATTCTGTGTGAACTGTACACGCAATCTTTCACAAACACCACTTGCGCATTACAAGAACTCGGGTCGCTCCACCACTACAATCGATCCATCTTCAACCGCTTATCCAAAGTCGGGTCGTGGGGGTAGCAATTCACTCCAAGCCATTTCCACATATTTGGGTACTTAAAGGAGTACCTGGGATGCCAGCGTTTCGGGCATCAAACAGATCAAAATCCCAGTTTAACTTGAACACCCCACGTATTTTAAACACAACATATATATTAATTTTATTCAGAGACACTTTAATATAATTTATATGCATGTTTATACCCCACTGTGCTGTTCTTAGATCTGATTGGTCAGCTTACACTAAGACCTGTACTATATGAGAACACTCACCAAAATTTGCACCTAAAAATAAATAAATTTCTTTACAAATTTTATCACAAGAGAAAAAAAGAGAAGTTGATGAGGGAACGTCTGTTTATAAAGTAACAACAGGAACTAAGCTGCATCATAGACGTTCCCCAACGGTAAACCTAGCTATAAACATAAACAAATGTATGACGTGTTGTCCTACAAAACAAATCTGTACGTCAAACTTATTAATACAATGAAATAAATTTACTATTATTTTACGTAAATTTTTATGTTTACACTAAGTTTTACTTTTTTTATATCATCAGCCAAATACACTTCCTGTTCGGTAATTGGAGAGTGAATCACAAATGAGAAATCGAAAAAGTAGATTGGATAAAGATTAAGTTTTGTCTTAAAACCACTCCAGCGTGCTAAAATTCACCACATTATCGCTGCTATTTCAGCTATAGTTATATTAACTAATCTTGTACCTGTAAAAATATTCAGTTCAGCTTTTCTAACTAATATCTATTGGTGCAGATGTTTGTTTACATTAAGTATATTATTAGTAGTGCTGTCAATCGATTAAAACCTTTAATCTAGTTAATCACAGTCAGTTATTAATCATGATTAATCATAATTTTAAAATACCCAATTGATTCACTTGTATTATAAATGTGCAATGTTGGAATAAACAAATGCAAGACAAACTGGCTAGAGGAAACAGATTATAATGTTTTTTTAAACATTAACATTTAGCAAATTTTAAATTAAAATCTCTCAAATCGATCCGGCACTGGATGAAGTGACTTAGTGTAGTAGAGGGTGCGACAACCCACCAATGGCGGGGCTCGAACCCGGATCCTCAGATACAAAAACCAACAACCTAGAGCCTTAGCCACCACTCCTACATCTTACGTGTAATGCATTCTTTTTTAAAAAGTTCCCTTTGAAGGTAGCTTCAGCACACAACTTTAGTTTTATCTAAACTTCCATCTAGAAGCTTTTTATAATGAAATTATGTGCATTACTGTCTTCCGCAAACTCTGTCTATACGTGGTAAAATTTCACGTTGATTGGCTCTGTTGAGCGGCACGTATAATTTGTCATAACTGCTTATAACTTTACTTCACTCATAACTTCTCAACATTTTGATTCCATTTATGGTTTAACTTCAGGCAAATACCCAAGTACTGCCAAAGTTTAGTTAAATTCTATTCAGCCAGTTTTGCGTGAAGCTGTGACAAAATCTGGCTGGACAGACATACATACATACAGACAAACATACAGTACACCTTCCAATGTATTAAATGTAAAGATATTATTGAAAGAGCAAGTTCTGACCAACGTACAGACAAAACCTCTCTTTTATTTATATAGATAAATCGTAAATGGCAAATCTCCAGACAGTTTTGGTTGAATTACACATCCATACTGGTTTTACTTTAATGTGCTTGCATCGTGTGAGTGATCACACATTATCAGTCTGATATGCCATCGCATGTTTTCCAAACAGCACTCATTACATCTAATTATGTCAGATTAAGAAGTTTTCATGCAAATCTACATGACCATTTATGTAAAAGGTCATGTACTGTAATATATGGTTTATTTATGAATAAATAAAGTGTGGTAAGGTGAGCATGGGTCAAGCTGAGTGTATGAATACCTGATTAGTGTTAAGGTTCCACAGAATGACATCACCCTGAGCAGTGGCCACACAAACAGATTCCTGTTCAGGCAGATCCTGAACACCCACAACAACACCGCTGCCATCCTCTGGGAGATAGTTCTCCATGGTAAGAGACACCTCGTTTAATACCTAAACACAGGAACATTTAAATTAAACTTCATAAAACATCTATAATCAAATAGCGTCAGATCTTTAAGGGCCGATATTAAGCAAGTTTATTGAACATGAAATATAAGTGATGCATTAAATCCAGTGGGATTTGAGCTCTGAAATATGTTTAAGACAACACTGAGTGACAACAACAATTGCTTCAGATTGAAATCACAATTAAAACAAGCAGCAGAATGTGACGTGTGTGTATGTCCCCATATTCCATGTCCCCAGAATCAGTAGTTTTCAAAGCAAGGGTCATGAAGCATACAGTAGCTAGAGGAAGCAATTTGTTTTATTTTGTTACAATGATTTGAATTTTTTTTTTTTTTTTTAATCACAACCATCCATGATCCATCATCAAAGCTATTATATTTATTATTGTGTTCTTACAGTTATTACCTGGTTTGACTGATCAATTAAAATTAAGTCACTATATGGATCAAGTGAACAAACAACACTGTTTTTATATGATTTAAAATAACAAGCCCAGCTAAATTGTGTTCATTAAGTAAGCATCTAATGCTGCTTTGGGACAACGTCCACTTTTCAAAGGACTTTAAAAATAAAACTGAACTGATAAATCAGCTAAACTGTAGTTGAAGAGTAGGAATCCATTTGAGAATCAATATTTGTTTATTTTTAGAATTATTTTTAGAATATTAGAATTTACGAGCTGTGATGAAATTTCTTGTGAACTGAGGCGTAAAAGCAGTTGACATACAATTCTCTTTTAAAGAAATACGCATGTCCGCGAATACCGATTCCCGACAGAGGTGGCTCGGAGCCCGCTGCAGTCTTTTACATGAATACTCTGTTGATTTTCAAGCAGCAGGTTCAACTCACTGATACTATTTAAGGTGTTGCCAACTTGTAGAAGAGAGGCATCTGTCTGTGGGAACTGTACACACAATCATCCATGTACACCTCTTGCACATTGCAGGAACTCTTCTGGGGGTTACTGCCACATCCTCCTTATAATCCTGACCTCGTCAAGTGCTTTCCACATGTTTGGGCCATTAAGGGAATTCTTGGGAGGCCCAAAGCATGGGATAAGTGCATTAGTGTAGAAGGGGATTGTATAGAGAAATGAAGACAGATTTTAACTCTCATAACTCTGTTCTGATCAAAAGTCTCGGTTTGACTTGAACACACCATAAAATGGTAAAACTCTAAAACTGCAGCACAGTACAGTACAGTACAGTGTATGTGTGTGTGTGTGTGTGTGTGTGTGTGTGTGTGTGTGTGTACACTGGTGGTGTTACCTGGCCTGTCCGGGGGTCGAACTCTGTGATGGAGACCTGAGAGGCGACCAGGATGGTGTGTGTGTCTGTCCGGACTAAAACACACTGAGGAGAGCCCAGACTCTGCAGCAGCTCCGACACGCGCACACATTTCACCAGCTGCAGGTTTCTCATTTCTGTACACGACTGAAAATGTGTACTTTTAATACACACACACACAAGCTAGCTAGTTTTACTAGCACACTATCCTACTAAGTGTACCTATAAACAGCTAAAATATATACGATAAAATCGTATTATAAACATTAAATACCTTCTGGTCTGTTTAGATTGACAGGAAAACCCACATCAGTCATAGCAACAGAAGCACGCTGTCAAGTTCCGGCAGTTTCAACTCTGACCTCTAAAGAAAAAACAAAAAGACGTAATACTACACAAGCACGTGGTTACATTTTTTAACGCTGCCACCTAGCGGTCGAAAAGTATATTATTATTATTATTATTATTATTGTAAGAACCAAAAAATAAATAAATCTGGACACATAAATTGTCTACAAAGACAAGGTCATTACTCTGTACTATATTATTTACCATGATTATTTTATAATATTTGTCATCTTCAAACATATAGCTCAGATTTTTTTTTCTTGTAACATTTTTCTACACAACTTGCTTCTTGTATTTTATATATATATATATATATACATACACTACCGTTCAAAAGTTTGGGGTCACTTTCTAACTCCATGATCGTTCCTGATTTTTATTTCTTTCTACAT
>JAQQZT010000012.1:12426052-12442979 GCA_030068275.1 Clarias platycephalus
ATTTGGATTTTTACAACATTATTGTTGAAATACACAGTCCTGAAAAAAGGGCGTTTCTTTTTTTGCTGAGTATATATGTATATTAATTTTGCACAAAGTTCTAACAGTTTTAACCCTGATTTACCCTTCACAGGAAGTTGACAAACATTGCCTTCTTGGATTTGAACCCATTTCGGACGAAGCATGTGAGGAACCGGCGTGCCGTTCACCTGCAGCGGCTACAAGCTGAGCTGCGTGAACTGGAGAAACAGCAGAAAGAGTATAGCTCGGAAAATAGCAAAGACAATGGCCTGGACCTCATTCCCAGTGAGGATGATGATGATGCATAGACAATTGTACATTTAACTTTCCTTAAAATACACTGAAGGTGTACAAAAGCATTTGCACAAAAGTAAAAAGATGATATTGTACATGTATGTACTGTATTCACACACAACAATGAGGACTGCTAGGCTTTTCTCTGACACATTAAATCACTGACAGCTTTTCCATCAGCCTTTGTCAGACCAGAAGGGGTTGACTGTACCAGTGGATGGTGTTCCATTCTTTAAGATGAGACACAGTGGGTCAGTGAATGTACTTAATCTGCTTTCACAAATACAACAATTTCTCATGACTTTAATGGACACATTTGACTTTTCAAAAGAAACACAATATTACAGGTTATAGCACTTTATTTATACTATCATTTGTTGTACAGTTAATGCATTTAGAAATGTTTTTATACTTAAGGTATTAATAATTTTATACAGATGCACTTATTTGTAAGATACCACTATATTTTATAATAAACGAAATATGTGTCCTTTTGTGTGATTTGTAAGTCAATACTGTCCTGCGCGTTTTACTGAATTAGAACTTGCATTTTTCTTCCTTCACATAATCAGTGATAAAATAAAAATAAATAAAAAGAACGTTGGTTCTTACACACATTTACAAATAAAAACACTGAAGCAAAGAAAATAACTGACATACCCTTTCTTTAGTTAGTTGAAAGTCATGAAGCTCAGATAAAAACATGCTCAAATGTAATCAGTCGTCACACAATACATTAATAGAGCTGCTAATATCCTAATGTGAAAATGTCACTTTCTCCAGATATCTTCTACCACTTCTCATAACCCATATGTGTATATCTTGTATTGAGGATCACTGTTTTTGCGTTATATTGTAAATACTTATTGTCTTTTTGTAAGTTGCTACAGTATATTGTTTGTATCTGCTCCCATGATACACTACACAACCATCCGTGTACTAAAAGGCTTATGGTAGAAATTAGTCTTTAGGGCAAAGGTTAATTAGTGAAGTTAATGCACAAAAGGTAGTGCATTAGTAGTGCATGTAGTTTTTAAATGAATAATAAATAGTTTTCCCAAACATGTAGTTGTCATGTGGAACTTGCAAAGCACAGAGTAGCTTGATCTATTATTTAAAATAATAATAAAAGTGTTCCCTCATGAACCTGGTTTAAATAAGTGTATGAAGTATTGTTAAAATTTTGTATTATTTATTGCAATTATTCCACATAATCTTCATTCAATAAATGTCTGAATTCCTTTTGAAATACACTAGGTTGAGCTGTACTTTGTCATACTTTTGAAGGTTTTATTTGTCTCACCCTCATATAGGCAGCCGAGTCCAAGCATGGAGTGTGGAAGATTTAATAACAATTGGCAGTTTTCAAAACCTCGTTTTTAAAAAAATTTCAATTTTTTTTTTTTTAGCTAATACCAGTACTTTATAGCACAGCAGTTATGCACATACCTACATAGAAATAACACCCAGGAAATGTAGCAGATAGAACTATGACCTCATTATAGCACAGAGAGAGCGCTGGTTAAAGTGGTAAATTACCCATTACTGGCCTCTATTGTTTTGTGTGGCCTTGTGTGCGTTACTTGAACTTAATAAAGCTTTTGACACCAACGGTCATACTATTATTACCTTCTTACCTTAACAGACTGAATAATGTTTTAGGAGATAAACTAGAGAGCAGCCCAGGTCTTACTTGACTGATCATTATTAGTTGAACGGTAAACTATCATTTACATCCAATAATCCAATCCAAAGTAATGATACCATGAGCTACATTTTTGCATTGTAGCACAGGATTTCATTACCTTCGATTGGATTATTGATTGGATTATTGTAATGCCTTTCTGTCTGTCCATTAGGTGCATAAACAAGCACCAGTTAGTCCAGAATGCAGCACCCAGAGTCCTCACTCGAATAAGAAGACATCATTCACAACCGATTACTGATTATTATATAAAATCTCACACGAATGATAAAATACTACCATTGTCCTATAAAGCACTGAATGGACTCAGGACCTGCTGGGTACAGATAATGCACTCTGCTTCCAAAAGGTGCAGGATAATTGTTGGTACCTCAAATAATGACAGCTGTAATACACAACAGACTTGTTTACTCAAGCCTTCTATTAATAGTAAAAGAGCAGATATAATGAGTTCATGGGCATAGAGTGTTTTGATGAACTGAAATGTTACAGTGGATACAGTCTTTACTCCCACTCTTACACATTTACTAAGGTTGGATGATATAGTGCTTTATATCCCAGTGTGTCATGCTTGTGTTGCTTTTGACTATATTCTATAGAGTCTATTGTGACTCTATTGTGTTGCTTTCTTACGCCGAGTCCTGCCATAGTCCCCACTAGAACTCTTTGCTAACTTCACATGGACCTTATCCATTATGTGAAAGAGATCATGCATAATTCTCTCTCTCTCTCTCTCAAAAAAAAAAAAAAAGAATTTTCTTGATTTTCTAGTTACACTTTTTGACCATACAGCACAAAGCTTTTGACAGGATTTATTTATGATCACACTATCAAATATTACCCAAATAAGAGTGGATTTTCTTTTTTCATCATGTCATCTCTGGAAGTTTTTCCTTGGCACCGTCTCCTCCAACTGGCTCATTAGTGACAAACAGATATACTATATATTACATTTTGAATTTATATACTTTATATACTGAATATATAATTCTGCAAAGCTTCTTTGTGATAATGTGCATTTAAGAATGCTATACGAATTCAATTTCATTGAATGGGACAGTTGAGGACAATATTTAAAATTTTTCCATTTTATTACTTTAAAAAACAAGATACATATGAAATCATAAATATAAAAAAAACAAAAACCTTAAGTCAATGTTACAAACAACTCTACTGCAGGTAAAAGCTAAGAGCTAGTGTTACACCAGACAAGGAAACTGATGTATTGCCTATTCATAACAGTTTTCTTCACACAGAAACGGCCTATTTCTCCACATGGACGAGAATAGAAGCGCAGTTTCCCGTAATGAAGAGGAGAAACACACTCACATCTCAACAACATAAAAACAGTGGCTTGTCACTGAATAAAGCTATTCTTCTAGAAGTGTCAGTGTTTAAGTCACATGGATTCCTAATTCCAAACAATTCACGTCCTACAAAAATGGCTCATTGTTTTAAAGAGTTAGAGTTAGAAAAAGCCCAGATTGGGAGCATGCAGGGTGTATATGTTTGTTTATATGCGTGTGTGTGTGTGTGTGTGTGTGTGCGCGCGCGCGTTCATATTGTGAATATGGACATTACTAACTTGGCTCTGGCTATAAGCAGAGCATCTCTACTTCTCTCTAACAGACAGTGACTGGCCTGAACCTGCCACATGCTCAGCCAACAAGCTGACTGAGAGAGAAAGAGGAAAAACAAGAACTCAACTAAATACCAAAACAAGCAGTTAGAACAATACAGCTTCTGTGCACGTCAGCTTGAATTTTACATTGTGCACCATTTGGCAAAGCGGGGTCGAGCAGAGAGCCAGATCCTGCTGTTCCTCAGCACTGCCTCAAGATCACAGATCAGCTTCTCTCACTCAGATCCTCACCAACCAGAGCAGAATCAGAAAAAACAACGCTGCATTTAGTAAAGTGAGTAAAGGGCAACTTCTGCTAATAGCATACATCTCACCACAGCAGCCAAGAAATTCTCACACTACCATTTCTTAAAAATTTTGTTTTTCCAACCATTTGAGTATAAATTAGTCAACAGAGTGAAATGTTTATAACCATTTTAAATTGAAATCTTTTTTTTTTCTTTTTTACACATATGCCATCTCTGTGTTAAAATGAGTACTTAGTGCAATTCTTAACATGCTTTAACCATAAGACATGTGTCTGTAACAAATATTAATTCTTACTTCTTTTTTTTTTTTTTTCTTGATTTGTTCATATTTCTGATGCACACTTTTAGGTATTTTCAAGAAACTCTCCACTACATAACATTTTCCCTCCTAACGTCAGACCTGAAATAACACACATGGACAAACAAACAGAAGACCACAATACACTTTAAAGTCCCTTTTTAAAAAAAAATTAAATAAAAATCAACATTCTGTTATCAATCGTGTATCGTTACATGTTCGAATATACTGTACAGGTTTTTCTTATACAAGTCCACTCAAAATCCATCACAAAGAAACTGTTACTGTATTAGGAAATTAGCCAACATTTCTCAGGGACCATGGGGCTCATTAAAATGGTTAAAAATCAGTAGACATGATTATTTTTGTTTTTTTACTGAAATTATATCTACATTTTATAAGACCTTTCAAATACTGTATATTATGGATATTTAGATTCCTTTGCTGTTAAGGTTTAGGAAGAAAGTGTAGGGTCCCACTTATTGTGAAATCCCAAAGGAAAATAACTTGATAAACTGACAATATGTGGCAATATGGTGTGTGTTGGAAGTTCTATTCAATTAGAGTGGAATTATTTGATTCCATTTGACGTCAACATTACAAACTGGACCGTGTACTTAAAAAAAAAAAAAAATTAAACTTATGAAAAAAAAAAATTAGCTATAGCTTAGCAGCTCTAGTTTTCTAAATATGAACCAGGATATCTTCTGCTACACATTTATATAAATTAGATAATTGATATAAATTTTATATACATTATTTAACTGAGGACAGCTCATTTATCCAAAGACATGGCCATAAACATTACCACTTTTACTGATTTTTATTCTATTGACCCTAGTCTGATTAGCAAATAGGTGACATGGCTTGATTTAAAAAGTCAAACACAATTGCACAGCGTAAATACATTTACTATTCCATCATCAAATCTCATCCATTCTGTGTATGTGGCATTAACATGAAGCACCACTATAAAATAAATCATAACCACTTCACTTATTTATGGATATGAACTGACAACTTATGGTTAAGCATTAAATGCAAATGCTGACAGTCAGCTTGTTTATTAAAAGGAGTTTTCTTTGTTCCAGTCTCTAAACACCTGGCAAATGTTGGCTAAAATCCTTTCCCCAAACACTCCTTTAATAAAGATTAAAACGGAAAAGAAACTAGTAAAATCTTGACTCCTCTTATCCATGTTCTGTACATGAAGAACTCGCTTGTGGTGTTACTGCGGGCATTAGATACCGAATGGGTTATGGAAAGCTTAAACTGGTTTAAGGCTTACAAGCTCTCTGCAGTTGAAGGTCATACCGTACTGCATACAACCAATTAAATCCAGCACTAGATGTGCTGCATGCTGAATGGGTTAAGGCAAGGTGCGAGTTTTTGTGTGCCTCTCCTCTCCAAGCCACTCGGTATCACAGGGATGCCTCCCAAAAAAAAAAGGAAAGGAAAAAATTAATTAAATAAATAAATAAATCTGAAATGTAGTGCAAGTAGGAAGACTTGAGTTTGCTGCAGGAGTAAAAGTGGATGCTTACACATCACACAGATTTAAAGCACCCAGACTCTCCACAGGATGCAGTTTGAGAATATTACAGTAGGGGACTCGTACTTAGTGACAGGTTAATACTACTCAGTTGATATCATTAAAAAAATCTCACATGCAGAAATACTTTTAGAATTTCTCTTTCCCCATAGACTGAAGGTGGGAAATCACCCTGTGTTTAAAAAGAGACCAGGGCCTGGTGTCCCAAAAGCACCACACTTTTAAGTATTGTGAGAGCCATTCACTTACAGTAGGATAATCATAAACAAACTTCATGCTTGGACACAGTCAGGAAACCAGGTCCTGGCCTGGCATTCATGAAAAGGTGGAGCGCAAATCTACAATAAGCTCAGTGTAGAAACATGCAAGCAATCTGATTTAAAAATCAGAACTTGAAATGTGAATCTAAGCACAGAGGTTTATGCAGCTCATCTAGGAAATATGTTAGGGTTAAGAAACTATGCAAAATCCTGGGTGGTACTATATGTGTCCAGCTTCTCAGAGTCTTAATGGTAATCCAGTGTTTGCATTTAATGTCCTAATTAACATCATTTATGCTTTATACTTAGCTTAAAACAAAGCTGGGAAAAAAAAACAAAAGAAAAAAAAAAACACTCATTGCACAACAGGTGTCACTGGCCCAAAAGATTCAAACAAGTTTCATTTTGATGTCTAAATCATTGGGTTTTATCTTCTTTAACATTGAGGCACAAAACAAAAGAAAAAAAATTATCTCAGCCTCTAAGCATCATCCCAAATACACATCCATAATGTGACTGGGTGTAATAAAAATATCAATAAGAGCAAATGATATACAGATGCTTCAGTGTTAGGACCTAAAACAATAAAAAACCAATTAAGTCCTTCATTGCTGCATGACACAAAGGTTTCTACTAAACCTCAAGAAACCCATTTAAGAAAAAAGAAACAAAAGTCTGTTATGAAAATTTTACATAATAAAAACTGTGATTCTAGACATTATTAATACTGTGTTTCACTAGATGGCAATTGTTTTAGTCTTATAAAAAAGGACATCACTACGAAAAATGCATCAGCCTTTTAAAATATGCAGCGCTTCAATATAAAGTGCTTCATTACATTGTTATTTCTTTTTTTTATACAGTTTCTTATTAAAATATTGTATTCCCTGGAGTGAAACCATAGTAAACATGTTACACATTGGTAAAAATAAACATTTTGGAATGTCTTTAAAAAGTCCCATGGCCGGCTTTTGGTCAAGCTGAGCTTGTTCCGGGCGCCTAAGAAGAAAACAGTAATTACATTTTTATTATAAACAACAAGAATAAAAACACCTCAGAGAAGACCACAAAACGTGGGTAAAAAGACGGACAATGCCACAAAATGAGAGCAAGAAAAGGAGAAAAAAATGAAGGATGAGTGCAGATGTGAATTTTAGAGAGAACATGCTAGAAGAAGCAGAGGCGGACAGACAACAGCCGTGGCTCAAAGTTTTTAGAATGACACAAATATTAATTTTTACAAAGTCTGCTGTTTGAGTGTTTTTAGAGCTTTTTTGTCAGATTCTTGCTATGGTATACTGAAGTCCTGCGTCATGCCAACAGTAAAGCATTCATGTGTGGGGTCGCTTCTCAGCCAAGGAAATGGGCTCACACAATTTTGCCTAAGAACACAACCATGAATTGAGAATGGGATAAGAACATCCTCAGAGAGAAAGTTCTCCCAAAAATAGTTCCCAAGAACAGTTTGGTGATGAACAATACCTTTTCCAGCATGATGGAGCACCTTAAGGCCATAATGATAAGTGGCTCGGGGAACAAAACAGTGAAATCCTGGATGCATGGCCAGAAAACTCCCGAGACCTTAATTCCCTCAAGAACTTGTGGTCAATCCTCAAGACGTGGGCGGACAAACAAAAAACTACAAACTCTGACAAACTCCAAGCATTGATTAAGCAAGAACAGGCTGCCGTCAGTCAGGATGTGGCCCAGAAGTTGATTGACAGCATGCCAGGTTGAATTGCAGAGGTCTTGAAAAAGAAGGATCGACACTGCATATATCGACTCTTTGCATAAACTTTATGTAATTGTTAATAAAAGCCTTTGACACTAGAAATGCGTGTAATTATACTTCAGTATACCATAGTAACATCTGACAAAAAGATCTAACACGGCAGACTTTGTAAAAATTAATATTTGTGTCATTCTCAAAACTTTCGGCCACGACTGTATCTAGAGACTTTAGTGGTCCAAAATGTCAGCCTGTTAAAGAATTTAATTTGTTTGCAATTCTTCACCTGAAAATTATTGGTAGAAATATCACCACTCTCAGATAAGCCTAGAGAAGCCTTTTCTGGCGAAGCCAGGATGCCTAAACACACAAAGCAAAAAAATGAAAAATGAAAAATAAAAAAATTGATAAAGATTACCTTAATTCAATAGTAAATAATACAGATCCAGGTGGCACCGCAGTTAATGACAGCACCCATGGGGCTGAAACGTGACCCAGTACTTGGTGGAGAGAGTGTATACTGCCTAAGCTTGTGAGCCCAACCCTCCCTCCTTCCTCCTGCTGACTGCGGCTCATTTTCCAGCCTGCCAGTTCCATCCCTTGCATGGTCGAGTTCAAAAACCTCTCCAAAAGCAGCCCGGTGACAATAAGGCCACAGAGAAAGATATATTATTTACACAAGGGCACTTTGCGTACAAGACAGCCAGGAGTTTAAAAAAATAAATAAAAAAATAAAAAAAACACAGGAGAAGAAGAAGGACAACAGAAAAATAAAGAGTCCATGCATAAACAATAGACTGTTAGTGCAGAATGAAGAATGAGGCTGAAGGACAATCACAGACAGTAATGGTGATTAGTGAGTGTTAGTCAACACGTGGCCATGCTGGGTGTGCTCTGAAGCAGTGTGAGCAGCAGGAAGAATGTGAGAGTAGGTAGACACACACAAATGAAGATGATGAAGTCTTGACTGAAGCATATGACGAGCATGTACTCAGACAGCACCCAGTCGACGAACACACACAGCAGCAGGTAGTAGAGCAGGAACTCCTGTAGGACCTCCCACTCACAGCCTGCCGGTGTCATGGCCACACTCACCATGGTGTTCATCTCGGTCAGCCCCGCCTCTTCACGGGAACGAGAACGCTTGCTGCTCCGTCCGCGCTCTGCCGGCGCCACCGACCTCCGGCTGTTCTCCACAAACTCCTGCAAAACGACGTGAAACTAGAAATGTTACGTACAGGCAATACAACAAAACAGCAAAAATACTTAACATATTAAGCGCATCAGTAACAATGACAAGGAATCCAGACAATTTGGCAGCAATTTGTAGAATCTAACAAATCTACATCATTAACCTTCTTTCAACTTGTGTGTACACTCGCACTCATTCATTCCTTCATCTTCTATACCATTTATCCTGTACAGGGTTGTGGGGAGGCTGGAGCAGACTTAGGGCACAAGGCAGGGTACATCCTGGACAGATTGCCAACCCATCGCAGGGTGAGCACACACACATATACATACACACACACATACACACGATGGGCATTTTGGGAATTTAATCTCCATGACTGTAGGAGGAAATCAAAGTACCTGGAGGGAACTCACAGAACCCCGGAGGAGCATGCAAACTCCATACACACAGGAGGTGCGAGGCCACAGTGCTAACCACTAAACCACCATGAAGCCAGCAAGGAAATCCTGGTGGAAGAATGAGGCTTGGGGTTCCCTCTTTCTTACTACACCACGCAATCCTCATTTAAACATTCTACAAATAGGACTTGGACCGATTTCTCTGTGGCCCTCCTCGTAAACAAACTCACACTGGCCATATCACAAGTTGATATCAAAATTGCGCATATTGAACCAGGAATATGAAAATATGCATAACTCAAATCACCCAAAATGCTCCTTGATACCTGATTTCATGTGCTGGGTCACAATTGTTCTCAACCTGATGCACTGTTGAACTTTCTAGCAGACCTTCCGTCTAAATTAACTGAGTAAGCGTCTTTACTGAATATATGGGTATGTTAGTAGAATTTATAACAAAAAAACATTGTTATAAATATGTTTAAATAAAAAATAGAGAACATTCTTTTAATGACTAAAACATACACAAGCAGCATACAAGTTCCTGTTTAAAAGACCTATTTAAATGCTTATTTTTGGATGCCCCAGCAGAGATATTCTGCCCTGTGCACAGCGTAGGTTCTGCAATCGTTATGTGGAGCGGCAACTTTATAAATAATTTTGTATTCATATTTTATACTTGCGTGTGTTGAAATATGCTAGTTTAACTGAAGAGCTCAGGATAGCATTATTAATGTCTGGCTGCTGGAGATAACCACTGATGACATTAAGCTTGCAGGAAAGGCTCACCATGAGGGCTTTGTCCATATAGAACTCTTTGCCAGGTGTGCCGTCGTTGTATTTGGTGTCAATGGCGAAGCAGAGAAACAGCACGTCCACCACGATCTCGAAGATGGACAGGAAGCAGTGGGCCACCAGGAAGGCGAACAGGCACACGATGATGAGCGGCAGCACCCACTCTGTGTAGTCCCCCTGATAGTTCAGCGCCAGCACCCCCGCAAACGCTGTACATGTCACGATCAGGACCTACACACAATTCATTACGGAATAATCATCCCAGATATAACGGACAAATCAAGTCCATTAGTAATGCTAAATCTTTATATTCAATACAGTTTGAAGCTGAATTGTGGTATAAACTGAAGGTCACTCGGAACTTTACCTTGCCCAGGAAAAGCACAAAGTCTCCCACGGTGTTGATGGCTGCCACCCTCAGAGCGTTTTCCACCAGGATCACAAACGCATCACGTGCCGACGTGCAGAAACTGGTGCTGTTGATAGCCGTAGCTGCGTATGCATTCTGAACAGACACAGCACAAAAAATAATAATAATAAAATAAAAACTTGCCTTTATTTTTAAACGTAAACAAGAAAGTGACAAATTCTTCAGTATGATGATGTTCATTTTCCAGGAAATGACTAATATGCATAAAAGGTATATAACAGACAACAAAACAAATTAGTCACATACAGCAATAACAGTGCCTCATTATACAGTACAACATCAACGGTTTTATTTTATCATTTAAAGCAGCGTGTCAGATGTCTCTAAGGTATGTGTAGAAATTGTGAAGAACAGAACTGACATTGAGATAAAAGTCTAAAATAAATTTTAACAAAAAAACTGTCAAAGGAGTGGAGCGAGAAGAACTTGTTTGGAGCAGTAGGTGAGAAAATCAAATAGATCTGAATCAGAATTAGATTGATTGAACGCTTGATTGAAGTAGGTCTTCATATACAAGGGATTCAATTTAGTAATGTGGTGCAAACTGGTAAAAATATACACCACCACAATAAAAACCAATATGTGTTTGATCCCCGGGTGATGCTGTAGCCTCTCGCAGCTGAGGGTCTGGAGAGAGCAAATTGGCCCGAGCTCTCTCAGTGGGGTGGGATGGGAACCACTTAGTGCTCTCACATTAATTACAGCTCTACGGCCAGGCAGTCTGTGAGCTCACACAAGCGGGAGGAGGAGATAGCGCTGTTCTCCAAGTGCGTTACGCCGCCTCCAACGGCGTGTGAGCGAGCAGTTCGAAAAGATGCGTTTGGTGACGTCACGTGAAACCATGGCCCTCCCGACTGAGTGTTGTAGTAGCCATAATGTGGAGCCCCTAGTGGCAAGGAGGAATTGGACACGACTAAATTAGGAAAAAAATAAAATAAAATCGGGGGGAAATTCCTAGGGAAAAAAAAAAGTTAAGGTTTAAAAAAAGTGATTGATTTTGTACTGATCAATTTGAGCTACAGTAGCCCTTCTTTACTGTACACAAGCAAGCCGTCGCTCCTCACATGCATCAGTGAGCCTTGGCTGCCCAGAACTACTTCACCGGTTTACTGCTTTTTCTTCCTTGGACAACTTTTGGTGTGTCCTGAACATCCCACAAGAATTGCTGACAATCAAGTCATCGCAATATTACATGTGTGGTCATGTGTTATGGCTATGGCTGTGTGTGTGTGCGCGCGCGTGTGTGTATCTACTGTATCTACAATAAAGACAATAAAAAAAAGAGAGAGAGAAATGTTTTTGGTAAACAATAAACTTTTCCTAACTACACAGTTTACACATTAAGTACAAAAGACTGCAGTGTGTGCAAAAACCGGCTGGCTAAAGTATAGTACTGTGCAAAAAAAGTCTTGAACACCAATCATTTCATTTTAGCCAGACTTTCTTTTTGTTTTAATGCACTCTTGAGGAATAGTTCTCCAGGCCTGCTGAAGGATTTTTCATTTTCAATCCAGTTCCTCCACCTGAACAGTTTCACAGAAATGCATTTGTTTTGTTTAAGCCACACAGTGACCTATGAATCATTCAAGCATAAAACCATCTAATTTACGGTATGAACCAGTGAGAAACCGGTGCAGATGATGATCATGCTGGTGATTAGTATACTGGTGATGCTGAAGGCTGAGCGATTGGAACAGACGAGAGGGGAAATAAGGTTGCTGCTGAGGTTTTTACATAAATGATAAAACATTTGTTTGCATTTCTATAATTTAATCTACATCATATAAGCAATTTTATATGAATAAATGAGGGGTGGCTCAAGACTGTGCAATACGCGGTGTCAATATAAACAGCTCCAGATTGACGCGGTGTCAATCTCCAACAGCTGTAGTAACTCAGATACTATTGCCAACCCTACTGACAAGACATAACGGATTATCGTTTTTTAAATATCACTCTTCTGTCTACACAAGCCCGAGCAGAATGAAAAGACCCACATTCCTTGCTGAACAAACACTATGCCAACAGCGAGGCAGTTGGTAGACCCACAGTATTTCATCACAGTACCTGATTTAGATAATTGAGGCACTTCTCCAGACACCACAGGCAACAAATACACGCCTTTAGCATACAGCGTGCACATGCGTTCTCCTAGAGAGACAGAGAAGAAACGGAATAGAAATCACAATGATCGAATGATGTTCATTTATATTGCTATATCATATATCAGTCTGCTGTGTAGTGTAGTGGCATATTCAATGTTGAGTAACAGATGCATACTGAGGATTAACTGCATTACCGAAATTCAGCACAAACATTAATATTACTACTAGTAATATAAAGCATATACCATTATTTTTAAACAATAAACCTTATCTAAATATACAGTATAGATATGTGAAATAGAAAAGACTGTACAATGTGCAAAAACAGGCTGGCTCACACATAACTACGATTAAAAGCATTTTTCCGACATTGGTACATACCAGCTCAATTATACATGACTCAGTTATGACCTTGAACTTAAGCCTATGACTGCAAATGAAAAAAAAATTCTCTCATTATTTTATAAATTGGTCCACTAACAACAGTGAATTAAAATTCCTGTGAAACAGATTATATCCCACATTACAATTTCATGACCTCAACTTAATATTTCATAGCTTCATTATATGTTGGCAGACAAATAACACAAATCTGTGCATAAAATACAGAAAATAAAAACGAAAACTAATATAATGTGCTGGGTCAAGAGTTATTCTATAAGCTCTTAAATATTTGATGGTGGAAGCCATAATTACCCACTCACTCACTCATCGTCTACACTGCTTTATCCTATATAGTGTGCCAATCTACTGCAGGGCACACTCACATACACACACTATGGTGATTTTGGGATTGCCTATCAGCCTAACCTGCATGTCTTTGGACTGTGTGAGGAGACCAGAGTACCCGGAAGAAACCCACCAAGTACGAGGAGAACATGCAAACTCCATGCACACAGACCTAATGGGGAAATCGAACCCGGAACCTGGCGGTGCAACGTGACAATGCCACCATTGCCGTAAATAATGTTAGATTAATGTTGACTAGGAACATTCATGCAGCAATGTACTCACAAAACACTCTGCTACTATTTAATTCATTTAAATATTACTGTAATATATGTATATATATGTTTAATATTTTGTTATTTTTCTAATTGTCACATGCTTTTATGGGGCATTGTATTACACAATCTAATCTTTAGTCTGCATTTTATATTCTTGACAATTTTAAAAATCCCTGCTTTGGATAGTTCTGACAAAACAAATCTGGTAACCACAGAATAATGAACTATACAGAGGTTATTTAAATAAATCGAATGGGTGGCTGTGCTGCAACACATTGAAGACAGAGAACCTTCCCTGAGAAAATGTTTACTTCTTATACACTTGATGTCTCTGAATATGACCTTGCATAAATTTCTTTTGTTTTAAAAAGTTAATGAGAAACACAACTGGATATAAAATGAATGTTGCACAATGCAAAGTATAGTATAACAGAAAAAAAAAGTTCTCACACATGAAACGCACATTTTACGAGATCTGCAGAGTCTTGGTGTAGTGTATAATTTAGCATCTAGAGTATATTCCGGAGAGAGCTGATTGCAGTCTGCTGTGGACTGACCTTTCCTTTGAGCTGATTACGGATGTAGATGAGGATGAGACGTGGGATCTTGACCAGGGTGATAATGAAGGAGCCCTTGGCCACGGTGCCCAGGTGGTAACGGATCAAACGGAACACTGATGACAGGATGGGCGTCAAAGGGAGCTTGTTCTTGTCCCTACAAAGAGTCGGGGTGTTATTAAAGTGCAGATTCGCTTTTTTTCAGGTTACTGAACACGTGCAGCTACTTTCCACACCTCTCTCTGAAGATTTTATGATATTATGTTAACTAAACATAAAATCATAAATCTAATAGCTTACTAAGGAAACGCAACATTACCCATCAAACCCCAGATGGCTGTACTTGTAACTGGCTTTATGTTAGTTTGCATCTTAAAGTTCTAAAAAGAATTTAAGATAGATTAGAAGATAAATGGCACATTTCCAACCAATATATACAATTAACCTTTGTTTTTTTAATTGGTCATTTTCAATGGTTTCACTCCTGAATGATTTTAAGGCTAACAGCATACCTTTTTTTTTTTTTTTTCTTCCTAATTTAGTCGTGTAGAATTCCTCCCTGTCACTAGGGGCGCTCCCACATTAAGGCTACTACTGTCGGGAGGGCCGGGGACCATCACATGTTTCCTTCGAACCACGTGACGCCAGTCGACCGCATCTTTTCGAACTGCTCTCTCACAGACGCCCCTGATTGGCTGTAGAGCCGTGATTAATGTGAGAGCACCAAGTACCTCTCACCCCTCCCCTCTGAGATAGCTCGGCCAATCAGCTCTATCTAGACCTCTCGCGTGCGCCACTCGGAGACCAACAGCAAACCTTCTTGATCAATCATAGCACAAACACAAGCATCAAGTGTAAGATCCTGGTGGTTTTGTGTTTGGTCTTGGCACAGGCGATATCATGGCACAGAATGGCACAATTGAAAATAAGAGTAGTCCCAGAATTAATATTTGATCTAGATGCTTGGTTTTGCTGCTGTTAACTATGAAATCAAGGGTGAGTCAACAATAAACCTTTAGAATTCACATCAATATTTTAGTGGTGGACTAAACAGCAGGCTTTTTTTTTTTTTTTTTACTTTAGTGCTTAAAGGGAAGTTCACTAGTGTGTGAAATTCCCATTTGCACCTTAACCTTAACCTGCAAGATTTAGACTTGTGCACCAGTCTATTAATCCTAAATAATCTTCCATATATTAAACTTTTAACTGTGTAATCTAACATCTACTATAACCTTAAACTCAATGATAAATAATTCAAATGTGTTTATTTAGGTAGTGGCTGAAAAAGCCTATATACTGTACATGCGCTGACATTACCAGGTTACAAACTTGAAACTAGGTTGTAAGAATTGAGAACATTTAATGCTTGAATAAAAGTCAGAATGCAAAGTGGATTAGAAAATACCACTGTGCCGGAAATGTTTCAAATGTCATAGCCCCTGTAGTGCCACTCTGCCCACAGCAGTGCAGGCATGTACGTGACCAGAAAAAGATCAAATGTGCAAGGCCGGGGAAAAAGGTCTCGTGTGCAACCAAAATGAGCACCAAAGTTCCACTTGCAGTTTTAACGCTACCAAAACTGAAAAACTATGCGATATATATAGCTCATTTCCAATATAGTTATTTTAGAAACATTGATCAGCCATAACATTAACACCACCACCCACAAACTAATAAAAAAGAGTGAATGCTGGCTATGACATAAAGGCACTAGAACACTCAGCACGTCACAGCCTGTCGCCTAGGGGGCTTCAAGGTTCAAGAGTTCAAGGTTGTTGACCGGCCTCTAAATTCCTCGGATCCCAATCCGACCGAGCATCCATAGGGTCAAACAAATCTGATCCATGCAGGCTCCACCCTGCAATCTATAGAACCCAAAGGATCCACCACTATCGTCCTGGTGGACATAACACACCATAACACACCCCCAGAAGTCCCGTGGAACCAACACCTCGAGGGGCCAAACCCGCCCCATCGTCACAAGGGGAACCTGAAACCTAAGTGATATTAATGTTAATGTTATTAAAGTCATGGCTGATCAGTGTATATACAGTATACAGCTGCAGTACCTCAAATATAACTGCTGCAGCAGTTAAATAAAGGTTTACTCTAGCCCTCTAATGTATACAGTTACAGAACAGAGCAATAACAGATTCCAACAGACCTGGTAAAGTAGTATGTGACCACAGCTCCAGCTACAGTCATCTGCTGACAAGCCAAGATGAATTCACTTATCCAAATGAGACCCACAGCGTGGTACCAGGTGAGGTACTGCAGCGGGCCACTCAGTCTGAACTCAGTCAGATCGGTCATCTCCTTCTTCTCTGGATTCCCTGTGATTATGCAGAGATATGTAAATATGTATATACATGTACATGCATACATATACAGGCACTAGGTTGAGTCAAAAATCATCTGCACTCTGGTTGTAGAATTATTATTATTATTTTTTTAGAAAATACAAATACATCAGTCTTTGAAATAACAAGCTTTCGTATTCCCTCATTAAAATGTTTTAGTCTGAGCTGCGAGCCACAATCCACACACACATCCAGACTGTGCAACAGCTTTTTTCCCACAAGCCATCCGTCTTCTCAACAAAAAGGGACTGGACAGATAAACACACACACACACACACACACACACACACACACACACACACACACACACACACACACACACACACACACA
>JAQQZT010000012.1:12460124-12470918 GCA_030068275.1 Clarias platycephalus
TACACGTACGCCAGACAGAAAGCTGCCGTGGAAGAACGCACATTCTCACGTTAATTTCACTGTTAGTAAATCCGACCATGAGCGTGAAAACTGGCGTAAGCAAAGTTTTTGTGCGTACGCAGCGTTGATACATGAGGCCCCTGGTGATTTTGTTCTGTCGTGGTGAAATATGCTATCGTGCAAGCGAGAACTGATAGTGATACGTTTAATAGTCTATATAAATATATGACATATAAACTATTCTAAAGCAGTATGAAGAGAGTGTTAAACTTTGTGGTGCTGCTGCAACCTCAGCCGGGAGGCTTTCACAGCCCGAAATGTCTTTCACGGCCCTGAAAGAAAGACTGTTTCAAAGTTCATTCACCCTGGAGTGGTGAGAGAAAAATAATACCTATTGAGGCCACATCTTACTGCACTGGTGCTTGAAAATCTACAATTCATTCCCAAACATGGCAGCGCTTCAGCGCTGTTATTTCACCGGTGAAAATATAAACTAATCCCAGGAAAAATATTCACTTGAGCTTTTCTAATTCATATCTATTGGTGCAGGTGTCTGCTTACACTGAGCAAGTAGCTTATTTTAAAGTAAATTATTAAATCTGGCACATAACATCGCTTTTCCTCAAGATTTTAATTTCACTTATGGTGTCTATATAAATATTAGACGTTAAACTTCAGGTAGATATCCAGCCAGCCAGTAGATGTCCAGCCAGTTTTAAAAATATGTTTTAATAGATATGTTTAAAGAGATTATGTAGTGCCAAGGGGAGAATTTTAGCACATAACACTTGGCTCTCAGTTCGGGTATTTTACATCCCCTCTGCTGCAGATATGTTTGCTCTAACACCCCGTAAGAGCGACTTACATTTTTATCTCATTATACATCTGAGCAGTTTTAGGGTTAAGGGGCTTGCTCGAGGGCCCAACAGTGGCAACTTGATGGTCGTGGGGTTTAAACCTGGGACCTTCCAAACCATATTTTTTTAAGTAAGCCATGTGTTGCGCTTTTGTTTCTGTTTCTTTAGATAAAAAGTTTTTTCAAATCCATAAATACATACATTCATACATACATAAATGATAACAGGCTCATCAGAACAAGTAGAACTATTATTGTTATGTTTACATGTTTATTGATGTATTAAATTTATTTTAATCAATATATATATTTTTTACATTTAGTTGACATATTTTTCATTTCCATGTGTTGCTGCATGGTATAAACTGTGTCTCTGCATTATATTGTAGTCACAGTCTGTTTGAATCCTGTGGATTTAAACATGTGGCTCTGTAGCCCACTTTGTAGAAAATACAGAGATATTTATGGTCCACCCCTAGCTTTATATTAATGCACATATTGTAAGACATTATCACTTCTATAGTAACAGCTCATACACAGGGACTTGCACGGCAGAGGCTTCATATAGTCAAGGTATAATAACGAACAGATTTTTAAAGTGTTGTTTAACACTGTTCATTTATGTGATGATTTTAAGGACACATTCACAGAAGGAGTAAGGGCTGTCAACACTCCCAGGCCCAGTTATGCTTTCCTCTTCCCTCTGTGTTCAATGTAAAATGACCGGGTGTGTGAGTGGGTGGGGAGAGAGAGAGAGAGAGAGAGAGAGAGAGAGAGAGAGAGAAAGAGAGAGATGCTACTGGGGGAAAGGATGTTTATCACAGCTCTAATGCATGTGAGAACAGGAGCCAACTTGTCATTCATTAATAAATGCAAATAAAGAAAATAATGTACTTTACGTGGTTTCCCACTTTTAGGGGTTTCCCCAAGTGGCCACTAACCTTTCGCAGACAAACAGAAAATAGGCTTTGACCATTAAGCAAAAATCCCACTAATCATTTTAATACTTTTATTTAATTTTTTTTATCATTATCCAGTATGCCATGAGCAAAACAAGAGATACAGATATAAATGAAAAGAAATATATGATGGAAAGAATGACTAATTGGAGAGCGCCAACTGAATTGCTGCCAGATGTTGGCTCAGTGCAATTCTAGGACGTATTTAATTTCACAACTGCGAGCTGTCATTCACTCGTCCCTCCACTCTGCAGTGGGCCGGCCCACCTGTGGCCTTAATCTTACCTAATTATCCATACTGTCATACTGGTAGAATTACTACCATGATTCCTGGTCAAAGGACCCTAATACTTCCCTGGATTCTTAAATAAGGTTTAGCTCACATCTCTTTCAGAGGCACCATAAACAATGTATTTGTACACATGATTCATTCATTCGGGGGGGGGGGGGGGGGGGGGTTGGGGGACAGACTGCAAGTACCTAGCAACAACATATATAGGAATATTACATTTAACTTCCATGCGTTAGGTGAAAGTGGACAAGATTTCATGGGATGTAGAGCTGGCAACACAAAATGACAACATAGTGTCAATAATGAGTTATGATATGACGTCCTATTTAATCATGGACTATTTATTATATTGGTGAAACATATACTGTACATCTTGATACAGTACATATTGTGAATGGTTGAAATGCTTTATTAAATCAGAATATGATATACACTTTATTGCCATAAGTATTTGCTCGCCTGCCTTCACATGCATATTAGCTTGAGTAACATCCTATTCTTAATCCATAGGGTTTAATATAATGTTGGCCCACCCTATGCAGTTATAACAGCTTCAATTGTTTTGAAAAGGCTTTCCACAAGGTTTAAGACAGTGTTTATGAGTGTGAATTTTTGACCATTCTTCCAGATGCATATTTGTGAGGTCAAACACTGATTTTGGATGAGAAGGCCTGGATTGCAGTCTTCGCTCTAATTCATCCTAAATTTATCGTCCTTGCTTTATGCACTGGTGCGCAGTCATGTTGGATCAGGAAGGGGCCATTCACAAACTGTTCACACAAAGTTGGGAGCATGAAATTGTCCAAAATCTCTTGGTATACTTCCAGTTCCTTTAACTGGAAGTAAGGGGAGCCGTGCCCAACTTCTGAAAAACAGCCCCACACCAGTTCCAACATGACTGCTCAGCAGTGCACAAAGCAAGATCCATAAAAACATGGATAGATGAGCGAGTTTGGTGTGGAAGAACTTGACTGGTCTGGACTGAGTCCTGACCTCAACCCGATAGAACACATTTGAGATGAATTAGAGTGTAGACTGCGAGCCAGGTCTTCTCGTCCAACATCACAAATGAGCTTCTGGAAAAATGGTTATACATACCCATAAACATACTCCTAAACCCTGTGGAAAGCCTTCCCAGAGGAGTTGAAGCTGTTATAGTTGCAAAGGGTCCAACATCATATTTAACCCTATGGATTAAGAATTCGATGTTACTCAAGTTCATATGTATGTGAAGGCAGGCGAGTGAACACGTTTTGAAATATAGTGTTTTTCTGTAACATGGGCAGAACTCCACTTGTCTGTCATATGTACCAGTAAAGTACAATAATACAAGCATATGATGGGCAGGATGACCTAAAGGGGTCCATTTAAAGGTATTACATAATCAATCCATTTATATTTAAAGCATTTGGCAGAGACCCTTATCCGGAATGACTTACACTTTATCTCATTATACATCTGAGCAGTCGTGGGTTAAGGGCCTTGCTTAAGGGCCCAACAGTGGCAACTTGGTGGTACTCGGGTTTAAAACTGTGGCCTTCCGATCAGTATTTTAATGCCTTAATCACTGAGCTACTCCTGACAGAAAACTGTTGTCTCCAGGTTTTGTGTTTTACACACTTCTTTCTATTTGGGTTCTAACTCACGCTGGTTTGTCTGGTAACAAAACAATGGCAATAAGACTAAAGCGCAGAATGTCTGCTTCAATTTAATATTATGTGCATCCAAATCGTTGTGTGTATTTGCACATTTTTTTTAATACACGTTCATCCAATTCACTGAGACTAAAATGCAACCGAGCCGGTTTAAAAGCAATAAAGTAGAAGGTTCTTGTCTGGGCAAAGTCAGTCTTCCTTAATTTAAATGTGTCATCATCAGGGAAAACACCCAGCATCCTCCAACATGATGACTATAAATCACTGATTTCAGGCAATTATTTCCTACACTGAAACAAACATAAGTGGTGACATGGTCATTTTTAAGAGTGTTCATCTGTTCATGGACATAGGAGTCCCTGAACTGGCATTCAGTATATAATGTGATTTTTATATATTTTGTAACAATAAAGTCACAAAACAAATAAGCACTTACAGCTGCATACAATAAAATACAGCAGCAGCATAACAAGAATACTTGCAGTTTCTAAAATTAGACAGGGCCTAATATGGTTCCCTGAGGGACATCGTTAGATAATAGAGAACTTAAATGTAAATACATTATTTCTGCTTTTACCCTTACTGGGGAGAAAGTGTAACTGTGCAATTACAGGTACACAGTCACTACATATACTTGTAATTTATTTATTTTTTGTTTTACATTTTTATATATATAAGAACACACTTTTAGACATCGTTAAAAAAAAAAAAAACACATGTAAAGATTAAAAACATAAAATTAAAATCACGCTGTAGAGAACAGAGGAGCAGGATGACCTGAAAGCACCAGGAATAACAATATACTAACTGGAAACAATACCAATAAACTGCAATCATCTCTGTTCCTATACCTCATACAAAACTCCTTTGATATACAAGGAGCACATACGTGTGTCTAAAAGCATTTAGACAAATCCAAACAGCTCCTCAGCAAAGAAAATTTATTAATAACTTTTTGGCAATAAAATTCCCTGTCATATTTGGAGAAAGAAATGTTGTGCTTGTCTGCAAACAGTACTGCGGCATTACACGTCATCAAAGAAAATATGAACAGAGTGATGTACCGGGACATATCAAAGGAGAACTTGATCTCCACAGATTCAGTTTCTTGGCAGATGAGAAGATAAAACAACTTTCTACAAGATAATGAACCCAAGCATACAGCCAAAATATCACAAGAACGCCATGCATGGCCTAGCTAACCATGGGACCCTTGGGAAATTGCAGATGATTTGCCAAGAGGCACGGGCCAAATTTAATCACAATGATGCAAAAACCTAATTACTTAAACTCATATTACTTAAACTTGATTACCGTGTCTGAATGTAATTCCTCTATTTTATTTCCCTATTAGTTTCCTTTTTATGCATTCATGCTTATGAATGCATATTCATTTCTTTATATTTATAAGTACAATGTCAAAACATACGTGTATGAATCTGGAGTTGATATTCGACCCTCAATAGTGTCTGAATACTTATTTCCTCTTACTGCATGCCTCACAAATTGTAAGAACAAGAAAGGACAAAAATACTTAACGTAAAACAGTATTCCAAATACATAGTAGTACTAAGAACTTAGCTAGTAGTACGTAACACAAAGTAAACTGCACTAAACGAGCCAGAAGGTATAATCCTGACTTAACTCCCACACAAAGTTCCTCATAAATTGAAAACCTACATACTGTCAAAGCTGTCACCCGCTGCAAAGTGATTTCCTGTTCTCTCAATTTAAGGTGTTTTCGATTCTCACAGTGTGTGCCAGCATTTTTCAGGAAATTACCTATGATGCTCTTAATTCAATTCAAGTTAATCAGACGTCTTGGAAAGCCGACTTAGCTCAGTGAGGCAGCTTCCTGTTCATATGGTTTATTGGCATGATCTCTGAGAATGCCATTAATATATGGCATCTTCAGATTTTTTGGATTTTATCAGATAGTTAATCGAGTCATTTTAAGCTAGTAGCATCTGGGACATCAGCTACCAAGTGACTTAGTGGGGGGGTAAAAAAAAAAAAAAAAAAAAAAAAAAAAACACAGAACACAGCAAGATCCTTCAGCAGTGGATTAATTAAAGGACTCATTTCCCAGTATAAAATATACTAGTATATACTGACACTCAAACCTCAATGTTAAGCTTGATTCTGCCTTGTGTTTCTGCTGGTATGAGTCAGCAAAGACAGTAAGCAAAGATTGCTTTAGCTTAATAGACGGTAAATGCAATGTCGGAAAAAAAGCATGCAGAAAAGGACAAAAATCATAAACAATAAGCAGTTCAAATGACTAGAGCGATAGGGCAAAGACCAGAAAATGAGAACAAGAAAACCTGAAACTAGAGCAAGAGCCATAAATGCCTAGACATTACGTCTGAGAAAAAAACAAGGCTTAAACAACAGTTTTTAATTAAAGTGTGCATAATTATCCTGATGATAAATTTCCTGATGAACTTGAAAGTTTGCAGTTTGATAAGACAGGTCAGGTGGGCGTGGTCGTGAACTAGCAGTTCTGCTTCATAAAGCATGGGACACATGCTGTAGGACGACTTGAGCAGACTCACATTATCAGTGCACACAAGTGAAAGCTCCATTACTGAATGACCTTGCTTCTACCAAGCCATATTTATGAAGTACTAACAAAGAGAAGAGCACACTTTATTCCAAACACAGAGAGGGCAAATTAGTTTGACATGAATGCAAATGAATTGGGGGGGGAAAAAAACTCTTCCTGTAGTCCATTAAGCACTGTGCGGGTTGTGACTCTGGCCCCCTTAAGATCCTTTCTGAATTATTTATGCCTTTGTGTGGCTTTAGCAGGCCTCTCTAGTCTGAAGGTGAAGTCACAGCTAGCTCACATATGCAGGGATGTGATAATCGAAGGGCACCGAATTGTTCACAGACGCTGCAAGGACGCAAAAGAAAGCATAAAAGAGCAGACTCACTTTCTGTCACTGTGGTCCAAGCCGCTGAGCTTGACCCCTTCGATGGCCTCATTCATCTGGCCGCAAGTGTTGCCGTAGCTGTCATATCCAAAGACCAGGCGTGCTGCACCGCCTGTCACTATAGTGTAACCACAGATAGCACCCTAAAAACAAGCAAACAACAATAAGCATTCAGCACACATCGAACAAGATTATAGAAAACAAATCTCATTCTAGCTGTGTAGACTCAAATCTATTATGGTGTATATATACAGTATATATAATAAAGTATCATTAATATTGTGGAAAAAACATTTCTTTTAGATTGTGGTATTATATAAAGCACTATGGGACCTAGTAATGATAGAAATTCATTTAAGCATTGTTTTATTCTCATTTATGCATTGTTTGAAGTTGTATTCAATCATACATTCATCTTCTGTAACCGCTTTATCATGGACACATTGTGGTGGATCTGGGGCATAACTCAGGAATACTGGCCATGAGCAGGGAATACACATTATTAAGTAAATACTCTATACTTAATAATGCGGTCCTTCTATTTTGCCACTTGTCAATAAACGGTGCAGAAAAAAATCCTTCCACTATTACACTATCAGGCAGTTCATGTGTATGTGTTTTTTAGGGTTTTGCTTTAGAAGAGGGACCGCTAAAGGGAGGGTTTTTTTTTATTGGGATTTGGAGTTTCAAAACAGCTAGCTTCAGCTAAATTCCAAAAATCAATGACTTTATATGTCAAGGTCCGTCAAATATTGGACTGCAATCTGGAAGCAGACTTGCCAAAGTCTTTCAATAAACAGAACCATGTCTTGGTAAGATACTACAAAATTGATAAAAAACTTTCAATTGGGGGGCCATAATTCAATGACTCAAGTTTTCTAAACACGAACCACCCAGCTTTTCTTTTGTTCGAATTTTTATTTTGTTGTGTATCAAATCATATGCACTTATATGAATTATTCTGCTGAAGTTGGCGCATCGGACCTGAAACTAGAGGCGTTCGTTTAGAAATAAACAGTATTATCCCTTCTCATCATCGAGAACATGGCTTGTTATGAGAAGAAAAAAGGTTGACGGAGACATTCAGGGTTATACTCCCAATGTCAAATTCAAAACAGATATATTGAACTCGATTTATGTAATTCCGTAAAACTAAACTCGTATTTTAGACATTAACTGGTGCTCCCATTCAGTTATAAGCCTGAGAAAATAGAACTGGAGACGCCTTTAAATAGCTAGCGCAACCTAAAACATGCATATTAACAGGGCAATTCTCCAAACACCCATATATATTTAAGTACTAAAAATAATCCAACCTGCTAATACATTTTCAATCGTAACTTTTAATTACTCTTGGGCTCGAGTTAAAATACGATCAATATTAAGCCCTGTTTTTATGATAGATAATAATGGCCTTATGAAGAGTACAGTACATCAGCATGTGTCTTTAGGCTGTTATTATCTGAAGTCATGAATAAGTAGCTCACCATTCCCCCGCAGAAGAGCATAAATAGAAGGAACCATGGGAGATCTGTGCAGCTTCGGTCCTCCAAGGGTTTCCATTCTCTTTTCACCCTCTGAAATGCACAAATGCAATGTCATCCCAGTCCAACAGCACTCACTGCATGCAACTAACACAGAGCACGAGCTTGGAAAAGCAGCGCTTGCTCAAATGTCCTGCATAAGACAGTAGCATCCTGAAGGTAGAGTGAAATGTGCCAGATATTCGTTTTGAGTGCATGAGACTGCACTCGTAAATTATCTGCTATTGAACCGAGAGCAAATCCCTGGGTTGGTGTTTGTCGTGAGGATAATCTCAGTACATCTCATCCTGATGGGCTCCAAACGGAGAGGAGCTGCAGGGATATTTCGCGCATCAGTACACTAGGGGATGCACACTAACACACACACACACACACACGGTGAAATGCACAAGGCAAAAATGACCAACACTTCGAGAGTCAAGTGCATCCTGCTCCGCTATGGAGGAAGAACAGGACATCCTGGACCCTATAGGATTAAACCAACACAACCAATGCAACCTGGTGTTTAACAACAAAAACAACAACAAGGCGTGAAGTCCGCGGGCGGCATTGACACAAAAACACCACGATAACACATCACACCAAATCACAGCACAGTAACACAGCACAGCACGCGCTACATCTCTGTCAGATTTGTGTCTCCGGCTCGACAGAGGGCCGGTGTAGGCGGAGGATGGCACGCTTCCCTCACCTCTGCGCTACCGCAGCATCCCATTGCAGGTTTGAGTCGCACAGACCTCAACGCTTCAGCGCAAGAAAACAACAATGAGCCCAAGTTGCGGGGAGCCGATGAAGTGTGTTTGACCCCCGCATCCACCGCGTGCCGCGCACTAACACGACGCGTCCATCAGACCAGGCGCGCAAACGCGTCTCCCCGCGAACGCAGCGAACTAATATCGTCTCTCCTGCCTCCAGGTAAAGAAGGATTAATACTTCAGGATTAATAGCGCTGCACTTCCGGCCGGACCGAGCAGGTGTAGCCGGAACAGAAACGCATCGTCCACTCACGCCGCGAGCTGGCCGAGGATGCGCGCGCAAGGGATGCTGGGACGCACGACGACACCGCCAATTTTAAAACCCCCTCCAATGGGCAACGCATGTTTTTATTATTATTATTATTATTCCTGTAATATAATTTTCTATATTTTTTATATATTTAATGTGATTTCAAATTGTAGAGTTTTTTAAGTAAATAAAACAAAATAGCTTAGAATTAAAATTAAGCAAAATCAAAGGTGCTTTGATGCTTCCTATCCTGTACTATTGATAAGAAATACACATATATAATAATAATAATAATAATAATAATAATAATAAAATTATCGGCTTTTATTCCCAAGCAGCAACGCCGTGTACTTGTACAAACCTACAAAACTTCCCTCCTATAGAATAAGTACATGCTGTATAAGCTAGATGCTAAATGTATTAAATGATAATGCATTATCAATACAGAATTAATTGTAGCATTAATGTTGATCACCTTTAATGGAAACAGGCCAAATCAACACCACGGTCAGTGACTAACATCAATTAGTCTAATCAATACTATAGCCACGCCCATTCCGGAAGTTCGTTAAAACAAAGAAAGCAACAAATACAAGCCACGACACGTCCAACGCTTTTGTGGCGTCGTGTGTTAGACGTAGAAACAAGCAAATACGTCTGGCAGTAGACGTGTAATTCTAAAATAAAACAGCACATCACAATTCAGCTTACGTGTAGCTTTAGCTAGTATTATATAAATCAATATTTTATAGTGGACTAGAGGTAACAAATATCTCATACAGACTATTAATGCACTGCACTTTGTCTTCAAAGAATGCACAAGTTAATTAAGCAAATCCTTGTAAACTATCCAGTCAACGCCAAAGGTGTAGCCTATTTCCCGAGACTCTTTGTGCTCTTTCTTAATTTTAACCTCGAAAGATTGTCCAGCCATCACTGTGACTTATCTGTATGTATCAATGATCGAAACACTAAATCCACCTTTCTCCAGATCGACCTCGGCTGATAGGAGCTTGATGCTGATCGTCTCTGCTCGCCCATCTTCCCCCGTGTAAAGCAGCATTACGAGCTGACTCCGGCAATGGCACCGAGCTGCCAAGGCGCGATGGAGAAGGGAGCCATTGTTCTATTGTTCGCTGTTGTACCAGGGAGAGGGTGGGCATTAGTGTGTGTGTGTGTGTGTGTGTGTGTGTGCCAAGACAGAGAGAGAGTGAGAGAAGAGAAACAGGGAGGGAGGGAGATACAGGTGGATGGATCCAGGGGCGTCGCACCCGTGGGGGATGTGGGTGTTTTAACACCCACACTTTTCCCGGTGAGAGGTTCAACACCCACACTATTTCTACAGTTTTCCCGCAGTTTTGAACAAACGCCTGCGCATTCGCTCCTCCGTTTCTCTGGCCGCTCTGTGTCTACGCTCGCTTCAGTTCTCCTCTCAAACATGACACCGGCTGATGATTGGCTGTCAGTCCCGCCTCTCTTGGTGTGTTAGATTTATCGGTCAGCTCGTGCAGAGGAGGCGGGAACTTATGGTTGTTATGATTATTTAC
>JAQQZT010000012.1:12476058-12499343 GCA_030068275.1 Clarias platycephalus
GAATGTAGAAAATAAATCACTAAACAAAAACAAAGAAATTTGCAAGTGACCCCAAACTTTTGAATGGTAGTGTATATCAAAACAATTGTTACCTTTGAACCTGGTAACGTAATAACCTCAGTGAGAGAACAAATGAGTCAAGTTTGGAAAAGTGGTCTAGAGAAAGACTCTGTACTGCCTGTGCTGTCACTTCAGAACTGACCACTTTCAACCCCAACTGTTGTCAGAATTGGGCTATGAAAAGCATCACATTCTGTGTAATGACTAAACAGGCCTTGTTTCTTTTTTGCTTTACTTAAGTAATGTTAAATTGTACTAGTGTCCTGCTGACTATTAAGCAATATTATGCTCCGGATGACAATAATAAGGGAACTATTCTCAACCAAGCATGTGAAAAATTTTAAGTGTTTGAGAAGCAACATGTTTTACAAAGGTTGAGTCAGCCCAGGTGACCTTTGGCTGCTCTAATGCTATCAATAGTCTGTGATTAGGCTCAGTGCTGTGGTTTCACAAATGCATTTACCATCAGCATGAAGTAGTGAAAACATGAATCATCTATGCTGGTGGACAAATTATTAATGTGGCTTTCCATCTTTTTTTTTCTTCTTTTTTTTTTGTAAAGATTTTATTACACATGCCAATAAAATAGTCCTAGATATGGAAGAAACCTTAAGGCTTATAAGAAGAGAATAGCATGAAACAGAAAAAAAAAATTAGAACAAAAATAGATAGAATAAATATGTAGTTATTTTACTGCATAAGAAATTAAATTTAAGTGCTTAATCAGTAAGTGCTTTATCCTGGTCAGGATCCAAGTTCCAGCCCAGAAACAGATTAGAGCACACTCTGGATAGCTGAGAGTATGTTCCAAGTTGACCAGTGTGCACCAGTCCATCACAGGGCTCAGGATTGGATCAGGGCTCTGTGAGACAGCAATATTGTCCATGTTGACAGATTTGTCTTATGCTGTTTGACTAAAACCCATACACCCCATCCCTAAAATCAAGAACATTGAGTAGCTCTCCTCAACCCCAAGTTCAACAAGTGACGCCAAATCTGGACACAACATCAGCAGTAAGCAAAGAAGGACCTCTTCAACTTGAAATTAATTTATTACCTAGTGTTCGCAAATATATTCACTTCACTTAAACTGTAACATAGACTATACAGTTTGCTGATTTGTGGCATTACATCTACATTATTATCTCAGCTAAGCAATAATGAGATAAACATGGCGACATCAACTTCATGCCGCCTTGGAGATTGAATTGACATCCCACTTCCAAGATCAGTCAATCAGTATTATAGAAGTGTAATTAGATGTAAATGATGAAGGCTATAGTATCTGTGAATTGTTTGTTTATTACGTAAACATTGTATACTTAACTCAGATCTCTATCTGATAAATGAATAATTGAGATTTTGCAATTACAGGTGGCACAGTGGCTTAATGGTTAGCACTGCTGGTGTGTGTTGCATGGAGTTTATATGTTCTGGAACTGCTTGGTGGGTTTCCTCCAGGTACCCCGGTTTCCTCCTACAATCCAAAGACATGCAGGTTTATCTTTTTTTTTTTTTTTTTTAACAGGATAAAGCGGTATAGACTATGAGTGAGTGAAAAACAATTACTAGTCACACTCATACTCACTTATTGTCTATACTGATTTGTCCTGTATACAGGGTCACGGGGGATGGAGCCTCTCCCAGGAGACTAAACCCTGGACAGGGTCCCAATCCATCGCAGGGCACACACATATATGTATTCACACACTCATTCACACACTACAGGCAATTAGCCTAATCTGCATGTCTTTGCACTGTGGGAGTAAAGCAGAGCACGCGGAGGAAAGCCACGAAGCACAGGGAGGCGGGAATCGAACCTGGCTGGTAATCGAACACAGATCCTGGAGGTGCAAGGCGACAGTGCCGCCCAACTTGTTACATTTTTTTGGAAAATGTATATTATCAGTGTAAGATGTACAGTTCAAAAGAGCACCATACTATATAAACCTACTAATCCTACTGTATGACATAAAACCACTGTTTACTAGTTAGTGCATTGGCTCATCTCGGCTTTTTTACTGGATGTTCGGCCACTGAGTAGGATCTACCCACACCCACACACTCACACACACACACACACAAACACAGACTCGCGCGCGCTCATTCCTCGTGACCGGAGGTAACCTCTGCAGTGTGCGTCCTGACTGCTCTATAAAGCCGCTAGCGAACGGAACAGATGCTCTTTGCCAAAAAGACAGACTCGCTTTAACAACACACATCGAGCAGGAGTGACTAAATGGGGGAAAGAGTTTAAAAACCGAGTTTTACACGGAAACACAGCGAATGCCCGAGAACAAACCATCAAAGGTGTGCTGGAGAAAAGGTAAAGCACAATCGTTTATTTCATATAAAGTGTTAGAGGTAATAAGTGCGAGTCTGTACACTGATAATCTCATCATCATTCACTTGATTAATGGCTGGATACGGTTTTTTTTTTTGTATATTCAAATGATTTTAAGTGAACACGAAAATGTCGAAAAGTCTTGCTATTATTATTGTTAATGTTGTTATTGTTGTTATTCTATACAGTGTTGTTTTGTTTGGAGAACAGATTCATAATGACTTCATACGAGCTCCTTCTTTTTCTTCTTCTTCTTCTTTTTTTTTTTTTTTTTTTAAGGAAACTATAATTTGCTACAAAGTTTGTCCCCCAACACACAAACATTTGGGACTCGTTACACTGTAAAAGTAACAGTACAGTAGTTTTCTTTTAAAAAAGGGACGAACAAAAGGAAGAGTAATGCTGTTACTGGATACCCCATGGAATTTGTTCAAACCACAAACTGGTTCAACTAAACCTAAATTAAACTGGAAGTTCGCATTCAATCTGTAGTTGTCGTCTAACTGATTTCTTAACACATTTCCCCGAAGTTCTCACAGACACAGAATTAGCCCACACATACAGGCTTCACCCATGTAAGAGTGACGTATTAAAGAAGTGTTCTACAGAATGTTCGAGACATGTTTCCACTAGTCGGAGAAGAAGCGCATGGATAATAAGAGGTTCACAAATCCACATAGCTGTGGAAATCAGACACTTAATCATACAAAATCAAAAACAATCTTTATTTGCTTGAATCATTTTCTCTTTCGAATATGAAGAGTGACTATTTTTGGGTGTATCAGTTATCATCCTTAAAAAAAAAATTGTCACACATGCTCGTGTCATTTTGATTTGAAATGGTGAGATATAAATTGACACCAAGTTGACACCATTTGTTATTTATTTATTTTACAAAAGTACGACAAATTGGTGACGTCAAGTTTGTTTGGTGCTTAGCACGACTGTCGCCTTGCACCGCCAGGTTCGGGGTTCCTCGGGTTTGTGTGCATGGACTTTGCGTGTTCTCCCTGTGTTTGGTGGTTTTCCTCCAGGTATTGCAGTTTCCTCCAACGGTCCGAACACATGCAGATTATGTTAACTGGCGCTCCCAACGTGCGCATATGTGAATGAGTATGTTCGTGTGTGTTCCCTGCGATGAATTGGCACCCTATCCAGGCGTACCCCACCTCATGCCCAAAGTCTACCGTACATAGGATAAGCGGTGTAGAAGATGAATGAATGAAAAAAGAAAGCAAATAGGTGCCAAAAGTATTTTTAATGATACAGGATATGCATCATAAAACTTACCTTTTATAAGCTTTACTACTTCGGTAAAAAATCTCAAAGACCATCTATTTACATGGAAGAGAAAATCAAGCATCTGTTAAAGAAAAGGATAATAATAATGTGGTTATTGATTTATAAGTAATCATGATACTGAAAGGAAAAATGGACAGGAAACATGTTGCGGCATGTAAAAATCTTAAAATGTGTGAGAAGGAAAAAAAAAGTATGTGACCTCATGCTATGTTACGTTAACTCTATGTCTCATTTGCGCTCAAACTTGATTACACACACCTGGTAGAAGAAGCATGCCCAGGTATGTGAAGTGGTTTGGCACTTCTTTACTGTTCCCCCCGAAAAATTAACCTGTCTCCGCCAAAAGTTGATATGGCCTTGGGATTTCTCCATAATTAACAGACCACACAAGTTAGGCGGAATTTTTGCACTGTGTCTGGTTAATGCCGACATATTCCTCTGGTGCTGATGTTTCTTTATTGTTTTCTGATTTGCCAGTCTAGTGGAGTCTACAATATAAACAATGTTTTTGTTCAACATTGTAATAAAGCTATATATATAAAATATACTGAACATGTGTTATGAATATGACTATATTCATAAGAATAGAGAGTTCTTGGATGAAAAAGGTTGAGTACTACATCACTTCAAGACTGACTGTGTGATTATCTTAGATCCACATCTTACTTAAGCACAATCGTATCATTGTAGTAAGTAAGACTGGGTGAAATAGTGTAGTTTTCAATTTGTTATCAGGCTAAGGTTAAGCAAGTTCTTATATACAAAAAAGGAACTTTATACTAAATTGTTTCTTCAGTAACATGTTGGAGTCTACTTCAGTAATACATTCATTGTTAAAACATATCCACCCAAATAAACTGTATTGTCATGTTGTCATTGACAAGTTGTATGAAATATAACAGGAATACATACTAATTGTACAATATTGAACGACAGTGCAGAACAATCCTTTACATGTACATAAAGTTTAAAAAATGACATAAATGGCATTAAATTCCTCAGTGCATTAAAAAAAGAACTGTGTGGATCACAAGACAATGCACTGGCATTGCACAACAACATCAAAACATACAATACAATACATCAAAAGAGTCAAATACTTTTTAATGATACTGGATATGCATCATAAAACCTTTCTTTGCTAAGCTTTACTACTCCTGTGTAAACTCTCAAAGACAATTCATTTACATGGAAGAGAAAATCAAGCATCTGGTAAAGAAAAAGAGAATAATGATGTGGATATTAATACAGAAGTATTCATAATACTGAAAGGAAAAAAGAAAAGGAAAACATGTTGTGACATGTAAAAATCATATTATAACAGTCTTAGTGTGTGTGAGAAGGCTATATCTACATTTTGGGCTAGGGTATTAGTGTATTAATTATTTCACAGAGATGTATTTCATTTTAGGTTTGAGACCGTTTCTACTGGAGTAAAATACAGATGTCACAGCTTAGCCAATTCTGAGTGACTCAATTCTGATTGAATCAGTAAAGATTCCTTTGGACTTTAAACAATCATGGCTATAACTAAAAAAAAATCACACATTCTTAATGCATATGAATTGTTTCATCAGCATGAAACAATAGCAGCCCACTTTTTGTTGGCTTTGATCAAAAGCAGTCGTTGCTGTGCAGTAACCTGCCAGGACTGGGCAGGGACATAGAACTGTGAGAACGATACTCCACCTACAATAAGGTCCTTTATTATCGGGAATTCTGGGATGGGTTCCTCTAAAACCAGGTTGTGGGCAGGATACAACAAGACAGAACTGGAGACATTAAAGACGGAGGGCATTAAAGACGTGAGCAGGAGTATTTCAGATAGGCTGCTGCACTTTGACCTGGACTTTTGAGCTGCTCTGTTGGTTGCACTTGGATGCCTCTTATTTACTCGTCCTGCTCTCCTCTTGTGTCATTGCAGTTGAGAGCTGCAAAGAGCAGCGTGAGGAGGACCTGAGTGAAGATGTCTGTCTCCACTCAGCTGGGCCTGCTGCTGTGGAAGAACTTCACTTATAGGAAACGACAGACGGTAAGTTTGGTCTAGAAACCATGTGAATGAAGACAAGTTGATGCATGTAAGTAACGTATTTTTACAGGTCAGTGTGACTGACTAGTGGGACAAAATAGCAAGACGAAATAAACAATTTAGAATTGATTGCTCATCATGCGTTCAAATATTTTCTTTTGCTTATTGTCCTGTAAATCTTCATACCATGTTTATGACAGTAGGTTTAGTATGAGATTGTTATCTTTTATATTAATCTACACTAGAGATTCATGGCTTAATACCTGCTGTAAATCTGTCATCTGCGGACAAAAAGTGAACAAAGCAGGATCTCTAGCAGTAGCAGCAGATCTTCAAATAATCTAAAGGGCCTTCAGTTTTAGTCCCTTAACTTTCTGGCTTATTATTTATTATTTCATATTAAAGTGCATTCTGTCAATGCTGTACATTTCTTAGTAACTACAATAAAACTCTGCTTATTGAAATGCTTCTCTAATCACACAACTATACCTTATCCTGGATGTTTAAAAGTTTACACATAGCTAATTCCATGAAACACATTTTTCATTCTTTAATGGGCTGGAGTGTTTATGTTCTATACAGTGATACAGTAAGCTTTTTTTTAACATTTCTAAATCGAAGCTTAAGGAAAAACAAACCACACTGCAAAAATAAGCGAGCAGTCAAATCTTTACCTCACATGGTCAGTATTGACCAGTACTGAACATGCACCAACATTATAGGATGTCTGTGTGATCGCTTCACATGCATGCTTCCTATATCTTCAAATGTATTATTACGAGCTGACTGACAATGTTTTAATAGTAAATGCAGTAAATAAACGCAGCCATGGAACAGCTATATAGTGCCACGGCAGACGTTGTGTCTGCAGGATAGGAGAGCTAATCCACTCCCTTCCTGAAAGCTCTATCAGCAAGAGACAAAACCTTGTCTTTGATTGGTGTGATGGTGGGAAGGGACAATTTCCACACTTACATGAAAATCCTGATCTCTGCGTAATCTTGATTTTTTTTCTCTCTCCCTCCTTTTTCTTTCCACATGTTTACATTTCACAGTTCCAGCTGCTAATTGAGATCGTATGGCCCCTCTTTATTTTCTTCATCTTGATTGCTGTGAGATTGAACTACCCCCCATATGAACAACATGAGTGTAAGTCATATTCATTTTCAGTGGTGAAAAAGCAATGGCAGTTTTATTTTTAAATATTAATGAAATTTATGGGCTTTTTAACACCGCATGTTTGCTCAGTACTTTAAAATTAAACTGGCTACTGTGTTTTATTAGCAAAAAAAAAAATCATATTAATCATTTAACAAACCATGGATGGTTTAACACTTTCACTTCGCACAATAGATAAGATCCCATTGAGGTGAGAATGCACACTTGACAGAACTTGGCTTTTTACTGTTGCATTTATGATGTGACTTTATCAGTCATTATCAGTAATAAGAAGGTGAATATAGTGCCAGGCTCTTTAAATCAGACAATTTTCAGTAAACACTTACATTGTAATGCAGTTCTGTTCGGTGCAAATGTTCTTTCAGAGGAGCATCAACAATCCTTAAGGTCCAGTTATGTGTTTTTAATGTTTTTTTTTACTTTTTACTTTCCATACTTAAATATATGGAAAGCTTTCTTGAAGATACCCATGTGACATTCTCATGACAAGGATTAGGAACACAAACCCTTATTTTAAGGGTTTTTTTATTAGATGATAATGATGTTCAGAGTCACTCATTCTAAGCAACCTATCCATTACTGTAAAAAAAAAAAAAAAAAAAAAACCAAATAAATTCAATTGCCTTTATTGAGTTTATTAGAGGTGAGAAAACTTAATCGCTCATCAGCACTTCAATCAGTAACTATAAAAGATTTTATGGAACAAGTCACTTAGTGTTCATTGGACAACCATTTATGTTTCAAGATACTATGTTTTACTAACTACAAAGAACTCATTAGTGACATACAGCATTTTACCACGTCATTACAGGTGCACCATCATTATGGATTCTCGAAAAATTACACATTTCCCATCGCATGGCTTATTATAGTTCACTCCTTGTACAGTGTTTTTCAGTGTTTTGTTTTGGCCCTTGGTTTAGAGGAAGCACTTGCTGTGCTGTCTCTCAGTTCTGCATTAAAAGCAGCCCTAGTTCAACACGGTGGTATCATTTTGTTGTGAATCATGCAGGATGTGTTTCCAGGCATGTTGCAACTGTGTAAGAAACAAGGAAACTGTGGCCAGTTTTGAAGAGATGCTCACTTAACAGAAAAACAAGCAGGAAAAATTACTAAAAATGCAGATTGACTCATGTTAAACATGGCTTTAGGACATGTGGTTAGCATGGTGGATGTGATCATTTGTTGGTTGAATGCATGCAGTGCATTTATGTATATTAGCTGCACACTAGTCCTTTGGATGTTATCTTATCTGTTCTGTGCTTAGCTTAGTGAAGGGCCAGTTGGCAGTCTTAAGGTTGACTGATAGCAGACCTACTTATTTGACTTGTCACACAAGTAAACTTGTTATCCTTCGTTTGGGCATGAGCCTTAGACCAAAGGTCCTACATTTTGCTTAGGCAATCATTCTCCCTAGAATAAAGTCTTTCTAAGATAGGTTCTTTTCTGAAAGGAGATTGAAAGGTGCTGATGTTTCTTAGGCCACAGATAAGATGATCACAGGGTCCATGGCTGCTATCTGAGTCATGTCCTTTAAGAAGTCTGAAAATTACACAACTAAAATAACAAAAAAATGACATAGATGGGACCCAATCTCTCCTTTAGTCCATCAATTCATTAAAATATTTGTTTACTTTTGCCTTTTGTATTGTGGGAACTTTTGCATTGTGGGAAAATGTTTTTTTTTTTTTACTGATGCAGTTAATTACATTCTTCTCTTTCTCTCTTTGTGGGTCTCAGGTCACTTTCCCAATAAAGCCATGCCTTCAGCAGGCACCTTGCCATGGATCCAGGGCATTGTGTGTAATGCCAACAACCCATGTTTCCGTCACCCCACCCCGGGAGAATCTCCTGGAGTAGTCGGCAACTTCAACGATTCCATGTAAGTTTTAAACCTCTCTGTGCATGGCATCAGCCCAATAGTAATTCCAATCATTTTTAACTAAATGATTTCTAATAACTAAATTAGAACGTACTGTTCAAGTGACAGACTAGACAGTATTAGTCTAATGTCTCACCTTTTACATTCCCAGAATATCAAGACTTTTTTCCGATGCCAAGAAAATCCTGCTGTACAGTCAAAATGACAAGAGTCTGGACGGGTTTAAAGAGTTAATCAATGCAGTGAGATCCATGCAGAACAGCTCATCAGGTGAGATTAAAGTGGGAGTGTTGAAAAAAACTCCTTATGTGTGTTTAATGCGTAACATAACCCTAGGCACTATTTTATGCTGCTTTGTTCAGGCAAGCATTTCGTGTGAATCTCTGATAAATGTCTAACATCAAATATGTAAATCCATGTGTGTTCGTTGTGGGCTCTAAGAGGCCATTTGTACAGCGCAAAATGATCTACGTAAAGAGGATGTGGGCGACTGGGAGTTTTGAGAGTTAAGAACTTTTGGGCGAGCTGAGGCAAGTTAGTGACAGGGTTTGTGTGGGTGAGGACTGGAGGAAGATATACATGCACACGCAAACACACGCTGTTCCATTCAGGCCTCACGCGACATCAGCCTTCTCCTTCCTTCTGTTTAGTATCAACACTGACTTCTCAAAATTCTAAACGTCTCGTTTACTCATAGAAATTACACATTGTCTTAACTGAGTTACACTCTACCAGGGACAGTATATGCATTTCACACTCGACTCTAAAAGCTGATGTCCAAGAACTGTTAAGTCGAGCTTGTCTATTAGTTTGACAAGTTTAGACTGTTGTGATTTGTTTATATTAATTCAGTTATTTATTCTTGTTTATTAAAAATGCATTGATGCTGATTGAGTCATGGTTGGATGATCTAGGAGGTTAGATTTTTATCTATTTTAATCATGGGTTCTAAAAAAATCTGTTACACAGTACTGTTAAATTGAAGATTTATATTGTTGAATTGTATGACCGTTTTTATTGACCTGCGACTTACTTTAACTGGAATTTGGTGGCCAGATATTAAGCTTCCTTTTATCTTGCTTTTCCATTTTGGCATCAAAGGGATGTCTATTTTCTTATTCAGCGAGAATGAAAAGGTTATATTTAAAAGCAATTATAGACTTACAATAGCATTATTATTACTACAAGTTTGTCATACAAGTTTGATTGATAATTACACAAATTTTTGCTAGTCGTTACCTGCTCTGTATGATGTGCATGTTTGTTACACTCTAGAAACTCAGCATTACAGCATTAGTGCACTGATAATGCACTGCTGTTTTTAGGATGTCATCTACATAGTTGTTATCTCATATTACCCCTGCTTTATAACTTTATACTTCCATCCGATCTAACATCATGTTTACTCTTGATAAATAACAGGCACTAGTAAAGCTGACTAATTACAAATGGTCACCTTTGGTGCTGAGTTTTGGAAGAGACCAGGCAAACGTTTTATCAAGCATGTTTAGAGGAAAAAATGTAGACACAACTTCAGAAATCTATTTCTCTGCCCCTATAAGAACTTGAGTACATGGGTGCTTTGAACATGCTTTCCAGGTATTGTGGAGGCTCTCTGTGTTTACTCCTGCTGTGCCGACATTTAATTTCAGCTATAGTATTTTCTCCTTATAAAAAGATAAAGGGCTTGAAAGCCCAGTGGGTCACTGGGTTTGTGATTATTGGCCCCAGCTGCTGAGTGAGTTATGCTTAAACCCATTCACACGAGCATCACAGGAAGGTTGTGCGCCTTTTTTTTCTCAAGGCATTGTGCAACTTATTATATTTAGTAATAGTTTTAAATGAATAGTCTTTAATATGCTTCAACTGCTTTTAGTTCAGCTTCCAAAGGGAAATAATTAGGAATAATGTATATGGTACCAAGGGATATATTTATCCACTTAAAGATGTGTCCAAATATTGATTATGGATTATTCTTGTGAAACTGTAAACTCGACTGTGCAATCCGGTTGAGCTGTTGGACACTTAACTGTTGAACTTTAGTAATCTAGCAATTTGAAAGCTATTGAGTTCTGTTCTTTTTGTACATGAAGTCTAGGATTTATTCATAGCATGGTAATAATTCTTCCAATTAGGATACTTTAACATTACAATTAATTAATCATGAATATTTGTTATCTGCCTTTTTTTTAGAAAAGTATTTACTGCTTGTGCTATAGCTTGTTAATGTCCAATTATATCCATGTACACTATGTACATGTACTGGATAACTTAATCCAATACTTGTTGGTATTTTTTGGTAGCATTGGTTACAATGTTGGTTTATGACAATTTTTGAATACTCTGATCAGACTATGAACATATTAGGCACTTCTGGCCAAAAAACCTTTTGCTATGATCATGGTATCCATTCACCATGGCATTGTCTCAATAAGCTTACTCAAAGTCACAACATTTATTGCAATCCAGAGACATTCATTTCTGTCCAAGTTCTCGTATTGATGATGGGAGAGTCAGACCAATGCGTAAAGCCTTCTACAGTTCACCCAAAAATTTTCAATGGGGTTAAGGTCTGGACCCTGTGGTAAACAATCCATGTGTGAAAAGGGTGTCTCATGCTCCCTCAACTAATGTTTGAGCCCATTGAATCATCATCTTGGAATATGCCCTTGCCATCAGGGAAGAAAAAAATCTTGGTCATTCGGTGTATTCAGGTTGTCCGCTAACCTCATTTTTTGGACACATAACATCACTGATCCAAGGCACTAGGCATGACTTCATCCGCCTCTCTTCTTACCCTGATGCACCCATCACTCTGCAGTAGGGTATATTTTTTCCAATTAGCCTCATGATATGTTTTTCCTACGGCTACATAGCTGTTTAGTCTGAGTCTCTTGAGCTTAATAATGCGTTAGACAGTTCTTAACCCAATTTTAGTAGTTTCAGCAATTTCCTTGGTTGTTTTCTTTGCTTGATGCGGGCCAATAATTTGACCCTACTGAAACAGAGTAACACATTTGCCATGACCACAGGATATGTCTTCTGACATGGTGGTTTAAGAAATGAGAAGCTACTCACTGTATCAGTTAGGGTTAAAGAAATTGTTGTAGCTGAATTCTTATCATGTTTATCACTGTATTAATTATCCAATCAAATTATTTTGCTATTTATTACTATTTGCTTAGTTAAATCCAGGTTGTGACTTTTTTTCTTTATTTTTATGTTTATTTGTTTTTATTCATGATTCACTGTATTTTAAAAATGTATCAATGAACAATGCCAGAATCTCAATAATGGTGAATGAATTTCCAGTTATTAGTTTTTAGACCATATTTGTTGGTATTTGCAGTGTTCATCTCCTGGGCAAATGCCTTTTCTCACTGGTACCACAGTTCACATTTAACACCTCAACAGGTTTACACTTTCTCCATTTTTGTCCTTGAGTGTGGTTCCAGTGTGGAAAGGCTTCAAAATGTAGGAATCTATCACCTGCTGGGGCTTTTTGTCCCCTTCTCCAGAATGGAGAGTGGATACACTTCCAGGCTTTGTTCCCTCAAAGAGCCAGATAGCAGAATGGGAGCACTGAAGCCAGACAGCCAGGCCATTACTTAAAGTGGACTTTCAAAGTGGCCCTTGGAGGGAAGGTGTGAATAGTAACACTGAAGAAAGGTGTGACTCCTGACACTTGAGAGCGTGACTTTAAGGGGGCATTTACCATTCATACTGCAAGAAGGCCAGGTTAAAAATATTCTAAATGATCCAGAAATCTATTCTAACCTTTTGGTGAAGTAAGTATGTTATAGTCAGAAAAACACATATCGATGTCTGCTGGATTCTGTTTGAGATTTCTGGATTTAGATATAGTATGTAAGAGTATGTGGTTACTATTTGAACTCAAAACTTATTGCATTTACATATTCCTGTAGCTTCTCATTTCCAAGCCTTACATGGTAAACTATTTAGAAAGAAAGCATTCTCTACACAGTTCTAAAATGTCACCAACGTTCATCCCAAATGTAGGCTCTGTGTGAATTTTCCATGCATTGCCAGGCTTTACCTGCTGGGGCATGCATTTGACCTTTCAAAAAATAACCGAAACCTAATCCAGAAAACAGGAGCAGGAAACAAGAACATACAAAGATCCTACACCTCACTGAGCTCCTACGCATTCAGCGTGTGCTTACATGTATAATAACAAAGGCTTAGGGACATGGCAGGAATGCCATTGAAAGGAAAGGGGGAATTTAGGAAAAAGGGTATAATTACCCTAAAATATTAAACTTCTTAAATGGTATAGATGACCATTTGGGTCAGTTTATTTAAAAAAATCAAGTCTGGTTGAATTGCAGGAACTTGAAAGGATTTGTTAAAGTATTTTAATTCTGTTTTTTCTTAGGTTTCAAGCTTAAAGACTTCCTAAACGACAACGAGACCCTGTCTACATTCCTCCAGCAAAATGCTTCCATCACAGATAATGTTGTGCAGGAAATTCTGATGGCAGATGTGAACCTGGAAAAGGTGAGCAGTGAGACAACTAGACTAAACTAGAGCAAATTCTAAACTCATTTGGTCCCAGTTTTCACACAATATTGCAATATATTATCTCTAATATGTGCTATAACTGGATAATTGTTTCTCTACCTGACGCACTATGTAATTAAAAGCAACCTTATTGTCCTTTTCTCTTCCAGTGGTATATAACTTTCATATTTAAACTGCATTTAAGACATGTTCACTGTTTTATAGGGCAATTTATTATTAACGTAGCTTCTCTGAAATCAGCTATGAAGAGGAGCAAGTTATGTTTAAATAAACATTCAGCAAATGGCCATTCACAGTCAGGCAGCATTTCCAGTAAATGAGGGGTGACATATTATAGGGAAAAAAACAACAACAATATAAAAGTGTATTAATAAGCTGTTTGCCCACGACAAACTGCTAGAGAAGTTTCAACAGGTCTTTGCACAGACTCTACGAATGTCTGGAAATGTACTGGGGAAAAAACACAGATTTTCTCAGTGATATACTCTCAGCTGGGGTTTAGCTTTGAAATCTCTCATAATTGTTCGAATAAGTTGAGAGCTGGTGCCTCTGAAGGCCATAGCGCGTCATTATCATCATTTCCATTCATCCTGGAATAGACCACTGCCTATCTATTGAGATAGAAGAACTTCATTATAGGATAAAAGATATTAATAAGTGATTCCTCCAGTTAGGGGACAAGTGGATCCAAAAGATGCCAGCATTGCAACTGCGGCCCACACTTAAAAAAAAAAATTCCACAGTTTTTTGACCTTGAATTTACCAGGATTTTGTATATACAGTATTTCTTACTTTATTTTAAAATATAGATTATAACTGAGTCTTCTATACACATATTAACTCATGGAGAATCACATAGCTACTTATATCTCAGGCTTTTCTTTGCTCTTATCTGGTTTCAGGTGCTAACACGAGGCTATGGGGTTCATCTGAGGACCATGTGTAACACTTCCATCTTGGAACAATTTGTGACTTTCCCAAACAGAGAAGTAGCAGAACTTACCCAAAACGTGATCTGTGGCTCACCTCAGCACTGGCTGAACCAAGCCGAGAAACACTTCCTGGCCAATCTGGACTTCTTTAGACCTTTAAGGGTAAGACAGTTACATAAAAAATAAAAAAAACATCTCACAATGTAACAGCTCTTTCTACAGTAAAAGCAGGAAACAGCCTTGAAATAGAAGTATATGACCACAAAAGATCATTGTTACATTGCAGACAGAATTTGAAGACATTTGAAATATTCTTAATTTTAGGAAAGATGAAGCTTCGAAAAACTCTGGCCTGATTGTGTAGTATTACTTAATCCTTTCACAGCCATAATCAAGGGGATTGTGATCAGACATTCATTTAGCTCCGACTCAGGACTGTAAAGGGCTTTTTTGGAAAAAAAAAATGTTTTGTCACAATCGTTCGCACACTTAACAAATATTATAACTGTAGAAAATACATCCTGAACATCAATTGATCTTGATTTAAGATGAGTTTAATAACCTGTGGGTGAAAAAAAAAGCTTTATTGTTTGTTTAGGATCCCTGGGATCATGAGCATGAATCAGTTTTTTTTTCTATTTTTAATGAGTTTATGTATATTGAAGAGAGGAAATACACTGTTATAGAGTTCAAGGTTAAGAGATAGAATAGAACCAGGTTATCATCTGCTCTTATCAGGAAACTTTAATATTCCCCTACACATCTCACTGACCACAGCTGTTTTTGAGAGACCACACTAGGTGACTCACAGTGGTTGATGTGCACTTTGTACAGAACCAACCAAAGAGAAGGGCAGAGACAAAGAGAGAAGTACAAAGAAAGAGAGAGGGTTGGAAAGGGGGCAAGGCCATTCAGAGCAGGCAGAGGACTAGACATGTTTTGGCTTGAGTTCTGAACACACCTACATTAACATGTAGCCTGGAGATGCGGTTTGATTATAGCGTGCCACGGAAGATTTTTTTTTTTTTTTTTGTAAAGCCATGAGCCTTATATTCTTCCCAGGCATTTGCTCTTCATCAAAAACTGAACATAACTAAGCACTAGGATTTTGGGACAATTACTTTCTCACCGGAAAAGAGAAAAATGAAACAGAAATTTGCATTAGTATTTCTACTAAATCTTCTGGTGTGAAAATGAATGAACAGCATTGCATCTATTATGTAACATTTATAGTTTCTCGTAGGGTCGTTAAGAAATTTATCTCAGATTTTACAGCCTCATAGTTTAGATACAGTAAGTTACTGAAAGACAAATGATCTTAAAGCAGGCAGGGTCATCCTAACATTTTAAGCAGTTCTTGAGAATATTGAATAAATAAGCTCGGGAAAATTGTGGATTGAGCTAGGAAAGTGAATCTTATCGAAATGATGCAAATAAATGTATCTTAACATTAAAACATTTAAATTTTGCTTAAAGTGGTTGTTAAATGTTTGCATTACATGTATTGTGTATTTTCCAAAACAACATTGTGTTGAATTGGTCAGACTTGAATACTTGGTTATTATATACAGTATTTTTTTCTTTTTTCTTTAGTCGGACGTAAGATCTGATCGAAATGACACCACCCTCCATGTCGCCAAAGCCACGGACAATCTCTTGGAAAGCCTGGGTTCTGTAGCAGTGGAGGTAATAATAACAACTCTGCTTTAATTATAAACTATTTTATTTATTGTAATGCTGCAAAAACAAAAAAGATGCATGCACGCAGAGTCACTCAGTGTTTTACCAGGTATGTTTAAAGCGTGCATTTGAGTCTAAACACATTTTGACTTAGTGTATATGAGTTTGCATGTGTGTATGTTTGCCTTGGCCTGAGGTCCTTTAGCCAGCTTAAAAACAATAAGGTGTTTTGATCTCAGGCATACAGTCGCAGTAATGTATGGAATAAAACTTCAATAGAAGCCTTTCCTGCTTTTGCTTCTGGTCCCATTTCCACAATAGTTTATTTTCCTCTGTGTCTGCTTTCCATCTGAAGTCTTAGAGTCAGCTAAAGAATTATGGACAGACATTATATCTACATAGTTTGCATATTTCAGTCTGTTAAGAGCCTTTTATTTGTCATTTTGAACAATAACTAAGTGTTAGGATAAACTTCAATAAACATTTGAGTTTTTTGATAATAATGCTAGTACACAGGGAGCTAAAAATGAAAGTGACACATTGTGTCTAGATGTAGCCCATGCTGTGTGCCTTCAGGGACATTTGGGGTAAAAGTTGTTTTTAAGTCTCAGCTGGACAGATATACAACCAGGCACAGCTGATCAAGCACACAGACAAAAAGAGTCACACAAAGAGAGAATAGCTAAGGATTCCTGAACCAAGGATTCAACTGGTTAGCATTTACAGGGTGTACTTTTGCTCGGGAATCTGTGATCTGTGGTCTTGCACAAAAGGTCCTCTGTCTTCTCTCATTCATTGAACACAGGACCAATGTGGCTGCAGAATTTCATTACAGCAAAAATACAGGTATTGGTTGCTTAATGACCACGACGAAACAACTAAATGTTGTTCTATGAGAATCTTGTTGCCGTTTGTTGGAATAAAAAGTATTTATGCACTTTCTGCAATTGTTTGAGGCTTTTTTCCTCTACATCTGTTTGTTCAGCATGTGTCTGGTTCTGGAACAGTCAAGCAACTGTTTTCCTGTTTCCCTTCTTTCTTGTATGCCCTTTTCTAGTGGAGCATTTTTACAAAATTGGAAGCATGTGACAGGTTGGCTTGCTGATGTGGCTCTCTGAGTCAAAGCTAACACTTCACATGAAGTACATCTGCGGCACACCTCTTGAACGACCTCAGAATGACCGATGGTTACTTTTCCCTCTTGTGCTGTTTGCCTCGGCGCATGACACGCTTTCTCATTGACTCATGCGTTTGAAAAGAAAACACGGAAACAGTGACTGAAGTAATATTTGTAGCTGGGTCAAAGTGTCTGACGTTTGTAGTGTTTTCTGCAGCCGTTTCCTTTTTCTTTTTCTTTTTTTTCATATTTAGTGTATCCTGTTAGGGTTTGCAATATCAAATGTCAGATCAAGCTTTTCAAGGTGGCGATTTATTTGGCATGTTCAGTTTGGGAGGCCTCAGGGCTGTCACTCCCTTTAATAAGTTATTGCATATTGAATCTATGGCAACAGAAGAGATAAACAGTCTTGACATTTGATTAGACTTGTTTTAGATAAAAACAGAAATGAAAAAAAAAAAAAAACATTTAAGAACATCAAAGAACACTGGGAGTTTTTAACTTGATGAATGTGTTTAAGGTCAATTCTCTTCTTTTAATTCTCATACATTAGCAGCTTCCCTTTTTTCCTCCATGCCTCTAAAACATCTTTATAATCTTTTCTCAGCTGGCCAGCATGCGGAGTTGGAGCGACCTGCGCAATGAGATCCTCTTCCTGACCCAGAATGCCACTGGTTCGCCCAGTCAGATGTACCAGGCTGTGTCACGAATAGTGTGTGGACACCCGGAAGGTGGTGGCCTCAAAATCAAGTCACTTAACTGGTACGAGGACAGCAATTTCAAAGCGATGTTTGGCAACTACAACAGCAGTGAAGACGAAACTGTTTCTGTCTACGACAACACGACCAGTAAGCACACTCTGCATTTAGTCTAATACATGCTGTCTCTGTCTGAAATAAATTTACTTGGGGTAAAGAAGGATGCTATGCAGAACTCATTACTACAGTGGTTTGTGTAAGAATTGATACATGATGGGAATAAAACATTGGCTGAAGGTTGATTCCCATTGTCACAGCTATAAGCAGCCACGTCCTTCATCCTTAGACTTTTTTCCTGGTAACTAATTTTGTTAATAAAGTCAACAGCTTTTGACCAATCAGGAATCAACAAGGCAGGGGAATTATTAAAACCGTTTACTTTGTTAATCTTATTTGATCTTATTTCTTGCAGCACCCTACTGTAACAATCTAATAAAGAAGATGGAGACTAGCCCCATCTCTCGGATGATCTGGAGCGCACTGAAACCTCTGCTTATGGGGAAGATTCTGTACACACCTCACACCCCTGCCACACAAAAGATCATCCAAGAGGTAAACACCTTTAACACTGAATGCAACATAGAAAAATTAATATTATTGGTGTATGTGCTATAATGCATGTGCTATAATGCTTCTCCTAATCTGTAGTGGGAAGTAAAAATAGGTTTCTCTGCATACTTTTCCCTGTGATTTAGGTCAACAGGACATTTCAGGAGCTGGGAATTCTCAGAGATCTGGGTGGGATGTGGGAAGAAGCCAAGCCCAAAGTGTGGAACTTCATGGAGAACAGTGAAGAGGTGAACCTAGTACGGGTATGTTGGGCCTTTTGCTTGTTACTGCCCTCCAGTGGTGGGCACATCACCAGCTCATCTCAGCTACAAAAGCTACTGTAATGTGGGTGTTTGTTAAGGTGTAACATCTGCCTGCTTGCTTTCTTTGCATACAGATGTTACTACAGAACAATGTCACAGCCTATTTCTTCAGTGCCCAGCTGAGTGGAACTAAGTGGAGCGTACAGGATCTTAGTAGTTTCCTGACCAAGCATTCAGAGGACACTCGTCCACCTGGGACAGCTTACACATGGAGAAATGTCTTAAACGAAACCGATCAGGCTGTTATGAGCATATCCCGCTTCATGGAGGTCAGTTAAATTACATGTACACCCTCACTTTGTGCACAAAAGGAACTTCATTGCACACATGTAGTCACATACTTCTAAGTTGTTACCTAATGTGCAGACCGCATGAACTTATGACACAGATAAAATGAAGAAGTGAAAATAAAGGCGCAAGTGGAAAGCTTTAGTGGACGCACAGGACGATTACTCATTTCATGAAAAAGATTCACGTCCTTTATTCTTAAACAAATATTTTATTGTATTAATCTTTATCACTAAACAGAACCAAACATCACCTTCTCTTTAAGAAAGAGCTTGCTTACATTGCAAGCATCCAACCACATATACTTGTTAATAAAAATGATAAATAAATAAATAAGTCCGTTAAGAGGTAAAATCTGAATCATCGTCTCTCTTTACAGTGTGTGAATTTGGATAAATTAGAGGCTGTGAGCACTGAGGAGAAGTTAGTGAACGAGTCTCTTGGGCTGCTGGACAACAGGAAGTTCTGGGCAGGAATTGTCTTCCCTGATATTGACCTAAACAGCTCAGAGCTTCCTCCCCATGTCAACTACAAAATCCGGATGGATATTGACAATGTGGAGCGCACCAACAAGATCAAGGATGCGTATGTCGATTTTTGGTCATTTTCTTTTCAGCAACTAAATATCAACCAACCTTCTGTGGAAAATAATTGGTAGTCCTATATTTTGCCCATCAATGTTTTTTTTTTCTCCTATTGCTGCAGTTACTGGGACCCTGGCCCCAGAGCTGACCCATTTGAGGACTTGCGGTACGTTTGGGGCGGTTTCTCTTACCTCCAGGACGTTATAGAGCAGAGCATCATCAGAGCAGTAACAGGAACTAAAGAGAAGACTGGAATCTACATCCAGCAGATGCCTTATCCATGCTATGTTGATGACATGTATGTTTCTCTTCAAATCACTGTTGCTGTTGGTATTTTGTCGACCAAGTCCTAACTGTATTCTATTCTTTTTGTCCTCCAACATGTCTGTAGTTTCTTGCGTGTGATGAGCCGCTCCATGCCTCTCTTCATGACCCTAGCTTGGATGTACTCTGTGGCTATAATAATAAAGAGTGTTGTCTATGAGAAGGAAGCCCGCCTTAAGGAGACCATGAGGATTATGGGATTGGACAACGGTATCCTGTGGTTCAGCTGGTTCATCAGCAGTCTTATTCCACTTCTCATGAGTGCTGGACTACTTGTGTTTGCGCTCAGGGTATTGCAGATATTTAATCTTCTTCACGACTCATTTAATAACTGATTTACTTGTAACAGTAAGCCAGTAAATCTTATGATTATATGATGCATTGGAAACACACTGCTGTTTTTTGTTTTTTGTAGATACATGATCAACAACAGCAGAGAATATAATCATAACAATATACAAATGTATAATAGTTTTTAAAATATATATATATCTTTGTCTGCAGATGGGAAACCTGCTTCCCTACAGTGATGCCGGTGTGATCTTCCTCTTTTTGGGATCCTTCGCTGTGGTCACTATCATGCAGTGTTTCCTCATCAGCACAGCATTTTCTCGGGCAAACCTGGCTGCGGCGTGCGGAGGAATCATTTACTTTACGCTCTACCTGCCTTACGTGCTATGTGTCGCCTGGGAGGAGTACGTGGGTCTTTCTGCTAAAGTAATCGCTGTGAGTTTACAACCACCACCACACGTTCCAACAGTGACCCTGTGGCAAAGTGCAGCCAGTATACAACCCGGTATCTCATTCAGGAGCGACCTTGCTGCTTTATCTTATCTTAGTCAAACCAACTGCTTTGAGTTTCTTTGTTTATGTGCACTTCTGCTTCACTTTGCCACTTCATGTAATTTTTTATTAAATATATTATATGCTTTCCTGGTTACAACACATTATCCTTACAGGTGAACTTATTTATCTAGCCTGGCATTTTATTAATAAAAACATCTGGTCAGGTGCTTAATTCCGCACAATTGTTCATCCCGGAAGTTAGTCCCACCCTAAGCTCATCTCTCTTTATGTAGTTTTAACAGGGGAGGTAAGATTGAACCAGGAAATAAAGGCTTGCAAATTATTGACTTTAAAATCAATATTTGATTATATTAAAATACCGTGTTACTGTGATATCTTGAGCCAACCCTGAGTTTCTATCTGCAGAGTCTTCTTTCTCCTGTGGCCTTTGGATTTGGCTGTGAGTATTTTGCCCTGTTTGAAGAGCAGGGAGTGGGGATCCAGTGGAGCAACCTCATCTCTAGCCCAATGGAAGGGGATGAGTACAGTCTCACTACTGCCATTATCATGATGTATGTTGATGCCTTCGTCTATGGCGTCATGACCTGGTACATCGAGGCGGTGTTTCCTGGTCAGTACGGTATTCCCAGACCATGGTACTTCCCATTTACCAAGTCTTACTGGTTTGGAGAAGGAGAGCAAAATCAGGCACCCACAATACAGAGGAAGAAGACAAATTCAGGAGGTAAAAGCATAACTTTATTTACCTTTAAACATTCAACTTTAAACATAGAAACAAAGTAGGACTGCCCTGAATGCTTTTTTTTATTTCTGTGTAATGATCATTTTTTTCATCTGTACTCGTCTTTTGTATTTTGTAGCTGTCTGCACCGAGGAAGAGCCCACTCATCTTGAACTGGGGGTGTATATTAATAACTTGGTGAAGGTCTATCGGCATGGCAAAAAGCTCGCTGTGGACGGTCTGACACTGGGATTCTATGAGGGTCAGATTACTTCTTTCTTGGGGCACAATGGAGCAGGAAAAACCACCACCATGTAAGAAGCTAAACAACAACATTCAAAGCGCTGTATGAAAGAATGGCAATGTATAAGCAAAGTGTGATAGTTCTTATTTAATGTTTCAGGTCCATCCTGACTGGCTTGTTTCCACCAACATCTGGAACAGCATACATCATGGGTAAAGACATCCGGTCAGACCTAAGTGCTATCCGGCAAAGCCTGGGAGTTTGTCCTCAGCACAATGTCCTTTTCAGCATGTAAGTGGCTTTTTATTCTTTATAAAAGCTAGCTTTTGTAGCTGTTTTTGATTAACATGTGACCCTAGTTGAATATATCTGAAGCTGCATTTTGTCCATGTAAATGCTTATAAAATTCTGTGCAACCCCTACTACTTACATTTTAAGTGTATTTATTTTTCTGAACTATTATATAATATTTGGATATGTTGTGTATTTAGGCTAACAGTGGAGGAGCATATCTGGTTCTATGCACGACTCAAAGGCCTCTCTGAACAGATGGTGAAGGCTGAGATGGATCAGATTTTGTATGACACCGGTCTGCCACATAAACGCAAATCCAAATCCAGCGAACTATCTGGTAGGTAAAATTGACCTTACAATTAACAAAACTTTACCAGACAAGTTTGACTTAAGTGGTAATGATGTTTGCGCTCTTAAAGGTGGCATGCAGAGGAAGCTTTCAGTGGCCCTTGCATTTGTTGGAGGGTCAAAGGTGGTCATTCTCGATGAGCCAACTGCCGGAGTGGACCCTTACGCTCGCAGGGGCATCTGGGACCTCCTGCTGAAATATCGTGCAGGTTTGCCTCAATCTTCAGTCAAATAAGAACCAAATGAATTTAAAAAAAGAGCTCAGTAATAAAAAAAGCTATTTGTACCATAGGCCGAACTATCATCCTTTCCACTCATCACATGGACGAAGCAGACATCTTGGGTGATCGTATTGCCATCATCTCTCACGGAAAGCTATGCTGTGTGGGCTCCTCTCTCTTCCTGAAGACTCATCTGGGAACTGGATATTACTTAACACTGGTGAAGAAGGAGCCAGAAGCTTCTCTGAGCTCCAGCAGAAACTCCACAACCACTGAATCTTATATCAAGAAGGTAGAACGATTTCTTCGGTTGTTCTTTTATTTATATTTATGTGACAAATATTGAAAACTGAGTTTTTTTTTTTTTTTTTGCTGAGTAAATGATGCATTTTATGTGTTCTGTAATTGGTTGCATTGTAGTGATTCATTTGACATAGGGAATGATAGCTTTCTGTGCTTTTACTACCATTCTAACATTTCTGTCAGACTTTAGTAAAAAAAACAAAAACATACAAATCAGATAAAAAAAAAGGACACAGATAGGAAATCTCAAATCAGAAGTGATAGTTTACTAAGGTGTACTTTGTACTTTGTCCTGTTTTTATATAGACTTTTCATATAAAGTTTTAACTATAATATATTTATTTAATATACAATACATTATATATGACATTTATATGATATACAAACCGGATTCCAAAAAAGTTGGGACACTTAACAAATTGTGAATAAAAACTGAATGCAATGATGTGGAGAT
>JAQQZT010000012.1:12499443-12521806 GCA_030068275.1 Clarias platycephalus
ATCTCCACATCATTGCATTCAGTTTTTATTCACAATTTGTTAAGTGTCCCAACTTTTTTGGAATCCGGTTTGTATTATATTTTATATCATTACATCATAATATCCTCAGATATACAGGTCCACATTACAAAAGCCTCCTGCCATACTTATATGAGATTAAGCCACACAGCAAAGCCCATTGTTTAAATTGTTATTCAGTGAGCACCTTAGAATAAAATTCTACATCCAGTAGCTTTGAAATTCTAAGATTATGTGAATTGTGCGATTCAGGATGAAGAAGACTCGGAGAGCAGCTCGGATGCCGGTTTGGGAAGTGACCATGAGAGTGATGCCGCCACAGCTATCTGTAAGGTTTTACTCTCAGATCAACCTTAGATCTGGACCTCCATACTAATTCTTTAAAGAATAATATAAAACTTTAGTTCTTAATTGAATCCTGGTATTAATATTAATATACTCACGAACCTGTTGTGTATTTGATTGTGAATGAACACACAGGCACCCCGTGGACAGATTCACCTGTTGCTCCTGCAGACATCTCTCTAGTCTCAGGTCTGATCATTAAGCATGTCCCTAACGCACGCATGGTGGAAGATCTGGGACATGAGATCACCTACATTCTGCCTTATGAATCGGCTAAAGATGGTGCATTTGTTGACCTCTTCCATGATTTGGATGACCATCTCGCTGATTTGGGCATCTCGAGTTATGGTGTTTCAGACACCACACTTGAAGAGGTACATTATGCTTTTTAAATCGGATCAGATTCATATTATTATTATTATTATTATTATTATTATTATTAATAGCAGTAGTAGTAGTTGTAGTAATTTATTAGTTTATTCATTTTTGTTTCTTTCTTTTTAGATTTTCCTGAAAGTGGCAGAGGACAGTGGGGTTGACACTGAAATGATGTCAGGTAAGGTTTTCACTTGTAAGTTTAGAGATAGAGACATAAAAAATGTTAGAATAGTTTTTCTTATGCCCCTTCTTTGTGTCAGCACAGATGGCACGCTCCCTATACGCAGACGCAGAAGACATGCTTTTGGAGCTGATCACCAGAGCTGCCTTAAACCTCTGACTGAGGATGACAACTTTGATGGCAACGACTCTGAAGCCGACCCAGGTACTTCTTATTAAACCTGATACGTTAGGGCCTCTGAGTGGCGTGGTGGTAACGTGCACTCCCTATCATCCGGAGATCGCTGGTTCGATACCCGGGTGATGCTGTAACCTCTCGCAACCGGAGGGATTTGGACATGACTAAATTAGGGGGGGGGGGGAACCTGATAAGCGAGGAATTTTCAGTTCTTTAAGCCACTGTTACAACAAAAAACCATTTGTGCATTTTGTAGATTCCAGAGAGACTGATCACTTAAATAGTACTGATGGGAAAGGTTCATACCAAGTCCAGAGCTGGAGCTTGACAAAACAGCAGTTTGTGGCTTTGCTGTGGAAAAGATTCCTGTATGCTCGTCGTTCCAGGAAAGGCTTTTTCGCTCAGGTATGAAGTGAACAGCTCTGGAATTTGTTGAAAAAATGGTAAAACATATGATTAAGATTTAAAGGTAGAATCGCTCATTTCTGCTCCGTTTTGTTATGCAGATTGTCCTGCCTGCGGTATTTGTGTGCATCGCTCTGGTCTTCAGTCTTATTGTCCCTCCCTTCGGAAAATACCCAAGTCTTGCCCTGCAGCCATGGATGTATGAGGAACAAGTAACCTTTATCAGGTATTTAACCCTGGTGTACACCTAATCAAGCATTAAAAACCTCCCATATCAGCAAGGCACTTTACATGATCATGTACCTTGGACTCACTATTACAGCATGTTTTGCCACCTATAAATAGCACTGTGTTGTGTATATTATATTGTATAACACTGGTGGATCAGAGGTTTTGACTAGAATAAAAATTTCTAAATTGCAAAATATTTTTTTCTATCTAAATAAAGTATGTAAGACTTCTGTGTGTCTGTTGTGTTGATTATTAGTGATAGTTTTTTAATAACATTGACTCCAAGTGATTATGGTGATTTATAATCATTCCATTTCTAATATTTGATAAAGGGAACTTATTTCAGGCAGGATATTTACACTATATAAAATGTAACAAATGTAATGTAAAACTTTCAGTCATAACATGAAGAGTATATAAATATATGAGTATATATTTGCTCACTTTTTAAACAGCAATGATGCACCTGAAGACGCCAGCACTCAAAACCTACTCTCGGCACTAACAGAAGGCCCCGGTTTTGGAACACGCTGCATGGAGGGATATTCAATACCGTGAGTGAATAATAAAACTATTTCATGAAAACCATTTATATGCCATATTTTTCCAGAATGACTAACTTTGCCATGCTTACAGAGATGCTCCCTGTACTATGGGTGATGAGGAATGGTCCATACCAGAGGTCACAGAAAATTTGTGGGAGGTGTTCAGGAATGAAAACTGGACCATGGAAAACCCATCACCAGAATGTGAGTGCAGTTGTGATGGCAAGAAACAGATGCTCCCAGCATGCCCTGCTGGTGCTGGAGGTCTTCCACCTCCACAGATAAGGATCAGTGATAGGGACATACTTCAAAACCTGACTGGAAGAAACATCTCGGACTACTTGGTGAAGACATACGCGCAAATCATTGGCAAAAGGTAATATTTGTCCGAACTGTTTGGACGTTATGGAAAACTTAGTCATGCCCTGTGTCAATACTTTTTGTGCAAATATTAATTTTGCTACATTTGCTTTATTTAAGTTTGAAGAATAAGGTGTGGGTGAATGAGTTCAGATATGGAGGTTTCTCACTGGGTGCTAGAAGCATTCAGGTTCTACCACCTGCCGAGGAGATTGATGATGCCATTTCACGAGTGAGGGAAATATTACAACTGCGCAAGGTAGGCTCATTATTTTTATCTTTAAATTATATCACTTGTGCTCAACCACTAGCTCAGTAGCTAATAACATGGGTTTCCCTGTCTATCTAGAACACCGGGACAGCAGCTGATCGCTTTCTAAACAGCCTCTCTGCTTTCATCAATGGCCTGGACACTAAAAATAATGTGAAGGTAAGTTAATATACAGTAGAGATCTGGGTGTTCTAATTGATTTTAGTTTCTTATATTCCAAGATTAGGAATTGATTTGTGATTGAATTTATGGAACTTCTCTCTCAGATCTGGTTCAATAACAAGGGCTGGCACAGCATTGGGTCCTTTCTCAATGTGATGAACAACGGTATTTTGAGGGCCAATTTGCCTCCCGGGAAGGACCCAAGCAAATACGGCATCACTGTCTACAATCACCCCCTGAACCTTACTAAAGAGCAGATCTCCCAGGTGGCGCTGTGAGTGATCATGACAATTTTATGTTTGCTTTAATGTTTCATTTACTGCGGGTTTCTAAATAGGTTCCTTACGTATTCCAAACCTGTTTTCTTTCAGGGTGACGACCTCAGTGGACGTCCTGGTGTCTATCTGCGTTATCTTCGCTATGTCATTCGTCCCTGCTAGCTTTGTTGTCTTTCTCATTCAAGAACGTGTAAGCAAGGCCAAGCATATGCAATTCATCAGTGGAGTGCAGCCATACCTCTACTGGGTGGCCAATTTTATCTGGGATATGGTATGTTTCTATGTTTCTTTTTTTTTTTTGCACTTTATGAAAAAATATTGCTTAGATTATTAGTTTTTCTGAACTAATTCTTTTGTGTTTTAGTGCAATTACATCGTCCCAGCAACCTTGGTCATAATCATCTTTGTGTGCTTCCAACAAAAAGCCTACGTGTCAGCCACAAATCTGCCAGTACTCGCCCTATTGCTGCTTCTGTATGGGTGAGGAACACATCAGTACAATCTATGATTTTTACATAAATCTCAAAAATAAAAGGGAATGTTATATTGATGATAAATTTTTCTTTTAGATGGTCCATCACACCTCTGATGTACCCAGCTTCCTTCCTGTTCCAGATCCCCAGCACTGCGTACGTTGTCCTGACCAGTGTCAACATACTGATTGGGATCAATGGCAGTGTGTCCACTTTTGTTCTGGAGTTGTTTGGTGGCGATGTAAGTTTAAAAATGTTATTCTTTTTTTACTTTGCGGCAACAAATCGTAAATAAAGCTATTTCCACCCAGTTAAACTGGTATGGATTGCAAGTTTAGGGTTTGATTAAAGTATAATAAACAAAACGCGCCTGTTAATTAAAATCTGATGAATGACTGACTCCATGGTCTTGTCTTGGTCGCTGTTTAGAAAATTGGTGGCATCAATGACATACTGAAGAATGTCCTCTTGATCTTCCCTCACTTCTGTCTTGGACGAGGCCTGATTGACATGGTGAAGAACCAGGCCATGGCTGATGCTCTCGAGAGATTTGGTATGAATATGTTTGTATGTTTATTATAGACCTCTGAGGTGGGGTTATGGGTGGCCAAAACAATATGAGGGGCGTTCACACCAAATGAGAGCTTGCAATGCAATTTCTGAGTCTCTTAGCTGCACTAGAAATTTTGAAAGGTGCAAACATTTTAAAGCAGGATGTACGTCCGTGAATGTTGATTCTGGGAGAGGTGGCTCACCGCCAACTTCAGGCGTTTTCCTTGAAAATTGACAGATAACTTGTCACCAAAGTGACCCAGAAGAAAATATAGAGAAGTTCTTACTCTCATGACAGTGTTCTGTTATTCTGCAAAATCAAAAGTCCCTGTTTGACTTGAAACTTCCACATATTTACATAAATCAAAATAAAATAATGCACTAAGGTAAAACAAAGAATTACAGATGCATTTAACATCTGAATGTTAGGAATAATACTACTTTGACTATAAAAACTGAAGAAAAAATAGAAAAGTGAATTCATGTTTATTAAATTTTTTCTTTGTAACAATCACATGACTGTTAGTGTAGAAAATGGCAGCTGGCAGGCTTGAGTGACAGTTTGATGTTTTTATACAGAAATTTCCATTTTTGGTTTCTGATAATGACATGCTGTAGGATGTCAAATGCAAGGAAAAACCCTAGCGTGTGCACAGAATGGTAATGACAGAATGTACACATGCTTAGCTGTCAACCACATGTTCAGTACAAGAATTACTGCACTTGTCTGCTATGTCTCATGTTTCCATGGTTATTCCAGCATTATGGCCAGAATTATTGAGGCTCTCTATCCATGATAAAGCAGTTACTTAAGATAAATAAATAAATAAATAAATTAATAAATTAATTAATAAACGGAATTGAAATTTGAACTAGGAAAATATCTACCATATAAAAATGATGAAGTAAAAATGCCTCTGAGGTTGTTTTTCCAACTTAATGATCTACAGTTTGTCCTAGAATATTACATTTAATTTCATTGTATTAATTACATTTTATTTATATAGCACTTTTATTTATACAGCACTTTTGAAATAAGGAAACAGTGAGAGGAACCAGACTCAAAAGGAAACCCATATTCACTTGAGCAATACCAGATAACATGACCTTAAATAACAGTTTGTTAGGCTGTCTGTACTTATAAACAGATTCCAACAGCTTGTCTCAATGTAGAGCTCTGAAACAAGTATTTTAAATAAAACTGGTAACAAGCTAAGATTCCTAGAGGAATTATTTTTTTCTAAGAGTATAGTATAGTATTTCCTATAGATTAACAAATGGTAGTTTGTGAGTTCATGCTGTGAGCGGTCAAGCAAAAAACACTAAATGCATAAAATCCATATGTTTAATAATATATTGGGATTTGCGGACATTATGTTGTATAATGTTTGCTGTAAAAATACACACACAACCATAACAGTTTGGTGGGTTTTCTATACAGGAGAGAACCGTTTCCGCTCTCCTTTGGAATGGGACATGGTGGGTAAGAACCTGTTTGCCATGGCAGTGGAAGGATTAGTCTTCTTCATCATCACGGTCCTCATACAGTACCGGTTCTTCATCAAACCCAGGTAAGCAGCAGTTTCAACCCCAAAAAGCACATTAGTGAGAAGTGGGTCTTTGTTAAACAGTTTGATTTACTGTATCATCCTGGTGCGTCTGCAGAGCTCTTCGTCCTAAGCTGAGTCCAATTGGCGAGGAAGATGAGGATGTGGCCAGAGAACGGCAGAGGATCGTTAGTGGAGCAGGACAAGGAGATATCCTTGAACTTCGAGAACTCACAAAGGTCTGACAAATGGTCTATATAGTGTTTTAAGAAAACGAGTGATTCGGTTGTGCCTATTTATAAATGCAGATTTTTCATTACAGGTGTATGAAAGGAAGAAGAAGCCTGCTGTGGATAGGCTGTGTGTGGGAATTCCTCCAGGAGAGGTGAGACACATGTATACTTTGGTATCTTTGTTTGGAATTCCCAAATATGCAACAGTGTTAGCTGAGTGTTGGCAAGTAAAAAAAATTCCACCTCTATCCTTTTTCCATTAGTGCTTTGGTCTGCTTGGGGTGAATGGAGCTGGGAAGACAAGTACCTTTAAAATGCTGACAGGAGACTCTGCAGTTACCAGTGGAGAAGCGTTCCTAGCTAGGAAGAGGTAAACCTGAATACCTACATTTAACACTTACTAACACTTGTATGTTTTACATAGGAATTATAATCACAAACATTAAGCAAATCTGCCCTTTTTTTTATTTTGCATTTTTTTCATTCTCAGTATACTCAGGGAAATAGATGAGGTACATCAGAACATGGGCTATTGTCCTCAGTTTGATGCCATCAATGACCTGCTGACAGGCAGAGAGCACCTGGAGTTCTATGCCATTCTGCGTGGTGTTCCCGAAGGGGAAGTGTGTGAGGTGAGCGTATAACGTGACTGAAATATAAAGAGCTGTACCTGTGTGTGAAGCTCACCAGAGCGTTTATCTGTAGAGAAGTGTTTTGGAGCGAATTGGCATTAGCAAAGTGGAGCCATTTGAGGATTGGTTGAGAGAAAAGATTTGACATTTACTTATTTATATGAAACAATAAAAAAAAACCATTTGATTTGGTTCATCATTAATATTCCATCTTATCTTTTTACACATGCTGGAACTTCATTATTTTTTTTTTACAAAGGTTGAAGACTGCACCTGTTTATTGCAGTGAAAGAGGCGAAAGGGGGAAAAAAATGATAAGCGGAAATGTACTGGCATAAAGTGCGCAAATTTTTTTTTTATCCAAATAAGACTTGCAAGTGAAATAATGCCCTCAAGTACTGTACAGTGTAAACAACAAGTGATTCAGTATCATTTAGCACTTTGCTTCTTACTTTCTGTTAGTTTGAAAGGTGCAACACTGCCCTCTAGTGAAGGTCTCAGTCAGCGCAAGACAAATTTTGACCCTCGAGTAAAATGCAAACGAAACAGATGTTTCTTTATAATTCAGGATATTGCTTCTCTTATCTTTTCTCTTGAGGACCCTAAGGCTCTTGATTTTGGCGTCATTTGTATTCTGCTGCTTTTGTTAAATGCTACACTGCCCCCTAGTGCTGGCTGTGACGTTATAATAATAATAATAAATCCCTTTGGAACAAAGAAAATAAAATTCATTGTGTCTGTGCTAGGTGGCTGAGTGGGGCATCCGCAAGCTGGGCCTCATAAAATATGCTGACAAAGCAGCTGGAAGCTACAGCGGGGGCAACATGCGCAAACTCTCTACAGCCATGGCCCTCATCGGAGGCCCACCAGTGGTCTTTCTGGTATGTACACACTCCCCCGTGGCTTGCACAATCAGCTCTTACTGTTTTGTCACTCCGGTTGATCATGAACTGTGTCTGTGAAGCTCTCGATAACAAAAACAAGGCCAGATTCCTGTGACAAACATTTTGTTGTGCTCTCACCAAGTGACCATTAATTAATATGAATACAGTACTTGTAAGATGTAATATCTTTAGTAAAGTTTTTTAATGTTCTGTTTTGTAGCGTGTGCTTTGTATGAGATATGTGCGCTAACTAGAACGTGTGCCATCTGTCCCAGGATGAACCCACCACTGGCATGGACCCCAAGGCCCGCAGAGCTCTGTGGAACTGCATCCACAGTGTCATCAAGATGGGCCGCTCAGTCGTGCTGACTTCACACAGGTACTGCATCTGTTCACTCTCTGCTGACACCGTATGTTTAAATCAATACTCCAGGCATCTCCTTCCTCAACAATATGTTTGCCTATACTGAACAAGTACAGAAAGACCTGCTTACTCAAAACTATTTATAACGAATGTCTTAAGGCCACAATTTAAAAACTGGAGGTGTTGCACTTTAACAGTAAAGCTCTTGATGAGGGGATGAAAGAATGTCCAAAGCTAATTGTAATCAGTTTTAGAGAACATTTCTAGAGTGAAGCAGAAAAAACGTTATTTTGTGGGGGGGGGGGGGGGTTTTTTGGTATCTATGTGCCATCAGGTTTAAACTGCAAAGCAATTATAAAAAAGTATTCACATTTCTGAAATAATAAACCTGGAAATACACACACAGAAATACAGAAATAGCACATGTAGATGGAAAAACACTGAAGTATTTTTTTTTAAAAGCTGTAAATAACTATAGAATGTTCAGACTTAATAAAAATGTGCCAAATAAAAATGTGAACAGTGTTTTCTAATAACAGAAGTAAGGAAAATCATGGATCTGTTTGGATATGGCAGTACAGAGAATTAATTTATTGTTCCTACTTTATGCATTTGTCATCATCAAGACAAAACAACCCTAACATGACATAAGAGAACCTGTTTTTTTTGCTCCGTTTTTTACACAGCATGGAGGAGTGTGAGGCCCTGTGCACCCGTATGGCCATCATGGTTAACGGCAGATTCCGCTGTCTAGGAAGCGTCCAACATCTGAAAAACAGGTGAGATGAGGATCATTTGAACTCACATCATTTCCAGCACTTTGAGTTTAAGTATAATAAAAATTTCCTACAATATGCTAAACACATGCTGTGAGAGTTACATGTAGTCTAATGTGGTTCAACATTTATCCCATCATCAGATCCTTTAACACTGATGTGTCTGTGTGTGTCTGTTCCTTCTCGTATAGGTTTGGTGATGGATACACCATCATCCTGAGAGTGGCAGGACCCGAACCAGACCTACAGCCCGTGATGAAGTTCATTGAGATCGAGCTGCCTGGTAGTATACTGAAGGAGAAACACAGAAACATGCTGCAGTACCAGCTGCCCTCGTCCTTGTCCTCCCTCGCTCACATATTCAGCATTCTTGCCAAGCATAAAGATTTTCTCCAGATAGAAGACTACTCCGTTTCACAGACTACACTGGATCAGGTGAGATTCAGAAAAGGTTTTGTAACAAATGTATGAGAGGCTGCCAAAAGAAAGTTCTTTGTATAATATCATTACCATTAAAAAAAAATAATGCCAGAAATGCTGAAATCTCAAACTTCAGATTTATTACATTCGCATTCCCAAAGGTATGTCTAAGAATATGTGAAATGAAATTATATTTAATATATTTTATTACATAATCTACACTATAAAATATATAAACTATGCTTTTCATGCAAGCACACCAAATTGCGACACTACTGTTGAATACTTAATGTGGATTTATGTAATTCTCAAGAAGTTCATCTTTGAAAGAAACATTACTACTTTTGAATATTTGTATTAAAATGTGAATCCTTCTCTTGTAGGTGTTTGTTAATTTTGCCAAGGACCAAAGTGACGATCACTGTGACCACTCCATACGCCGTAAAAATGTAATCGTAAACATTCCTCTGCTCAGCCTACCAGCAACCTTAAAGGATGAGGAGAACCACAAAGAGCACTTTGTGTGAACCAAAGACTCCCTTACAATAGGAGTTACCTGGAGCCAGTGAAATTCATGCATTTCACCTTGCCGTTCTTGTCTTCTTGCTGCTGTCAGCTAGACCATTTCCTCAGGGGGCCATGTCAGGCCTGCTAGAGTACACTGGCTGGTGCAGATACAGTAGCTAAAAAACTCGATGCAAGTCAATGCAAAGAAAAAAAAGAAAACAAGTTCAGTCTGGACGTACTGTATTTCAGGGAGGTCCAGATCACTATGCTTAATTCCAGCGTAGTATGAGAGTAAAACTTGAATATGTCAATCAATATGTCCTTTTACGAACGGGACCAAAAAGCCTGTCTCTGTGCCGTTGTTTTTTTTTTTTTTTTTAGATGTCTACGAGTTATGAGAATCTTTCAAGCACAATGTGTAATATTGGATTGCAAATGATAGTAAAAAAAAAAAAAGATCAGGGTCTGTTTCTTATATGTATCAGAAATGACATGATGAAGAATCATTTGTATTGTCAACAGCTAAACTGCTGGTAATTTGATTTTTTTTTATTAATATGTGCCTTTATTTATGAACAAACAATAATTTTGTCTTTTTTTTTTTTAAGTGCAATGTGGCATTATTTCTTGTAAAATTCTTACAAACAATGCAAAACATTGGCTTTCCGTGCTATGATCTGAAACAACGAAGTGTTTAATGTTGAGTGAGAAAAGTACTGTAAAGTGCGGCGTTTAAAAAAAGTTTTAATTAAAGAAGAGCGATTCATTTAGGGGCGGCAGGTTCACAGTCACAGAATATAACATATACCTCAGCAAATAAAAGAGCTCAACAGACTGAAGGACATTTCAGGGGATGACTGGAAATGAACCCATTATATAAATTGGGGTTTTGAACAGACTTGCGGCATTTAAAACCACACTAATTAGGCATCAGGCATCAGAACTATCTGGTATACCCAAAAGAAATCAGTGTTATGGATCTAGTACAATCATACACTACCCATTGATCCATCAGTATTGTGAAAAAGAGCTTCTCATTGGTATAAGAAAAAGGATGGCTTTCGTTTCCATCCTTTCAATCCTAGCACTTTACTAGCTGTGTTCGTTTGAAATGTATTCATATTTTTGCACTGGATTTTCCACAGAAAAAAAAAATCCAAGTTTTTTTTTTTTTTACCTTCATTTTTTTCTAGAAGAATTGAAAATCATTTCACTATGGTAACATTCCTTATTTAATATACCTGTTTACATTTCATATTTCATTTATAATGGCTGTGGAACATCTGTTACTCTGTATAACACAATAAAATGACAAATCTACAACCTAAAAAATGTTTCTTCATTACTGGCTGGAAGGGTCATATAAAGCAAGTTTAACAATTTCCGAGACTGTAGTTCACTGCAAAGCCTGCATACCTTTATGAAAAATGACAATGGACTATATTTAACAACAAGAAAACATTAACATAGGCTTTTTGAAATATTGGTCATATGTCTTTCCTAATTGATGTGCAAAATCAGCAGTATTTCAAGAGGTTCATAAAAAAAACTTGCATTTAAAAATGACATTTGGTATGATAGTCCAGTATTTAAAAATATATCTTAGATAAAATAAAGCACTTAACTGTTTTCTCAATATTGTAAAACACAACATAGTTGTGATAAAGTGGTAATATTTCAGCAGGCAACATTGACATTTACAATACCAACAAAAACAAGAAAAAAAAAAATAATTTTACATTTTTGCATGAACAAGCTTGTTTTTTTTTCTCAGTATAAAGAAATACATTAAAACTGCATATGAGCAACCAAACTGTGGGCTTATCTAGAAACAAGATAAATGCTGAACGCAAGAAACCTCAGTCCTGCTTGCTCTTACAACAATGGTACAACCATTAAGATTTACAGCAAAAATGTAATATCTCTCACATAAAAAAAACATCCACCATATTTCACATTGAATTAGATTTTTATTTTATTTTAAGTATAACATACCTGCACATACATATATGTATATGAATGTGCATTAAGTGCATTAGAGTACTGCTACGTGTAAAGCATGACTATACGTTTTACAGATGTCTGGTGTTGGGCACTTCTGAGGTGAATGAAAATACTGGTTGAGATGCAGTACATGCAAGAACGAAACATACTTTGTTCAGGGATGGACATGTACAGTATTTCAGAAATATACAGTAGAAATGTTATGTAGGGTTTTCTCAGCCAACACATAAATGATGACTACTAAGAGAAATGAATGCTATGGATCAAGAAAATTAGGGAAATTACACCCAGAGAACAATACTGTAGATGCCTAGAGTCATGCAATACATGTTCATGTACATATTGATAAACGTAAAAGACTGCATACACTTGAAGTCCAGCACACACCTGTCAGAATCAGCCGAAAGCTCAGTGCTCATTTGATCAATGGATGGTAAGAATTGATCATAGGTTGTATCAAGTCTGCTTTAAATGTTCACTTGAGAGGAGAGTAAGAACAGGGAAACAACAGCTTGCTTTTCTGAGACTCCAGGTAGGCTACACTCTGCCGCACTGTTGAGAAAACACAAAAAAATACATATACATCCAAGATCTCAACCCTTCTTATAGAAAGTGAATAGGAAAGTATTCTGGAAGCATAAATCAGTCTGTGTTAATATGTTTTTCCTCAAACTCCTAATTAGAAACACTTTATATAATTTAATAAGAAGGTGACAAAAAATTAATAACATGTCAGTAGTCCCCTGAAGCGTTTATCTTATGCTGACATTACTTGCCAGGACAACCAGCAGGAAAGGACATGTGATGGACAGAAAGATGTTACCTGCTGACACAACCCTAGGATCACTGTGGGCTTTGTGTCTTATTGCTGCCCGATGATCCGCGCTCTCATACCACCATAGAACATGCACTGCAGCACACACAAAGATAATAGTTTACACAACGAGACACAACTTTATATGCTTCAAATAGATAAATGTTAAGTAGAGATATGAAATCAGTTTATGCTTTAAGGGTTTCTAGACTTCAATATAATTCAACATCAATTAAAGATAATTTTTCTAGTCCGGAAATTAGCTCTGTCCCCAGCAAAACAAAGCAGCTTGGTTCAGGCCACTTTAATTAAAAGGCAACTAAGTTTCAACAGCAGGGTGGAAAACAGAGCAAGGGCACCTTGTTAACCTTCTATTTCTGATTTGCTTTGTATGCACCAAAGGTCTCTTAAAATTACAAACTGCTCCTTTAATAGAACAGATATTTCTAAATTTCCCTAAAGAGAAAAGTTGACATAAAAAGTCAGCAAAGATAAGACCTTGAGTCAAAATGTAATCCTTGATGGCCAGTGTTTAGTAACTAATTACATTATAAAATTACTGTTATTAAAAAGTAATCAGTTACATTACAGTGTTACTTTCTGATAAAAGTAACTAGTTAAGAGTACTTTTCCTTTTCTGCAGAAAATGGAAACTGCGTTGTGATTCCTCATGCATGTTGTTTTAGTCAAGACCTTTATAATTATTCTACCATCATTACTCACTGAAGTTTGTGCCCAACACCGCTTCTCACTGCGAATCAAACCACATAGGTGAGATAGGGGTATAACAGCAGGAATAACAGAGGACGTAGGACGCTTTCACACACACAAACGGAATCACTGCTGTCTGGCCCAAAGATTACTTAAATTGTCTGAATAACCGATTACATTTTTGAAAATATAAACTGATAACTGAGTACTTAAATGGTGGACCTAACGCGTTAGATTACTCGTTACATCAAAAAAGTAATCCAAGTTCTCTAACGCGTTACTTTGTACACCCAAAAACGGCACAAAAACAGATTTTGTGGACGAAATCTAAACATTACACATCCGCACAGTGTGAAAACTGCTGCATCACACTCACCTCTGTTGAGCAGTCCGAACTCAGTGTGGAAAACACCCACAGGGAGAGCATATCCTGGAGCTGCATGGGTGCCCACTGCCCCCTGAAAACTTTCAGCCCACACAGCAGGGCCTCCAGGTTTCATCTGGAACGACACCAGCTCGTACACACCTGAGGAAAAAAATACAGCATTTATTTCAGTATTTCCAATACATTTCTGATTTATACAATACGGAAAGTTTGACATAGCTATTTTTTCTCTTAGTAGTAGGACACGTGGAAAAGAACCATTACATTAACTATAATGCACATATTTAGGCATTGATGCCCACATTCTCATGAGTGGTCACCGTACAAACAGGCATTCCTCTACAGATAAACAGGATGGTTAACCTTAATCCCATCCTGTCTAGACACTATTCACTTACTAGACATCAACACATTTCAGTCTGTCTGTCGGTCTATGAATTTATTATAGCTCCATCAACAAACACTAAACGCTGCTGTCAGCAGTTTTAGTCAGAACACTTTGTGAACCACCAACATTCAAACGATCTGAGCATTTCCAACATTCAATTGCCGTTCTATTTAGAAACCAATTCCTCTTGAAGGAGGAAAAGAGTTTTTGTTAGATTTTAAGCTTTTTAAAATTTGTATTTTTTATTTAAGCAAATATCTTTAGTTTATTGCCACCTTACCAAAACAATCAAAAGATGGTTAAACATTATGTATTGCCAAAAGAGCTGTGTATCACGATTTGATTTTCAGGCATTGTGGTTTCCAATTCAATTCAACAGCATAAATGTTTGATTTCCCTCAAGCAGCTACAGTATATTTCTTACAAGGTTCGAAGCACTAAATTTAAGTATTATTTAATAAATATAGAAATGATGATGACGTTTGTTTAAATGTCATGTCTTGTATATAGCGATAATCTTTTTTTTTCTCCTGCAAATCTTCTGCTTCCCACAATAGTCCATTAGTTGGTGGTATTGCACCAATTGCCATAAACTCAAAAGAAGAGGAAGAGATACTCTCCCAAAAACAGAGTACGGTGAAACCTTGGATTACGAGCATAATTCGTTCCGGAAGTGGGCTCGTATTCAAAAACACTCGTAAACCAAATTTTATTTTCCCATAAGAAATAATGAAAACTCAACGCGCGAGAGAGAGAGGGTGTGTGTGTGACCCACTCACTCACACACTCTCTCTCTCTCCTTATAGAAACTGACCCCCAGGCACGGTGTTAAATTACGCGCCGCACACACACATAGGCTCACACAGGCTGAAACGGAGTGCAGGAGAGAGAAAATGGATTTTTAACTTCTAATGCGCATGCGTGACACATGATACTCGGTGTTCGTAAACCAAGACAATGCTCGTTTTCCAAAACAAAATTTATTAAAAATCTTTGCTCGTCTTGCGGAACACTAGTAAACCGCGTTACTCGTAACCCGAGGTTTCACTGTACTTTCCAAGTACTTTGCAAAAGATTTAAATTTAGATTTTCCTGCAAAAGCCATGTTATGTTTTTTACGGAATTCCATATTTTAGACCATTTAATACTTGAAAGTTTAGCAAACTAATTTTAAAAAAATGTAAATCGAAAACTCAATTAACTGAATCAACCAATCGCATTTTCAATTTAGTCACATAGCTAAGTGCAAAACAGATGAAAATGTATAAGCTAATAAAATTTTATTCTTACCTCCTTCTTTAGGCGGTTTCTGTATCTTGCTCCAGGGCACCAAATATGTAACTTCATTATCCTGAGAGCTCAGCATGGGCAAAGCTTTGGAGATGTACTGCTCCATCCAGGTAGGATCCTGTGCCAGTGCTGCCCGCACCGCCGCCCGATGAGCATAGCTCTCTAGGATATATATGTGAAATTAATAAAAAATTCTCATCACCGTAAGAACACCATCGACACACTGAAGCATGGTGGTAGTAGTGTCAAGTGGTACAGGTAGTAAAGCATTTCATCAGCAGGCACAGTTCCGGTCTTCAATAGACATTAAAAGATTAATCTCTAAACAGACAACAGAACTCTAAGCTGTAACTAAGTGGTTCAGATAAACATTTTGTGGCAATATGTGATATGATTTTATAATGATAATTTTTAATATACTGTACATAGTAGAAAATATTAGTTACTGCGATTTGTGCAAAACATAAAATATCATTGCAACCGTTCCGGAACTTAAAACTTACCATCAGTGTTTGCACATGGCAGTATGCTCCCGAAGGTGATAGTTATTTGTGTGGTTTAAAATTTTATGCAGACACAACAACAATGATATAGAAAAATATTTAGTTAAATCTCTCTAAAGGTGACTTTGTAACTGGCTTGGATATCATTATTTGCGGTAGTGACAAGAGTCATTTCATTCAAACTTAAATAATTATTTTGATTGTGTAAAGTTGCTTTGCGACAATGTCAACTGTTAAAAGCGCTATACAAATAAAATTTAATTTAATTGATTTTACTATACTTCATTTCTCTTTGAATTTTAAATGTGAATGGACTTTGCCAAATTTTGTTTTGGGGGCTTGGAGAAGGACTGCACTGCAGGGAGATCCATTAAGGCTGGAAATATGGTTTGTAAAATCTGCATAAAAATTCAGAGTCTCCTATATAAAGCCACAAGGGATTTTAAGCAGTACATTGATGGTGGATTGCAGAGTTACTGGAAGTACTGAGAATGGCTAAATTCACAGAAGTCATGTCGAAATTGCTCTCACCATATTTCCAGATGTGGAAGACCTGATTGAGGCCTCCATACTCCACGCTCCAATAGCCCAAGAGCTCAGAATGTGCCGTGCGCAGTTGGATCTTCTCACTGGTCAGCTTGTGAAAGGCTGTGTTCAGGTGTGGTTGAATGTAGTAGGTGCGAAATTCGTAGAAGGTCTCATGTTGCTGCTGTGGTCCTGTTGAGATGAATGCCCTGGAGTGCTGAGGAAAAAAAAACAAAAAACACATGATATCACTGATGATCACTAGTAACATACAGCTTAAATTCTTTTTGCATTTAATTCATTCATTCATTCATCTTCTATGCTGCTTAACCTTTGTACAGGATCGTGATAAACCTAATCTGTATGTCTTTGGACTGTGGCGCACAGACCCGAGGCAGAAATCAAACCTTCGACCCTGGAGGTGCAAGACAGTGCCTACCATTACGCCACCATGCTGCACTTTTGCATTTCATCGAATCCTGAAATTGAACCAACACCATCTGGGATAACATGATGACAAAATGTGTAGCGTTGTTTCCACCGCTCCAGGATCACTGCTTTGATCCTGAGCTCAGGTTACTGTTTGAGTGGACACATGTTATGCCTATGTGAATTTCCTGTAGGTTTTCCAGTTTGACAAAAACATGCTGGGAGTTGCACTGGCTACTCTAAACAGTCTCTAATTGTAAAGTGTGCGTTGAGGTGATCAACCGTCATCCGATCCAGGATGTATTCCTGCCAGAATCACTGCGTTCCTGTCAAAAGAATCTCTGAATCCTCCATGAGCCTACCAAGTTTAATGTAGACCCTGAAAATGATTGAATGAATGAATGAACTTCATCAGCTTGGATAAGGGGCAGCACAGTTGCTAAGTGGTTTTGGAGTTTCCAAATTGCCTGTAATGTGTCAATGTGTGGGCGGCACAGTGGTGTAGTGGTCAGCACTGTCGCCTTGCACCTCCAGGGTCCGGGTTTCGATTCCCATCTCCGTGTGCATTGAGTTTGCATGTTCTCCATGCTTGGTGGGTTTCCTCCGGGTACTCCGGTTTCCTCCCACAGTCCACAGATATGCAGGTTAGGCTAACTGGCATTCCCAAATTGCCCATAGTGTGTGAATGAGTGTGTATGCCCTGCAATGGATTGGCACCCTGTCCAGGCTGTACCCTGCCTTGTTCCCTAAGCCTCCTGGGATAGGCTCCAGCCACACCGTGACCCTGTACACACGAGAAAGCGGTATAGAATGCGAGTGAGTGTGTGAGCTTGGGTAAGGAATAAATAGATGTGTTTATTTTAGTCAGGCCTTGAGTCAAGTCCAAGTTCAGTCAACACCACCTGAACCTTGTTGTCATGTTAATGATAAACACAGGCATCTCTGGGCCTCACACACAGGAGAACAAAGACCATGCTGTCTAGTATTTAAAAAGACATGTTAGTGAACATTTACAAAGAGTAACCAAATATGTGTGTGTACAAATACAACTGTCATATTGTTAGTATATCTGCATTACCACTGTTGGTGATGTTTGTTTCTCATCTAAACCCACAACAAAACAAACTCACAAGCCGAATGACATTACAAAAGCCGTTTTCCCTCCTCGTCCTCCTCCTACCTGACATGACTGACTGTTTTGGAGGCTTTAGTGATGAAAAGCTTCGTCATGATCCTATAAACCTGAACCATTTATAAGCCAGGTGCAGTCACGCGCGCACACTGCTGAAGTATAAAACCGGAAGTTTAGCGTGAAACACACACACACACACACACACACTATAAACAACTAACCTCGCGTCCTGTTTTGCAAAAGATGACGCTGTCCGCTTGAATAACCGCTTTTCGAAGCGCATTTCTTATTTTAAACATGACTGGTCCACTAGTGCAGCAGTCAAACACTCCCTTATCGTATACTGGAAGTTCTACGTGCCCTCGACCACGGATGGCTGCGTCCCAATCCGCACACTAGTCTACTAAACTGTATGCCAGAGTAACAGCCTAAATAATATTAAATAGGTTTAAAAGTAAATTCCAGCATGCATTGAGTAACGCGTTTTAAACTGGAAATACCTGTGACTTATTAGTCACTCATACTAACAATGTTTAACATTGCATTTTAGTGCAGTACTTTGAGATTTGAGACAGAGCAGGTTTCCTACGGAAGCCGAAAAGTCAAGTTCAAGTTCAAACATAAAGAATTCTACATTGCATAATCACACAACTTCGGTCATGGAATAACCCCTTTTCCTGCAAATCCCTGCTCCAGTATTAATCAACCAATCAGCTAATTATAAACCCAATTAACACAGCAGGAATAATATTTAAATTTGCAGTAACAGGTTTGTGCATCAAGAAAACTTAGTGTGTGATCATGGTTATATTGGACTGCTGCAGACTGGGGTAAAGTCATTTTCTCTCATAAATCCACTTTTCATTTATTTGGGGCATCAGAAAAAGAAAAAGAAAAAAAGCTTGTCTGGAGTAGAAAAGGTGACTGCAACCATCAGTCCCGTGCCATTCATGTGTGGAGTTCCTTCTCAGCCAAGAGAGTGGGCTCACTCACAGATTTGCCTAAGAACACAGCCATGAATTAAGAATGGTACAAAAATATCCTTGAAGAGGCATATCCAAGAGTAGTTTGGTGTCAAACAATACATTTTCCAACATGATGCCTTGCCATAAGGTAAAAGTGACAACTGAGTGACTCTGGAAACAAAACATCAAAATTTTGGATCCATGCCCAGGAAACTCCCCAGACCTTAATCATATTAAGAACTTGTGATCAATCCTCAAGAGATGGGTGGACAAACAAAAACCCACTAATTCTGATGAACTCCAAGCATTAAATATGCAAGAATGAGCAGCCATCAGTCAGTATGTGGCTGAGAAGTTGATTGACAACATGGCAAGGCGAATTTCAGAGGTCTTGAAAAAGAAACGTCAACACTGCATATATCGACTCTTCACATAAACATAATCTAATTGTCGATAAAGTCCTTTGACACCCATGAAATGCTTGTAATTATACTTCATTATAGCATAGTAACATCTGACAAAAAGATGTAAAAACACTGAAGCAGCAGACTTTGTAAAAAATAATATTTGTGTCAACTTTTGTCCATGGCTGTACAGGGCTTCAAAGTTGTGCGGTCATACATCTCAGCACTGTAACCTGTATCAGGGTGTCAAAATCACTTGCCTATGCCAGTTTCAAGGATGTTTTTTACGCCACTGCATTTTGGACTGTGGTCAGCAAATTTACTGGCTAGACAGAATGTTCATCCCCTAATAAAGAGAGGGACAATAGATAGGCTCTGATGTCAGGTAGGATGGGGTGGGGCAGCCTGGTGTCAAAATATCAGCACCTCTCCATAAATAACCTGCAACAGGTGGTCAGCATCACAACATCTACATCACATCTTGTTTTATTTATTAATAAGGCAAAGACCTGAGTTATCTGGCATACAATCTAGCAAAGCAAATCTGTCAAAACTTCAAGAAAACTTCATCTCTCATCATGACAAAGACAACATTGTTAATGGTGTGCCTGATTCTCATCTTTTCTGTGGGTAAGTCTAGGTCTAGATTAATCTATTATAATAAACTGTTGATAATAGTTTTATACAGTATTTATGTACATCTTTTATTTATAAAATGTTAAATAAGAATTTTCTTATACGATTGCAGCTATTGTTATATAATTATTTGAATAAGTATTAAATATATTTTACATACATTAATGTACAATGTATTTCCTTAGTTAATATTGTCAGAAGTAAACTGAGACTAATTGTGACCATATAATCCATGGCTAACTGAGGGCTGGGATAAATTCTCTCTCTCTCTCTCTCTCTCTCTCTCTCTCTCTCTCTCTCTCTCTCTCCTTTATTTTCAGTAGTAAGCTCATAATTTCATATGAGTTTACATGTTTATTCTTATGATTGTACACCTTCTGACTTGATTGCTGTTTAAAATGTGCCAATGCATGTTTATGCATCATATTTGCAAATTTCTGTCCCACATGCCCAATAAAAATATTATTATATAAGATTTGTAATTCGATATACTGTAATTAAAAATTGATAACATAAGTTTTAAACAATCCTAACAATAAAATTCCTATTAAATGTCTCAAAATAAAATTGTTTAACCTGACATTATATGACTTGATAATGACATTTTTCTAAATCCTGTTTCTCCAGATGCTGAAGACAAGTCAACCCAGTACCGAAAGGTAGAGTGATAAATACCTGCTAAGTATCACAGCATAATTATTCATTCATGACTCTAAACAGCTTTTTTGTTCAATTTCATAGCCTGAATGTGGGGGCACGAGTTTGACTCAGGCCTGCCCTCTTAACTACGCTCCAGTATGTGGAAGTGATGGTATCACCTACGCCAACGAGTGTGCCCTATGTGCGCGATGCCTGTGAGTACCATCACACATGACACTGGGATCTACCAGATTATATAAAAAGAAAGCACAATAGAGATAAATATATTATTATTATTATTATTATTATTATTTATTGTATATAATAATCAAAATCAGCTGTTAGAAAATAATCTAATGATCTTGCAGTGCTGCAGTTCTAACTGATTGACTGTATAATTTTAGGCAAACCAACACAGACATCATGATTATGAAAGACGGCAGCTGCTGAGGAAGCTGTGTACCTCCTTTCTCATATAACTTTCACTTCTTCTTTCACTTCTGCTTTTCTATTTACTTTGTATGGTGCATTCATGTAGCTGCAAAAAAACTTTGAACATATTATTGTAAACATATATACACTGATCAGCCATAACATTATAACCACCCATCTCAGATTGAGGAGGGACCCTTTTTGCAACCAAAACTGTAATGACCTGTGTGTCAGACACCTTTCTACTGGAACCAGCGTTAACCTTTTTCTCAATTTGAGCCACAGTAGCTCTTCTATTGGATCGGACTGCACGGGCCAGTCTTCACTCCCTATGTGCATCACCCTTGACCCTGTTGCAAGTTCACTGTTGCTCTTACCCAGTTGTCTAGCCACTACAATTTGGCTCTACTCAGTTGCTGTGTCTACATTTTCAGTAAATTGTTACAATAGTGGCTGGAAGTGGGTGAGATATATTAGGCAGCAAATTAATCTTTTTATCTGAAGTTGATTTGTAGGAAGCAGAAAAATTGGGGAACATTAAGATTTGAGTGGCTTTGTCAAGATTGAAGTTAGAAAAAGTTTAATGCCGATTCCAGTAGAAAGGTGTCAGAACACACAGGTCATTACTGTTTTGGTGGCAAAGATGAGACTTACTCAATATTAGGCAGGTGTTTATAATGTTTTGGATGATTAGTGTAGATACGTAGTATTGCTTGTTTTTGGAAAATACTGCTTATATTACATAGAGAGCTTTATTATTAAAAATCAAATGTTTCATTAGAAATGTGTTATAAAATAAACTTATTATTATTATTATTATTATTTTGTGTGAATTGTATATTACTGTATGTGAACAGTATGGTGACATGTGATTTGAGGTAGAACACTGCACTGATTCCTTGGTATTTTTAATTAGGTAAAATCAATGTTTAGCTTTTCTCCTAACAAAACACAGTACAGAGACTAATCGGCTTTTTGTGATACTTTACCTGATGTATTTTATTTCTTTTAACCATTGCTTTTAAATAACTTAAGTGCAACAAATGTAAAAAAAAAAAAAAAAAAAAACCTTTACTGGAGTCACATTATACGAAGCACACACGGATGCGGAACCATGTTTCAGACGCATGTTTTAGTACAACCGCACAGTCTGACGGACCAATACAAACGACGCTCCCGCTGTCCTCATAATTACCGCACGTGACATTTGGAGTGACGCGGCACAAGGGGTACCGCACAGGGTGGTAGGTTTAGGGAGTGAATATGAGTATGTAGCAGTGGAAGTATGGGGTATGGGGAAAAGATTTGTAATTATAAATTTTTATAACCCATGTAGAAGACTGCAAATAAATCAGCTTGAGGAAATA
>JAQQZT010000012.1:12521906-12539946 GCA_030068275.1 Clarias platycephalus
ATCAACCAGAAGGTGGCGGTAGTGCAACACTTACGGATGCAAGCCGCCGTTAAACTCCAAAGAAGAAGAAGAAGAAGGAGTGACGCGGCAAATCTCACATACTAGGGTTCATTCTCAGACTGTGTCTGATGATAATGTACAACATCAATGTAGTTTTGTCAACTAGTTAGCTTTAGCTAGGTGAACTACTATTTACATGTGGCTACTAAGAGCTTTGAAGGATTCTGACCTCAGTTGAAATCCCATGCTGAGTCAGGTCTCTGCGTTGGTTGGAAATCTAGCGATAAACAGCAGCAGACGCCTGGCTCCGTTTTGCACAAGCTGTGTGATGGCGAAGAGTAAGTTTGAGTACGTGCGCAGCTTTGAGACGGATGACACGTGTTTACGAAACTGCTACATCGTCGTTCGACTAGACGGCCGCAATTTTCACAAGTAAGTGACGTGACTTTGCATTGTGATGTTACCTCACAACCTCCAAGATGTTAGCGCTTTATTAAGAACTAAACATAGAAAAGTGTGTTACTAGGAGAGAGTCGGCTCACTGAGTCGGATCTTTTAGTTGACTCAGAGCCGAATCTCACGAGAGTCGTTTATGTGAATGTATGAAATGGCATTTCTTACCCAGAATTTTATTCACGAGAATCTACACTGATCAGCCATAACATTATGACCCCCTGCCTAGTATGTCCTCACCCTTTTGCCACAGTAATGTAACAGTATTTTTGATTGGTCAATCATGCAGTCTCCAGCCAGTGAAAATGCTTTGTACAAAGGATTAATTTTTGTTTATTTCCCTATCTTCCTCATTTAACATCCTGCCAAAAAGAAAATTAAAACCTGACACAAATCAGTGAACAATCACCTCAGTTTTTGGCAAAAATGATGAAAACATTAACCCTTTGGATACATCTTCATCGCCTGAAACTGTCCTTGCTGTCTTTCTTGGGGTGCCTGGTTCTATGTTATTACTAAATCTTGCACAAAATACAAAAAAATACCCACAAAAAAATCTTACAATTCGTGAACTTGCTTCGCTTGGCTTTTCACTGGCGTAAATAAGTTTTGCTGGTCGGTGTTCGGTTTGGTTCATTCATTCGTATGCCGAAAGTGCTTCATATGTAGATGCTGTAGAAGTTTCAAGGCGAAATTTCATAAATGAGAGCATTCGTATGCAGACATTTTACTGTGCATTCCTCAAAATACAGTATGTGTAAAACTGCCTTTGCTGTCATCCCTCAGACCCAAAGTTTTCATAATTTTTTTTTTCAATTATTCAATTTCAGGAAACAGGTTTACTTGCTGTCTAATATATCCTACCCGCTTCCAGGAGCCATTGTAATGAGATATTGAAAATGTAGCGACTGTGGGAAGGGCCAAATTGTGATGGCTAGACAGCTCCTCATCCTTCTTTTGCACTTTTCCAAACCATCTTAATCAGGCTTCTCTAACTTTTTCCCAAAACAGTCCTACTTATTCCTAATCCTGTCCATTCTTGTCACTCCCAAAGCAAATCGCAGCATCTTCAGCTCTGCTTCCTGTCTTTTTGTCAGCGGCAAAGTCTCAAAACCGTTCATCCTTTCACACGCATAGTTTGTTTAAATCGTCCTCTAGCCCAGGGGCTGCCAAACTAGTGGTCACAACCCCATGTGCTGTAAATATGCAGCATTGGCTCTTTATAGTGGTTGCTTTCTTAATTCTGTGTATTTGTAGTTGGCAAAACAATTGTATACCTACGAAGTTCATATGGTAAGCGAGCCTAATAAAAGAGACAGTATAGTATAGTATGCCTAAAACCAGAAAAGGTGTATAAGTATCTATAACATTAAATGTGTACTAAATAAACAATTAGTGGCATCAGGTGATGTGTGCATGTTTCTTAAAGCTTTGTGATAATTAAGATTCTTCTGGAGGTCTCTGTGATTAGGAGAGAGCTTTGATTAGATACTATTATTATTATGATTATCCTTATTTATTATGAGGGACTCTTTGCTTTCAGGTTTGCTGAGCAGCACAACTTTACAAAGCCCAATGATAACAGAGCGTTAGGCCTGATGGCTCGCAGCGCACGATCTGTCATGGAGGATCTGGAGGACATTGCTATAGCTTATGGACAGAGTGATGAGTTCAGCTTTGTATTCAAGAGATCAACCAACTGGTTCAAAAGAAGAGGAAGGTAAACCTAAATCTTGAAATTACACAAAACTGTTCTGGCCTAAACAAAGCAAAAAATTATATTCATGTATTTATATGTTTAATAAAATAATGTGTAAATGCTGCAGTCCTGCTTGAATCATGTACACTCTCTGAGCAAAAAGAGTTGCACACTCTAAGATTTCATTCAGTCACCTCTTTTGATTACAGCACTCAATGTGGTGGCCAGTTAAAGGTGTATAAAATCATTCCTCATGCTGTCGAAACCACTCTTTCACATTATGAGTTCTGGAATATGCCCATGCCATCAGGGAAGGAAAAACTCTATAGATGTTATACCCTGGTCATTCAGAACATTCAGGTTATCAGCTGAATTCATTTTTGCACAATGTTGCTGAGCCCAGACCTGGCTAACTGAAGCAACCACAGATCATAACACTGCCTCCAGAGGTGTGTACAGTGGCCACTATGCATGATGGGAGTTGTTTCCTTATTACCCTGATGCCCCCACTGCTCTGGATAGGGTCAATCTAAACTCATCAGAAAACATACTTTCTTTTTCCATTGCTACAAATATTTATGCTCCCCAGGAAACTAAAGCCTTTTTCTGATTATTATTATTATTATACTACAAATAAGTGGTTTTCTTATGGCCACACAGCTGGTTAGTCCCGATCCTGTGAGTTCTCATCACATTCTATGTGTATGGAAATGCTATTACTTTCACTATTAAAGACTTTTTTTTTCTTCCTTTTTTATTTTCCACAGTAAACTGATGACCCATGTGGCATCACAGTTTTCCTCCAGCTATGTATTTTATTGGAAGGAGTATTTTGGAGATCAGCCGCTGCTCTATCCTCCAGGCTTCGATGGCAGAGTCGTCTTGTATCCAACCAACCGTAATCTAAAGGACTACTTAAGCTGGAGACAGGCTGACTGTAAGTGAGCATTTTACAGATAATTTTTTTTTCTGATTGACAATTTATGTTTCTCGGATCTATACATGTTTAGATTTTGACTAAATGTATGTACTGCAATTTCTGTTATTGATCATATTTATTTGCAAATAACTTGCAGGTCACATTAACAACTTGTATAACACTGCCTTTTGGACACTGGTGCAAAAGGGTGGACTCTCAACAACTCAAGCAGATGAGAGACTAAGTGTATGATTTACATTTAAGTCAATTTCAGAAAGTGTTCTGTTCATTTGTGGCAATTAACCAATTAAGAGTTTTTTTGATATTCAATATAGTATTTGCCTAACATAATTCCATTGTGTTGTGTATAAAACGTGATCATATGTATAGAATTATAGATGTATTTTCAATTTGGATTTATTTTTAATATTTTAGTATTTTCTTTGTATTGTTTCAGGGAACTTTGTCTGGGGATAAGAACGAAATGTTGTTTTCAGAGTTTAATATGAATTACAACAATGAATCACCTCTGCATAGAAAAGGCACTACACTGATTTGGGAAAAGGTACACATCCATAATAAAAAGCTTGCCAATATGTGAGTTATTACTTTGCCTTATTCTAATCTTGTCTTGTTTGTTTTTATTTATTTATTTTTTAACCTGAACACCCTACAGATTGATGAAACATCGACTAAAAGGATCACATTGCCCAAAGAAGGAGAAAAAGAGGTCACTTTTACACGGAGCAGAAGAAAAGTTACAGCTCATAATTGTGATATAATTGGAGATTTGTTCTGGGAAGAGCATCCTGATATTTTAGAGGAAGACAGCTGCTGAGTATTATGATGGTGAGAAAACTGAAGCTGGACTAATACATTCTATATTGGTGTCACAAACAGACTGATGTAAATAATATATATATTTTTTATTTCTAGACAATAAAAGGTTTTAAGATGGAGTTGTGTTTTTTTTTTTGTTGTTTTTTTTAATTGATTTTTTTAAATAAAATGCCTGACTCACTGTACAATCAGTATGTTCCTGTGCTTACCTGTTCATTATTAGTTTAGATATAAGGGAGAACCTGCATCTCAGCTCTGCCACCACAAGGTGGCGCCATGTAGCTTTCAGACATTGCTCGTAGATATGACTTGCATCTGTCAGATACACCTATAGAGGCTTATGCATTTTTTTTTTTATCATTAAAACAATTAATGATCTATTAATAATAAACTGCTTATTCTTCTTTGATGGTGAAGTTTGTCACTCGGAATGCGAGTGCAATCAGAGCCAAATTCCACAACCCTCGCTTTGTGCAAAAATGCATTCAAAAGTTCAGCTGAGACTCATTTGAAGCTTTTGCAGTCCTGCTGAGCTAAATCAAGCTGGTATCTTTCAATGTTATGGCGCATTTAGTATAAACCTAACTCTTTTCTTTCCTGGTTCGCTATAAACAGCCAAGTGGTTAAGCACATGCAATTATTGCCGTTATACCCATGTGCTTTTCTGCTACATAGCAGCTGCCTGGGTGTGTAGAAAAAACATGCAGCATAGTGTTTTTATGACTCTCACTTTTTTTAATTGTTTGACATTTTTATTATCAGTCAGCTGATTGATTGAAATATACAGTAAATCTGTAGTCCAATCTGATCACGGACTAGAATTGAGGCTCGTCCTATCAATAATGTATACAGAACTGTGCAGAAGCCATGAGCCACCACTCGTTTCTTCATAAAATTTAAATTGAATTATGTTGATTAACGAAATGGGCACAAATATTTTACTGCAAAGTGCCGTAATATAACTGGTTGTTTATGTAACCACAAGTGTTAAGCATCACCAGTATACTAATCACCGGCCTGGTCATCTGTCATCATCTGTACCTGTTTCTCACTGGTTCATGTTTTATTAGATGGTTTCATGGATGAATGGTTCATAGGTCGCTGTGTGGCTTAACAAACAAAAATTTTTATTTGAAACTAGTCAGGTACTGGGACTGGACTGGAAATGGGAGCCAGAAAATTTCTTTAGGAAGCCTGGAGAACTATTGCGAGAGAGAGAGAGACTCATTCAGGGTTGTGCTTAGAAGCAAGCAGGAATATACCCTTATTAGGAGAACACTTATACCTAACTGCGGCAATCCAGCTACCAGTATAAAGGAAACTTGCACAGGAGAATGTCCATCATACAAAACTATGTAGACAAGTAACCCAAGATCATGATTGGACCATGCTGCCACAAGATGGAAGTGTTGCTTAAATAACCAGTGGTATAGCACAAGTAAATTTAGTTTACAAATCTTCCAGTTAATTCTTTGTATAACATAATGTGTTGGCTTGATATATACTATATCGCATTACGGCCATATATTGAGTTAACAATTTTGCTTATATGTAGATCATTTTTATTTTTTTTATTCTGCAATTAATTTCATTTTAAATGAATAAAAAATTATTTAATAATATGTTCCAAGTGAATGATGTTGAATATTGGTTTTAAAAAATCATATACTGAATCCTGAATGGCTTATAATAACTTCTTATATTAAGAAGTCTAGTATCTGATATTGTTATTAAATATAATTGATATAGTTTCCTTTAACTTAACTCGATCATATTGTCTGTCTTTAACACAGACATAGTTTGTGTCTTTTTTTTTTTTTAAGCATATTTAATTTTCTATGGAAGGATGACTGAGGAATTCATCTTTTCACACCATCGCTTCAACTGCTGCCGTTCATCATGCTGTGTCTGAGTCTAGTACCGTCCTCACTGTGTTATTAATGTAGAAGCGATGTTTAATGAATAATGTCTGCAACACACTCACTGGCCAACAGTTCAGAACTTCATAACCTAATTGCTGGTTCCTTAACTCAATTCTGCTGCTGATTCACACACATTCAAATCTTTATTGAGCTAACAACACAAATACACACACACACACACACACACACATGCACTCACACAGAAGATGGATGATCTCTTCTGGTTAAGAAATCCATTCTGTTGCCACCTCAGCTCCCTGAGGTAGAGAGGATGAATATGTAGCCTCATCTCCAAGGTGAGAGCGCAGAGACGAGGGACTTGGGTGACTATATTTGGCTTAAACCTTGTTTTTTTTGCCTATGGCCATAGCAGGCATCACATTCATTTGGCCTCTCAAACAGACAAATAATAACTGTGCAAAGGGAATTTGTGCAACTTTGAGAGAAGATAAAATAAAAGAAATTAATTTGGGTCTGCGAGACTCAGTCACTGGTATGTAGGTGTTTCGAAGTGCACTGAGTAGTAATATCTAGGCCTAAGCGTGATAACATGTAAAGCTAATTTTTGGAGATTACTTATTTGAAGTATTTTCTTTTCACGTTATTGAAATATTTAATTAATAATAATAATAATTATTATTATTATTATTATTATTATTATTATTAATAATAATAATAATAATAATAATAATAATAATATTTAATTACACACATATCACAAAGTACAGTGTTGTTTTTCAATAATACATGAAAGTCTGTATTAAGTGTTACCTCAAGCAAATCATAATAAAATAGAATCTAATTTTAATTCAAAATATGGCGGCATGATAGCTTAGTGGTCAGCACTGTCGCCTTGTACCTCCAAGGTCTGGGTTTGATTCCCGGCAAGGTTCGATTCCCGCCTCTGTGAGCATGGAGTTTGCATGTTCTCCTCACACTTGGTGGGTTTTCTCCATGTGCTCCGGTTTCCTCCCACCCTGTTTGGGGTGTACCCCGCCTTAAGTCTCCTGGGATAGGCTCCAGGCCCCCCACGACCCTGCATACAGGAGTGAGAATTCCAAATATTTATTTATTACTATTTCTGACCTGCAACTGTTTCATTAATGCTGTCAGTTTTCTTCAGACTTATTCGTCTTTATATCCAAACTCTACAGATTAATGCATGGTTTCTTGGGAGCCTGTTCAAAAAAATAGGCATAAAACTGAATAACTTTTTTCTTCAACTTATAATAATATTCTCTGCAGTCACCTGACCTCACTCTCATTTGGAATCCGTTCCTATTCCTGTAGCTGAGCTCACTTGCAGCGGTTGCTACGGGATCTTATAAGCATTCATTAGTGACAAAGGTAGTGCATTGTATCCCATGATAGAGATGTCTTACTTACAGCTTTGACCTGACTTACACCCCACTAAGTTAGTAGCAGGACGGAGGGAAATTGGGCTGCCTCTCCATAGTCATGTCCAGGAAACAATAGGCTTGTAAAATATAGCAAGGCAATAAGCACACATGCTTGAAACAAAAGAGCCGTATCACATACAAAAGTCTATGTAAATGTTTTGGTTGAGTGTAGCAGCATGCCGAACTTCTGACCTTTTCATTGACCTCTGAGGTCACAGAGGTAAGACAAAGCCGTAATTATTTGCATGTTACTAACGCATAATGAACACACCATACACATGTGTGTGTATTTGTGTGATAGTGCAAGAGTAAGGATGTTGAAGAGGAGATCTTCTTCTAGAGCATCTGCTGAAGCATCTGAAGCTTCATCTTAAACCATCCAAAGTCCAGACACGGAGAAGAAGAGATTTAGCAGGAGGAGTCTGCTTTCCAGACAAAACAAATTCTCCAAAGCAGAGAACTTGGGGGGAGAGGGTTTACACAGAAGAGCTGGGCTCATCCTCTTCATTTGCAGGACACTGAGAGTTTGTGAAAAGAAGGAAAATCTACATGCTGGGAGCTTAGAACTGCAACTCCTCAATAGGCAGTTTAGTCATCACAACAGGATTTGGGATTTGCCATAGATCCTATTGCTCGCGATGCCCAAATGCTCCCCTCTCTCTCTCTCTCTCTCTCTCTCTCTCTCTCTCTATCTCTCTCTCACACACACACACACACACACACACACTTCGCATGCTAGATCTACATTCTCTCATTTCACACTCATTCTCATAAAACAAATCTTTATGCAAAATCCAGCGTAAACCAGCACACTGTCTTATATCAACAGCAGCACAATCGGACCCTTTTGTTTGCGCACTGGTGCATTGATCTGTGCATCTAAAGTCTCTGCTCAAAGAGTCTGCAAGCCTTGTAGACCAGCACTCCTCTCCCTCTCCCTCTCCTGACTGCCGTGCCAGAACCAGGCCGCTTTCTCATGCTAATCACACACTTTGTCCTCGGGTGGATTATCCTGCCATGGCTTTTGTTGGAGGCCCGAAGCGGAGCCCCACGAGGTTGACCTCAGCCACGGCCTCAGACACAAAGCCGTCCTCGCGCATACAGCCCCACTCCGAGCACGTACGTCCCTGCACACACAAATTAGTCCGGCACAATTCCATCTCAAACTGAAGAGACCCCCATCATTAAAAATGACTGCACATGCTCCCACTCCTCTGAAATGCAGCCAGGCTTGAGTCTAGCGTCTGCCTATCATGAGGCCATGTGTATGAATATATCATTATACTGCATTCCATAACATACCGTATATCATTAATTAGGTATACATTTCATCGTTTATTTATTTATTAATCAATAGTCACCGCAGCACTCTATATTATTCACCACAGCCATGATTCAAGTTTCTATTGATCTACTTGAGCAAAGTGTTTTTTGGTTCTTCTCCAGCTTCTTCTCTCAACTCAGCTCTTCATTTGGTGTGAGGGCATATCTTATCCTTCCCCTGCTCCAACCTCGGGCAACTCAGGAAGAGTGCAGGCTCTCACAGGTTCCTTAATTAGAGTCGTACCCAGCCTCAGGGACTCTGCCGTGATCTCATGACGCCGGAGACCTGACCTCATTTGAACGATCCTTAGTGTAGAATGGAGGACTGCCCCGTGGCTGAGCATGGTGGTGTAGGCAGGTTTAATATGAGAATTAGTCACACACTTGCAGGGCATTTCAATGATTGCAAATATTCCAGATGGATTCTTTGGGACCCGCATAGAAAACAGAGAATGCAGGATTTGTATTATTTTTATTTTCATATATATATATATATATATATATGCATCAATGCACAAAGCTGTCACAGTGACAATCCATGAGTAAAAATGGGAGAAGGTGAAATTTGCTAAAAATATACAAAAGAGTCACAAAATGTGCTCCCTCTTTTGATGGGCTGATGACATATGCTTTTATTTTTCTCCCCAGCTAATTGGCCACCCAGGCATTCACTTGATTGAGAGATATTCTCTATACACCACCATGTCCTCCCCTGTCTGGAGTTACCCTCTGGCATGCCAGTCTTAATGCCAGTGGATACCGATGCTGCTACAGAGACCAGCAAAAGGCTGAAGGGCAAAAAATCGGGCACTGATGTGACTTCTGTTTGCAAATGCATGTTCATTATCAAAATAAAATACACTCCTGCATTTTAAGTAAGATTTGTGCTGCTTTTAGTAATCATCCTAGTGGTGATCGTATACAATACAAAGTCTTCATTTCAAATTGTGGACATTTATTTGTAAACTAAACACTATAAATGTAGACACTGATGTCACAGATGTTCAAGTCAATACAAAGAAATGACATCAGAGCTAATTAAATAAAAGATCATTTGAGCTTCGTGGCTTTTTATTCTTTGCTTATAAGATTAAATTAAATCACAAACAATGCGAGACCTGTGAGACCTTCACACCAGCATGTCTCTTTGTGCATGGGGTGATAGATGAGCTGGACCTGATCTTATTATATAATTAGCTGTTTAAAAGGTGGTGGAATTTCTTCCCTTTGGAAGGATGAATTTAGTGATAATTTTTTGAATTCCAGAGATTTAGGTGGGAGAAGGTGATAGGAAAAGATATATTTCTGTTAATGATAAGTATATTAAAAAAGTTACTAAGAGATCCCCATCCTGTAACTGATGATGTCATTCTTTTCTGTGCCATACATTTTAACCACACTATCTATGTTTCATTCTATGTTAATACTATGTTTAACTATGTTTTGCACACTCTTATGGTCTCCAAATTCTTTATCATTTTAATGAAATTATCAGTTCAAATATGCTGCTAAACTGTTTATGAAAATGAGAAGTGGTCAGTCAGGTAAATCCTACCACTGAAGTAGTCACCATTCCTGCATCATTAGTGTTATCAGTCTACATATGTTACAGCACACATTATTCATATGAGTACACTTCAATCCTCCAACTCCAAATAGTTCTGAATTGATAAAGAGGAGGTGCAGGGCTCGTCGAGATGCCAGTTCTGCAAGGAGGGGAATATATTTTGGAGAATGATAAAAATGTATGCCACGTAACAAAATCACTTGGATTTGGGGGCAAATCTTTATTTAAGTTGCAGGATAAAGTTCTGTTAGTAACATAGTTGGCAAACTGAGTAGTGAAACCATCCTTTACCTTGAAAATGTTAATATTTAAGCTTTCCAACTTGCACATATGTTAAACTGAAGGAATTTACCAGTTTGAACCACTTTTTCTTCTAGTGAGAAAGAACGTTGTTTTTGTACCCTTTTTTTTTCTAATGTAAAACTTGTCACAAATTATAATAATGGGCTGATTACAAATGGTCCTTTTGTTGTTAGGATTTCCTTATCGTAACACAAGCAGTATAGCGCCAACTGCTATTTGAATGGTATGGAACCAGAGCCCCAAATACAGCACAACAAACTTTGCCTGCACCCTCCTCTCTCGAGACCTCAGCCCCACCTCATCCCACTTCCACCCCCTTTCAAAAAACAAACACAGGGAATCTGGTTAGAGAATAATAGCAGGGGGGAAACTATAACGCTGTGGTTGTGGGGGGTGGGGGGTGGGGGGCTTAATAAAAATTGTGGTGTGTCAAGTGAGGCAGAGAAAACTCTGTGAAACAAAACTGGGGCTCTATAAGGCACACAAAAGCCCAGTCATGTCTTTTCTTTTTGGTGTGACTGGTGGGGAGAGATAAGGGAATTCATCAATACAGAGGAAGAAAAGGGAATTCAGTGTTCAGGGGTTTCCACCTCAAGCCACTGGCATTATGCATATGTGTTTAAAAGATTGGGCAGATAATGCAATACTTTGTCTGACAAGTTTTGCTCTCTTTGAGTCCCTGTTTCTCTTTTTCTGTGGCGATTGTGCGGCTTGGTCTTATCCAGTCCAGCTGAGCCAATGCAAATGCACTAGAGAGATAAGAGACTAGTTTACTATTTCTATAGAACAACACCAATAATAATTGTAAATGGTAGCCAGTAACACCAGCCTAGTTTATTCTAATTTGTGTGTGTGTGTGTGTGTGTGTGTGTGTTGGGGTGTTTTGATTACTCTAACAACCATAAGTCAAATTACTTAAAAGGATGAAAGGCATACTCCTATATTAGCAGTCTAGATGAGTAATCTTTTCTCGCGTAATTTAAACACATACCATAAATGTTCAAATACGTATAATAGGAAATAATACACAGGTATCTTGAGAGTAAATGAGAATTTAAGTACCAGAAATTGTCATAAACTGACAGTAAAACCCATGTCATTATGCATTTCAAACATGTGATTAAACTGGAGATGTGACGGCATGCAAAATCTGAAGTCTTAAGTCGTAATAAAAGAAATCTACAGTGTATTATTAGCACACCTAAATTCTGTCCCACCTGAACCCCTTCAGCAAGGGTTTATATTCTGGGAGTTTGCCAGCTACGGTAGATGCGATGTGTTCCTTTGGAGAGTAATATTCACATAAATCATGCCGCGCTCAGTGTGAGGATATTTCAGGGCAAACAGATTAATCACAGTCTGGATTTTGTGAGGCTGTGTAGTTTTTGAACATTCCTGCATGAGGTGAACTCAAGGTAGCATGCAAGGGCAATAGCTAGATGTCGTTGGCATCAACAGTGTGATATTTTCATAGGAAGACCGTAAGGATGAGATTTTGTTTCCTGAAGGTCTGCCACTGTGGCACATTAAATCATATTCAAATAATATGATGATAATCAAGAACTGGGAAATATGTTAGCATCACTACAGCTGGAACAGAAATGGTAAGGCATTTGATTTATGAAGAATGGGACATTTATTGTCAAGGCCCTAAATGAGGCCATGACTTTTTATTTTGCCTCCAAGCACATTCCATCCCACCATAAAACAAGCTGCTATGAGATCCTTATGAGAACAGTAGCAAAACAGTATTTTTGTCAATGCAGATTTGATTTATCAAATGCCTAATTTAATTCTGTTCTGTTTTCAATCTTGCCATGACACTTCCTAAACTACTGAGCAATCAAGTACATTAATTCAGTACATAAGATGCAAATCTTTATAGCTTAAAGGCTAACTTTAATGTTATGATTGTTGAAAAGTACTTGGATAAGTTTCAGAGTCATGTTATAACAACACTAAAGCTTCTCCTAATAGATCATTTTAAATAACCCATACAAAATGGCCATTCATAAAAAAGTAACAGTGGCGTATGAAAACTATTTAAAAAAAACAGGTATTAGTTATACAGTCTGTTACGATTTTGTGCAGAAGTTTACGTGTATTTTTACTGTCATTTTACGTTAGAACTGAAGCATTGCATGAAGTGGATTGAATAATAAATAAAGGGGACGACTTAACCTCAAATCATCAACTGGACAAAACTGAATGTTCCAACAGGGCAATGACCCCAAAACACACGTCAGAGTTGGTTGTGGAATGGATAAAGCAGACTAACATTATGATTTGTGAGCCTCAAACCTCAAAAATCCTCAAGCATCAAAAATGTGTGAACTTTGCTTTCAGATCCATGCCAGGAAACCAACAAACTTGATTGAAGACTACCAATTATGCCAAGAAGAGCAGTCAAATATCCAATCAGAATTCCGCCTGAAGCTTGCTGTTGGCAAGCTTTTGTTGGCAAAATGTTGGGTCCTCTAAGACTGCAGTGATTCATTAATGAGAAAGAAACTTTATGCACACACTAACCAACCTAAGACACATCCAGGCTCTGACCGCTGTCACTCAGATAACTTCTTCATTTGCAGTGTGACAAAGCAGCAGGCATTGTGAATGCCTTTGTGCTTTTTGACATCCCACAGAGCCACAATATGGCCATCTGAGGATCAGTGAGGTTAAACAAAAGATCCTCCTGTCTCCCTGGAGGCCTAGGAGTCCAACCCTAGATGGACAACATCTAATCCTATGTTCTTCACTCGCAATCCATAGTTTAGTTATCCTATTAAAACATTTTATAGTCAGTTCAAGTCAACGATTAAAATAAACAAAGTTAGTCATGTACAGATGCTGCAGAGTTTCTGGGACAAGCCCTAAAGTGTTGTATTTAGGTACACTATGTAGATATTTGCCAAAGAAGGAATAAAAAAAAAAAAATTGTGATATATTTAAAATATACTGTTATCATCATAAATAGCATAAAAAAGAAAAAAATATATATTTTTGTATTTAACTATACCTATGTATTATTTTATATTGTTTTTAGTGTTCATAACTATCTACAGTACTGTACCTACTGCACTGTACTAAATCTATAGTTCAATCATGCACCATGAAAGAAAAGAGATTATTGAATAAAATAAAACTTTTTAGATACTCAAACAGTTAAAGAAACTAATTAATCACTTCCTGTATTAAAAATTTATTTTTTAAATAACAATATTTTCTTTAAATCCAATTGGCAAAAATGTTGGCATTCTTAACCAATATAAAAGTTAATAAATATGATTGGCAGTTGCGGCATCTTCTTTTACAGCCATCATGAACCGCACAAACACGAATGTAAAGACCTTAACAACATACTGTAAGTCCTGGTAAGTATGTGGGGAAACTTGGACTATGAGTATTAGTATTATTACAGTACATTAAAAATAAAAGATAAATCAACAGGTTATTATAACATTAGACACACACAATAAACACAAGAAAAAAGCATGCTGAAAACCTTAAATTTAAATAGGTAAACTTATCAACAACAAACACAAACCATGTGCACATTCAGCTCTGTGTCTTGCAAAATGTATGGGAAGATATAGTCTGATAATCATCATGCACTACCAGAACAGCAATAAATGCAACAACAACGACAAAAAAAAAGATACATATATTCTCTATAAATGACGTGTGATCTAGTGTTCAGACCAATCTAGATTTTTTAAGATTGTCCATGTACAGTACTGTGCAAAGTTCTTGAGTCACCCCGTATTTCCTCAGATTTTGCTTCCAAAGACCCAGATTTTCTTGTATTTTAAAATGTACTCTTGACGAACAGTTCTCCAGGCTTACTGAATAACTTTTTTTAGTCCAAATTTTTGGCAAGGTTTTTGCTCTCATTTTCAGTCCAGTCCCAGTACCTGACCAGTTTCAGAGCAATGTTTTTGTTTGTTAAGGGACACAGTGACATATGAATCATTCAAACATAAAAAAAAAACATCTAACCTAAGGCATGAAGCAGTGAAAAACAGATGCAGATTATGACAGATTATCAGGTGAGTGATTAGTATACTTTAATTTAATCTACTTTTACATTAGAGGTGGTTCAAGACTTTTACCCAGTACTGTAATTTCAAAATATTTGTCTATTTGACATTATAAGCAACCAAACATGATAACTCTGCACTGTTTTAAATCAAAAGTGTTGAAAACATTTTTAACACATTATACTATTGTTGCAATACATCTGCCTTTAATGTACCAAAGAGAAGAAAACTAAAAAGGTTTTAATCTTGATACTGATCCTTGTGGCCAGAAAAGTGCCTACTAGACCAAACCCCTGAGCTGAAACTACATGTCACCAAATTTAAGATTGCACACACATACAATGTATCATGTAAAATGAATTATAAAATTTCAGTTGCTCTGGATAAGGATGACTGCCAAATGTTATAAATGTAAATGTCAAAGCCCTTTGTCCTCCTTTATTATTTGCAACCAAAATTATTTGTTATATTTTATGGATAAGTAGCAATAATTCTGAAACTACATATAACTTACATGAGGTGACATTAAAATTAATCCATTACAATTATAATGCATTTTAAGATGCTTTTTGTTAAAAAAAAATAATAATAAAATAAATAAATAAATAAATATATATATTTTTTATTTTTATTTTTTAAATATTTTTTTTAAAGATATATTATAGTAAAGATATATCAATTACATATATAAATTAAGATATATCAAGTTAAACTATCAAGTTAAAATATTGTTCTATACGCTAGTCTTCCTGCTCATTGAATATTACAGTATAAAGTATTGAGCATTAGCTAAGCAATCTTATACATCGATTCTTTTATGAAGACACATATGTATCACTCAGGTCCATCTGTACGCAACAGACGGCGGAGACATATGAGGGAGGGGGAAACGCTTCGTATTGCCTTCACCTCTGCTGACGTAGTTGTATTTAGCAATAAAAACTTGACATTCTGTCCCATAAGACTTGCTTCCTGTGAGGCACTGGTCGTGGCAGCATTTTCACATAGACACAAAGTGGAGTCAGTACAAACAGAAAAAAATGGGTCATGTACTTTCTATTTTAAGCTGGCATTGTCAGAGGGATGCATCTGTAATCTCGAGGCTCTTGACTATAGAAAAGCAGAGGAAACTTCAGCAAAGAGGGAACCAAGGGGAACAGTGGACTCATAATGTGTTGAGGAGAACGGAACGATAGAGTCAGTCTTTTAATCATGTCTTACTCACAGCTCTTATCCTGCACTCCCTTCATCACAAATATGAGACAGATGGTCTTCTTTTATTTCTCGTGCTCCTTTTCTCCCTTCTGTCTCTGTTCCTCACATTTGCACACTTTCTCACTTGCATGCACACATATGTGCATTTATCCACCCACGCTCGACTGGATGCTCGCGATCCCCCTTTCCTCCCTGTGACCTTCATTGTGGCTTGTTTTGACTGGATCGTCCACATAATACACACTCAGTATGATAACTCTTGAGATTTTGCATTTATACGAAAATATTTGTTGAAGAATGAGCTAAAACACAGACTAAGATGGAAGATTAAAGAGAGGAGGAGAGGAAGATAAAACAATGTCAAAACAACGCTGTTTCTTCTCAGTCCATTTCCACTCCCGATATTCTTGCCTTCTGACATAACATTCCTTTCTAAGAATTCATAGAAACTAGTAGAAGTACGGGTGAGGTGGAGGTGATGTAAGCGTCAATAAAAGCCCAGTGGTGGTTTTGCACCCTGATGTTCCTGCACCATCTGCCATGCCCAGAACCACAGCACAGATATTTTTATATTTAACAAAACATATAAATCCTTTATTAAATCTGCTAAATGTACTAAATTATATCAAACAAAGTACACATTTAGAAATGTAATTTCTTTATGTACATAAAAAGCTACAAAATAGCACCATGTATCTATAATTCTAATATTACTCGACTATATATATTTTTTTACAAACAACCACAAAGCTTATAAATAACTGCATTAAGTTTTTGTGTGTGTAATCAATAAGACATAAAATACTGTAGATGTAAACAGAACATATTGTCAGTTTCTCAGGCTTGCAGACTCATTGTACTGGCCTGTAGCATCAGTTTCTATTGTCCCATGAGCTTGGCCTTCAAGGGTCAAAGAGACATTTGTTGGCCGTCCACCATCCGTGCAGTGTGTCACATAATCGACATTTAATAGAGGCAAACTTTAGAGTGGTCCTCCTCGCGGGCAAATCGGGGGGGACGCCTCTCTGTTGTTCTGCTGCCAAGCCCATCTGTCTGTGCCTCCACCTCAGTGGCAGCACGCAGAACGCCCCCGATGACTGCATGACCTCCCATCGCTCTTACAATGCTCCCATGGCTGATGCTGAAGCACCGCTTGTTGACTCTCACAATGCACCTCTTCTGTGGCAGGATGCAAAGCAATTTGCTTTCTGCATTTGGGATGAGTTTTGTTGACATGTTGGAAGCTTTTGGGGCCCACCCCAATGTTCCTAGATTTGAACCTGGTAGAGTCAACAAGCCTGTTGAAACCTTTGCTGTAAAAAAGCATACGTTTAATGGTTTTCAAGACTTGAAAACATGAGCAGGGGTGCGTTTGGGTTCGTCTAAAGAAATTGTAAGAGATACCCTGGATGTGTGAATAGAGGTGCTCTGCAGGAATTCTCAAAAAGATTTTGTCACATCGTAACCATCTGCGAAGGATTTCCATGTCCAGGGATGTCCATGTTAACCCCAGTGTATGCCCAGGGGACATGCTGCTTTAAACACAATCATTTCAGACTGACGACGGCGGGTTACAGATGGGCTGCTGAGGCTTTTTTAAATGTGCAGAAGGAGCATATCATTAAAGAGCTAAATATGCTTAGTTCCTGACATATCACGGTTTCAGGAATTACTGCTATGGAATTGTGCAGAGGTGCTTGGGTTTTCAGTTTGAATATTTAATCCTCATTCAACGATCATCGTATCTGCGTCATCATTTAATATGCCAGATCATGCCTGCAATTCAGTAAAAGAACTTACCTTTATCTTTATAGCCTGGGGGATACAGTTAAAATGCATAAGCACTGTAAAGATAACACAAAACACAATGCTGTGACTAAACAACAATTACAGTGTCTGACTTTGTACAAGATTTCGAAAATCATTGCTACTGACTTTTATTTATTTATTTATTTATTTAATGAGGTATCCAAAGGGGATTTACTGCTATTTAAGTTAGTTAGTTAGTTAGTTAGTTAGTTAGTTAGTTAGTTAGTTAGTTAGTCACCTAAGTAAAACCTTTGAAATGTCAGGTATGCAAAAAGTGGCACTTGAGGAACTTTCTTTCTAATGAAAAAAAAAAAAAAAAACAACACTAAAGAAGAACTATTTGCCCCCAAGAAATTCATATTTATAGATAAAATACCAGTGGCACTGTGGCTAATGCTCATCACTCAAGAATGTTATGTACAGTATTTAGCCTTTTTTTTGTGTGGTTTAAATATACTATAACAAAACAATCATTGTGTGAATGCACACACACACACACACACACACACACACACACACACACACACACACACACACACACACACACACACAC